>CM060950.1:240448525-240698525 GCA_030765055.1 Mantis religiosa | reverse complement strand
GTTCTCTGTGAATCCAGATATCACTAGAACCTTCCAAACGTGGCAAGTCCCTTATCTCAGCTATCTTTATTTGCCGACTCTATGTGTACACCAGTCGCGCTATCGTAGATAACGGGTTCGCGACAATACAGTAAGTAGACAAGCAGTACATTACAACCAATTATTGGATCATTATTTTGGAAATACACGTTTTGAGACACCCTTGAAGACCAAAAATATATGTTTTATAAAAAAGTCTTTGTCATCAACATAACTCAAACACGAATTTGATTAAATAACAAACTGGTTTCTGTAGTCTAACAACCTTCCTCCACACACAGGACATGCAACAATTTTCAATAATTTTGATTTTCAGAAAATAAGCTGTAACAATTTAGATTCATACGTGCTATCTATATCACAAGTTACAATATGTACTATTTGTTGTATTTACTGGGAGTAACTTCTTCGTGCTGAATGAAGTCCATATAAACAGTAACTTATAGAGATAATCTTACGTCTCTTAAAAAGTCTATATCACAATAAAGCACTCAGCTATTTCTCAGACGGCTATCACTTACAGTTGGTTTGAGTTTGAGATTCCTACAACTTTTGTATATTCTGTTACGTAGATAGCAGGTATAAAATGCGTTGCATTCCACCCAGAAATTAGATAGCAAGCTTAAATTAGTAATATAGGTTTTAAGTCACTTTGATATCATAAAATGCATTTAATGAAGAACGTAATCGCACGTTTGTGAGTCCATGGGCAGATAAACTCAAAGGCAAAAGTTGTAGTTGTCAGATTGGAACTGCAGCATCCGTACATGGGACACGGAGATAAAGTGTAAAAGTGTTGCTACACGTTATAAAGTACAGCTTGAGCCTCCATAATATTTTTTTTTTTTTTGTAAATTCTGGATCTATAACTAGTTATTAGTTTCAATTTCCAATACCTACATGTCTTAATATAGAAGCTATATATTTTTGTCCTTCAAAGAGAATGGTTTATTAAAGCGATTACATAGGGACCAGCAATTGAAAGATATCTTCATCGCTTGAGTCTACAGCATTGACATATAGAATTAATTTTAGTACGCTCTTGATGTCGCTACAGCTGACGATAGAGATCCAGAGAGTATAAAATAACAACAAAGGCAATGGATGAATAAACTCCTGTAATAGAAATTGGTAAATCCGCAAACATGAGAGATATTTTCGAAATGCCCTCCCAGGTCTGCTGTGGTTATGGACATTTGTGAAATGAGGATAGGATTTGCTTACGTTTAGTTCTGTATAACTTTATACAAGGTTACAAACAAGTATATATGTCTTATTGAAATAGAAGGACGAGAAAGCTATAGAGCACTACAGTATATGTCCTCAGACGATATATTTTCGCTCCTACAGTTACTTATTCGTTCTATATTACCGGTACTGTTTATCTTCATGCTGTCGCGAAACCGTTATATACGATAGCGTGGCTGGTGTATACAAAGAGACGGCAAATAAAATATTCTGAGATAAAGGACTTGCTGGCATAGATTAAGTTATGCTTCTGGAAGGTGATAGAATATTCGGTTTCTGTATTATTCTTGAACAGTCTCGAATATATCAATGAGGTGTTTAAGAAGGTGACGACTACGCAAGAGTCAGTCGTAAGCAGAAAATAGTTGTGAACAAATGTTATGTAACAAGAGCGTTGTAAACAGAGATAATCAGATCGTTTTTTGCGATCATCGAATTGGTTGACTGAGTGCATGTGACGTAATTCTGTTACGTACGGATAGAACAGAGTGTATCTCTACGCAAATAAAGAACATTTTGAATTTCTGCCAATCGGACTTTTAATTCTACGAACCCACAAAGTCACAACTGGTGTCGGGAGTGAGAAATACCGCTATGGAGGAAACATTGGAAAAGATTTTTGCGGAACTGGAAAAAATGAAGTCGGCTAACCTCAACATCACCGAGAAGATTGAATAAATGATGTCCCAATTAACAACCAAGACGGAAAAGGCAAACAACAACCTGGCCGTGGAGCTGAAGTATATGAGAACGGCGAACGATAGCCTGGCCGAGAAGATGACCGATTGAGCACGGAGATGAAAGCTGCAAAGGAGGCCGCAAAGTATGCAGAACAGTTGAACGGCGTCAGGAATGACGTCACGCAGCTGGGCAATTAGATGGGTCAAGTGGACAAGCGCCTTGAAGGCAAGGCAAGCCGCATCAAAGAGCTGGAGGGAAAGGCCGAGAGCAACACAAAGTCCCTAAAGGTCATGGTGGAGGACGTAGTCGGCAGGAGGCTAAAGGACTTAAATATCGATGCGCCGGGGCACTACACAACATCTGCGCTCATCACAACTCCTCAATACTTCGGCGCGACAACTTTCAGAGTCTTCCGCAGTCAATTCGACATGGTGGCCAAACACAACTGGTCACCAGAGGAAGAGGTCACACAGCTTATAGCCAACCGCCAGGGACGGGTCGCATAAGCCCTGGATGCGGTCCAGAGAGCGGCGGCATCTAAGGACATTTGGGAGGCCCTGGAGAATCGCTTTGGAAACCACCGGTTAGCCGAAGCGATTGAAGCCAGATGAAGACAAGGTCACAGCAGCCAGGGTAGACGCTGCAAGAGTTCGTCCCGGCAATCGAGCAGCTGGCCAGTAAAGTTTTGTCGACCTCCCATGGGAGTTCATAACTCGTTAAGTCGCTTACACATTCGTTGACAGGCTACGAGATACGGAGAACCATCGGCGCCAAATGCTCGGCGACTACAAAACCATCCAGGAGGCGCTAACGGCAGCATTAAGGATGGAGGCGGCCAAGGTGACGGCTACCTGGACGTCGCGAACTCAGAGCACCATTGCCGTGCAGAGAGGAAATTCCAGTGAGGCTGCTCAACCTGACGGACACCGATAGTGACATCCAGGACGGGCCGGAGATAGGGACGTGGAAACCCGTGGTCAGCATGACAGCAATCGACAAGATACCGCAGCCGGTACCGACGCACACCTGGGGCCTGGTTGGAAGTATTACTGGAGAGGACGGCCAACCACATGACCGCAGAACAGCTGGAGAAATTTCGCCAACTGCTGAGGCGATACCAGTGTGTCCTCAGCCAAGGCGAAAGCGACTACGGCCACACGGACCGCGTGCTCCACCGGATCTTCACCGTAGACGTCCGTCCTAATCGGCAAACACGTACAGGCGTTCCGCTGGTAAAACATGCTTTGGCACGTGCTATGCTAGATAACATCCAATCCCGGGGAGTAATTGAAGAGTCTCACAGCCCTTGGTGTACCCCTGTAGTCCTGGTGACGAAGAAGAACGGCAAGCTACGCTTCTTCGTGGACTACAGGAAGCTGAACATAGTCACCAGGAAGGACTGCTTTCCCTTACCCCGGATTGAGGACACCCTGGATACACTAGATGGGGCACTGTGGTTCTAAACCCTGGGCCTCAAGTCGGGTTACTGGCGGGTGGCTCTAGAATGGACACGCAAGGAGAATACTGCATCATAGACAGGCCAAGGGCTATGGCCGTTCAAGGTTACACCCCTTGGCCTCTGCAACGCACCAGCTACCTTCCAAAGCCTCATGGTGTCGGTAATGAGAGGACTGACCTATAAAGCCTGCCTCCTGTAGTCGGACGACATCATCATCCTCAGCAAGATTTTTTAAGACCATCTCGACAACCTGAGTAAGGTGCTACAGACACTGCAGCGACCAACCCGAAGCTGAAAGCTAAGAGGTGCCAGCTCTTCTGCAAAGATGGTAACTATTTGGGCCACATAGTCTCACCAACAGGAGTAGCCACAGGGCGCAGAAGACACAGGCCAAGAGAGTTTGGCCTCCCCCAAAGAATAAGCGAGATTTGCGCAGTTTCCTGGAGCTGTGCAGTAATGACCGCAGCTTCATAAAGGGGTTCCCCAACATCGCCAAACCAGTCAACCGCCTGACAGAGGAACACCGACGTTATGTGTGGGCAGATGACACCGAAATCGTTTTCTAGCACACGAGCAAAACCCTGTGCAATACTCAAGTTTTAGGATTTCCACAACCCGGCGGCACCTTCATTGTGGGCACCGACACCAGCGACCACTGCATGGGAGGCGTCCTATCGCAAATCCAGGACGGCCATGGGCGGATGATAGCCTACTACAGCAAGACGCTATTCAAGGCAGAGAACTACTACAGCGTCATGGCATGAGAGTTACTGGTTGTGCTAAATTCATTGGAGTACTTCCGCAAGTACCTGTATGTTTAGCCTTTACATCTGAGGACTGATCACAGCACCCTATCTGGCTACTGAGATTTAGGAAACCTGGAAGGCCAGACAGTACGCTGGGTACAGGGGCTGCAGGAGTACAATTTCGCCTCTGAACATCGTAGAGGGAAGAGCCACGGTACCGCAGAAGCCATGACCCGAAGACCCTGCCCAGATGAGTGGAGCCAATTCACAAGAGTGGAAGAGAAGAATCGTGCCGCAGCTCTCAGTGCCGTCAGGGCAGTGCCTGAGGATATGCGGGATAGCGCAGGTATGAAGGGGCAGCAGCTGGCGGGCGCCGGCTTGGGGCTAATCTTGATGGAAATGGAGTCAGAGACAAGACGAACCTGGGAGATCATCGAACCGAGTAGCGCCGCCGTACAGAGCTCAATGGAACTCATTAAAGATCCGATGGGCGTGCTGTTCCGGGAATGGAAATTACGCAGTGGGAAGACGTATAGGGAGTAGTTGTTCCTTCTCATAAGTAAAGTCTTGGAAGACTGGGAGAAAGTGAATGCCGGTACTTCAGGAGGAAACCTGGGAACAAACGGGACCGTCAGCAACTTCGGCAGCGTTACTACTGGCTGAGGCTCCGAGCAGACGCTAAAAGATATTGCCGTTAATGACACGCGTGCACGGCAAATCGTGGCACCCAGACTAGGAGCCGGGGTCGCATGAGGTATTACAACGTAGGAGCGCCATTCAAAAGTATCGCCGCGACATAGCTGTACCGTTCCCAGTGTCAAACCGAGTGAACAAATACGTGATGGTGGTCTTGGACTACTTCACGAAGTGGTCGGAGGTGTATGCCATTCCGAAACAGGAGGCGAAGACAATCACCGACTGCCTCGTAAAGCAAGTGTTCTACCGATTTGCGGTGCCGTTTGACCTCCACAGCGACCAGGTCACCAATTTTGAATCCAATCTGATGAAGGAGGCACCAGAAGACTTGGGGTGAACAAGACCTGCACATTACCCCTGAATCCACAGTCGGATGGCATGGTGGAGAGATACAGCGAGACCTTAGGAGGGCAGCTGAGGAAGGTCGTGGCCAGCCATCAGCTAGACTGGGATTACAAGGTGTCTCTGTTCTTGGTAGCCTGCCGCTCGTAAACACACGACACCACTTGGATGACGCCAGCCAGCTTAAATGCTCGGCCAAGAGTTACGCGTTCCTTGTAATCTGGACTTACGGAGCCTTCCGGATTCAAAACAGCCAGCAACTGTGTATGTGAAGAACCTGGTGGACCGTCTACACGACATGCATGAGATGCCTCGTTAGAACATCCAGAAGATGAGCGACCACATGAATACCCGATACGACAGGCAAGCCAGTAGACAAGGGTTCCAGCAAGGTGACCTGATCTGGTTGTTTCGCCCTAACCGGACCAAGCGGCGCTGTCCGAAACTTCAACAGCCATGGTAAGGTCCGTACTGGGTGGTGAAGAAGATTAACGACGTGGTCTATCGCATCCAGATTGTGCCCCGAGGAAAAATGTTGGTGGTACCCTTTGATCCTCTGGCCCGCTATGATGGTGCTGTTCTGGACGACCAGCCTTGAGGGAGCAGTGTCGCGAAGCCGTTAACTACGATAGCGCGGGTATTGTATGCAAATATCCAGCAAATAAATATAGCTGAGATAAAGGTCTTGCCGGCATAGATTAAGCTACGCTTCTGGAATTTGATAGAATATTCGGTTTCTTTATTGTACTGGAACAGTCTCGAATTTATCAATGAGGTATATAAGAAGGCGCTGACTTGCCAATGGTCAGTCCTAAACAGAAAAGAGTCCTTCTGTTTTTTGTTGAAATTTACGTCCTCCGTCGTTAAGTCATATCGGACGATGAATGGAATGGATGAAATGGTTCTCAAATAAGTCCGGGGTCCATAGAGCTTAGAGCTACCTGACATTCGTCTTACAAGATAATGGAGAACCCCAGAAAAACCTTATCCAGGTAACACACCGTGACCGAGATTCTAGCTCGGGACCTCTTGAACGCTACCACCACGCTACTAAGGCGGGCGAAAACAGTCTTGGACAGTTCTTGTGTAACAAGTGTGTTGTAAACAGAGATAATCAGAACGTTTGTTTGGATCACTGAAATTGGTACACTGTGTGCATGTGACGTAATTCTCTTACGTATGGATTAAATAGAGTGTACCTCTACGCAAATAAAAATCATTTGGTATTTCCGAAAATTGGACTACTAATTCTACCAAACCAAGAATTCACAATAAAATCTAAGCCATAATTAATGAACATAATTACAATTTGTAATAAAATTTTATACATAAGTACAAAGATTGTTTATACGCTAACCGATATTACAGGTAGTGTCATCAATGCGCAGAAGTACGTGGTCATTATAAATAATGTACCCTAGCGGACAATTAATAGAATTAAGAGATCGTCTCTTACCTAATTACTTTTTCAAGCCAGTCTTCCAAACAGACTTAGCCGTTTTCAGAGGTAGCTTAGTTACACATTTCGTTGTATATACAAAATAAATACAAGAGACCTAAGTAATAGTCTAATCGAAAATATCCGTATTCAGTACCTCTTAAGCTATCATAGGTATTGGCAGATTAAAACTAATAACAAGTTATTTATATCTAATTAAAACAGTAAACAGGCTTAAGCTGCACTTTATAACGTTTAGCAGCATTTTACACGTTATCTTTGTGGTCCCTGTTTGGATGCTGCAGTACCAATCTGACAATTACAACTTTCACCTCTGAGTTTATCTGTTCATGGACTAACAGACTTGCAATAACGTCTTCACTAAATTGATCTTATGACATCAAAGTGACTTAAAAGTTACATTACCAATTGAAGCTTGGTATATAATTTCTGGGTGAAGTGTAATACCTTATGTACTCGCTATGTACCTGATAAAATAAACAAAAGGTGTAAGAATTTCAAATTCAAACCAATAATAAGTAATACCACAAGAGAAATAGATGAGTGCTTTAGTGCGATGTAGACATTTTAAGTGAAGTAAGATTATATGTATATGTTACTGTTTAATAATATGAACGATACATACACCATTACGAGAGAAAGACGACTTATCACTTATCAATAAATTCCATTAGCTGGTGATAACATAGAAGACATTTTTGTTCAAATTGTCTCCGCTGTGAATGACAGTTTGATTTTAAGTTATTGATAAAAAGTTTAAAACCTACTTCGCTCAGCGATATGGAGATGGCACCACCTGTAATATATTGTTGCGGGGAATAATGTTATTGATTATTTACAGTCTTATAGGAATTTCTAGTTTTATTCATTAGATACACTTTATATTTTGATTGGCCTATAGTCACGCGGCAATAAACAGTACTTACCGAATATGCCAGAGAATATCGAAAGAACAAACCATAATATGTGAGAAAAGAAGTTTCCTAAGTATATATATCTCAATGATATTCACTGCAGTTTCTCATAGTTTTTTCGAAATCAGACAATAATGATGCGATGAATTTTGTTGGAACTTTTAACACATATTCTGAAATATCACACGAGGTAGCTTGTTTGATCCTCTAATTTTGATCAGGATTTGAAATGTCTTTCAGTCCTCTTCGAGGTATCGAGGAGTCAACACCGTCTAGAGAACACAGTAGTAAGGCCAAAGCAGCTCTTTTCATGGCTTGGCGCTTAGCTACCAGCGATATTCGAGGAAGCATCACAGCCGTCATCTAGCTGCAGCTTCGGGACAGCATCGGGTCTGCGAGCCCGTAGAAGCAGCATCAGAGCCAGCCAGAGCTAGAGCTAACAAAGTGACTGGGCAAAGTATCAAGCCTGCAGCCAACAGTCCTAGTGACTGGATTGTAGGCGCCCTTACGGTGGGCCCTTTGGTACTCGGGCTTATTGCACTTTGATCTTTCTCAATTTTCTATTCTTCCTCCTATTGATTAAGGTTCCCCGAGGCATTCCCTTTTCTTGCACGCAGCTTATCTGCTTGTAATTGGTTGACAGCTGTGCTCTCATTGGTCATTATATTGGATCCTCCTATTGGTCAATACATGGAACCCAACATCATCAATATTCATGCTAAGCATTCTTCAATAACCACCCCTGAGTTTTTAGCATGGATTCCTATGCTAATACCCAATCAAATAGAGAGCCTTATCCTTCCCATTCCGGAAATAATGATCCGTCTCTACCCGCCTTTGTTAGAGCAACAACCACAGCTGAAGTAACAGAAATGTCAGCAAAGAAACACTTTACACAAGGCGGTGATTGCCGCACCTTTATGAGTAAAAACCTAATAGTAAGCTCAAAAATCCAACTCTCACCAGCAGTTGCCAGACAATTGCAACTAGAGCTTAAGGCTCGACTGGGTTACTTAAACAAAGCAAATGAGGCGCTTCGTAATTTGCTCTCTGCTGCCGATGACAATGCGGTTGCTGCAGAATTTCGCATTTATTCGGCACACCATTCGAGGGTTGAAGCCCTCACTGGATATTTATTGCAACTTGAACGGCAATTAAAGAGCAACCCAAGCTGGCAAACCCCAAATCTGAAGAGGACAGCCAAACCCCTGAAATCAGGCTCACAGGCACAACGCCAGACTACAAATAGATTTCATGCCCTATCAGATGACAGCGCCAACCCAGACTATCCGGCTCTTGCTGATGCTAGTGAAAAGAAACGCAAGTACTCCGTGTCTTCCCCATCAACTGAGCAAATGGATGTAGATATCTGACATGTCTGCCCAACTCTCTGCTCAAGCCGAGCAAGAACAACTCAGTCCTGCCAAACAACTTCCACCATCACAGAGAACTACACCCATATTCCTACTTCACCCAGGGCAGACTAAACACCCGGATATTCAATTTATTCTTAAAAATATGGAAGGTACCGCTGCCTTTTTACCCACCACGCCCTCCGATCACCGCTTCATTAGGAAACTGCTAACAGAAGGAGAAGTACAGTACTTAACCTCCCTTCTGCCTAAAGAAAAGCTACTATACATGGCACTTAAGGACCTCCCTATGTATGTCAGAGAAGCTGACGTGCAAACTCATTTGCAAGAACTTAACTACCCAGTGGGGAAAGTTGGACACTTACGTTAAAACCGCTCTTCCACGCAGCAGAAACTTCCAGACTTTAGGGTAGCTCTGCACAAGGAGCCCCGCCCATCGGACATATACAGAGAAACAAGGATGTTTGATGCCATTTTTAGGGTAGAAGCTTATGAACCTCCTGCTCGCACTCTAAAATGTACAAGTTGCCAGCAGTTTCAACATAGTGCTGCGGGATGCGGTTTTAAACCAGTTTCCACATACTGTAAGGAGCATGGACATAGACGTTAGGCCCCTCAAAATCCAAACTCTGCGCTCCTCGTCCCGAGGGGTGGGCAACATGAAGTAGGGGAATGACTGATGGGGTGATATACGGTGGGGACTTGGTGTACCTACGGACCGCTACGGCTGCCGGAAGGCCCATCAGTAACCTTGAAACCTGGCAGAAGGGGCTCTGGTGTAATCTCTCGACTGCGTTCCTCTTCGAGGTGGGAGTGTTCTTTCAAACGCCCAAACCATGGTCCACTTCGGTGTTTGTGATTTTTTTATTTTTTGTTCTTTCTCTTCTTTCCTCCGTGAGCACATGCCTGACGGGTAACATAGCGCGGGTGGTTGGACAGGGAAGCGCAAGGGGTGACTGGGTAAACTGGGTAACGCGTAACTCCCAGCCCCTTGTTACCATGTAGGACTGTGCTCGTATCTGCTGGTACAGGTCAGTCCCGGGGATGGGCCATTGCATGCGCTGTTACACTCCTGAAGGCGTTTGGGTCCCTCTATCTTCACACAGGGAGGTGCGAACCTAGGGTGAACTAGTTCCAGGTCAGGACTCTCACCTAAGCCAGGGTAGCGCCCAGGATGTGAGCCCGCCTTCGGAGACGTTTGCAATGGTGGAGGACATTACCGCAATGGCACCGAGATCTAAACCTATAACAGCTGTGAAAGTGAAACCAAAAGAAGTAGTTGAGCCCTGTGGTCCTCGCTACTTAGTAATTACTAGAAATGAAGAAGGCAAGAACCTTATGTCATTGAACCCCCTTATTATCCAAAAGGATCTGGACAGGATAGCTGGTCCAGGTAATTCCTGTACTCGATCAAGAAATGCACGCTCCTTGTGGAAGCGCACTCTACTTCCCAGGCGGCGACGATATTGAAGGTTACGCTGCTGGGCAGTTATCCGGTCACCGTCACATTGCACAAGACCTTGAACTCCTCACGTGGAGTTGTCACGACCCGGGCTTGGGACAGAATATCCAATGAGGAGATGAAAGATAACCTTAAAGAGCAGGGTGTAATTGATGTATATCGCGTGCAGCGACGGGAGCGTGGGGAAATGGTGCCTACCCGTACTTTTTTCCTGACCTATGATCGGGTAGACCTCCCGCAAAAGTTCAGGGCAGGGTATGAGACCACTGAGATTAGGCCCTATATACCTAGCCCACTTTGGTACTTCAATTGTCAACGTTTTGGCCATACAAGCTATATTTGACGTGGTGTGCCCATATGCGCAGAGTGTGGCCTGTCAAAGCACGAAGATGCTTGCACATCCCCGGCAAAATATGTTAACAGGGCTGGAGCACATCCCTCCAGCTGCAGAGAGTAGCCAGGCTGCCTGGAGGAAATGGCGATAGAGGAGATCCGGGTTAAGGAGAAAATATCTTTCTCCGAAGCCCGGAAACTTCTACGTACTCGTCAACCGTCCGTCCCGAGGTCCGGCACATATAGCTCAATAGCAGCTAAGCCGGTACCGAAAAAGGAAATCGCAACTCAAACCAGCGATTGTGAGGCCATCATATCCGACAGAATTATCAATGCCACACCAGCTCGAAAAGCTACCTGGACATCCAAGCTGGCTCCTCTCTAACCTCAATCGCCGAGGGAGAAGTCCGCACCGTCATCACCTAAGCCGTCAACCTCATCGACCGTCAAGCCCGTTATAGTCTACGATGCACCGCCCAAAAAGTTTTAGACCAAATAAACAAAATCAGACTTCCTCAAGGTTTCAAACTAAGGGACCGGCAAGAAAAAAATTTCTAGGTATCTAGAAGTTCACTTCTGAGGGGACTTCTGGTGAAGACACAGATCGACAAATGTCATCGTCATTGATCTCTGTGTCCAACAGGTTTGAGGTCTTGGAACCTAAGTTTTGTAAAGGAAAAGGGGCCTCATCCGTGGAAGAAATGGACCAGGAAGACACGGACCGAACTGCAAGATCGGCAACGAAAAAGCGCCAGGACAAACCCGACGAAAAAGAAACAAGAGTTAGCCCTACACCAAAGAAAAGGGGTAAGCTGATTCGGCAACCCTTAAGGTCGTCTTAATGTAGATCAACTTTTACAACCCATCTCCATAGTTCCAATGGCTATCCTCCAATGTAACATGCGGTGTTTAAGAACAAATCGACAAGAACTGGAACTTTTGCTCAGTAAGCATAACCCCTTGGTGGTATGCTTACAAGAGACTAAGCTACGATCGCAAGACAAGTTTAAAATCCGAGGCTACACACCACTGCGTTGTGATATTGACACTGAAGAGGGCATTCCTGCTCACGGGGGCACTGTGGTGCTCCACAGGGATGACATATTTGTAGATCCGGTACAGATACAATCTGATATACAACTTGTATCTGTAAGGATTAAGCTGCTATTAATCGAATTTTGCATTTGCAACGTACATATACCGCCATCAGACGCCCTCTCGTTAACTGACCTTGAAAATCTGGTTTCCCAACTTTCAACCTTTTCTAATATTTGGAGACTCTAATGCGCATCGCACTCTTTGGGGTTCAACTCGGGCATGTTCGAGAGGCAACGTCATTGCGAAATTCTTGGAGAGCAATAACTTGTTTCTCCTGAATACCGGAAAGCCAGCGTTCCCTTCAGACGCCTTTAACACCTTTTCGCACATCGATTTGGCAGTATGTTCATCCCAGGTAGCAGTTTTTTACAGTGGAATGTCATCTCTGATTTACACTCCAGCGACCACTTCCCATGTCTTCTTAGTCTCTGAGCACAAGATGTGTCTCCCTCACGTATCCCTAGATGGCGCTTTGATCGTGCCAACTGGAACCTTTACACCCAGTTGGCTGTCTTTGATTACAACGAGCACGATTATTTGAATGATCTAGTCGATCATCTCACAGAGAAAATTCTTTCCAGTGCAGAACAGTCTACTCCACGTTCAGCTACCCATCCCGGTCAATTTCCTGTCCTATGGTGGAACAACGACTGGCGGAATGCTATTCGTGCTCGTAGACGTGCCCTGCGGGGATTTCAACGACACCCTACTCTAAGGAATCTAATTGAGTACAAGAAAGCGCGTGCACAGTCTAGGCAAGTAATTAAAG
Organism: Mantis religiosa; assembly: GCA_030765055.1. Lineage (NCBI taxonomy): Eukaryota > Metazoa > Arthropoda > Insecta > Mantodea > Mantidae > Mantis > Mantis religiosa. The sequence goes on along the minus strand of CM060950.1, from coordinate 240,685,906 downwards.
ATAGCAAAAGGATCTCATGGAAAAACTTTTTCTCATCTTTCAACAGATGTACACCTTCATCTGTTGTATGGGATAGGTTAAGGCGCGTGGCCGGATAATTAAACAACTTGCCAATCGCTGGTCCGCAAACACCTGCAGGTGTTGCTGTAGATTCGTTTGACGTGGCTAACACCTTCGGCTGTGTTTTCCCTCCGGTGTCTAGCTCAAGTAATTATGCTCCTGGGTTTGTCTCTATTAAGACTCATGTAGAATCTCAAGGTTTCGTGTGTAGTTCCAGAAATCTTGAACATTATAACCACCTCTTCACCTTGGCAGAGTTAGAACACGCTCTTTCATCGTCGAGAATGACAGCACCAGGACCGGACGGAATCCACGTTCAAATGTGAGAAAATGTCTCACCTGAATGTAAGGCATTCCTGCTCGAGGTCTATAACCGTGTTTGGGTTGATGCCACGCTTCCGGACAAGTGGCCAGAAGCAACCATTATACCTATCTTGAAAGCTGGCAAGGACCGTCACCCCTCTGCAGCTACTGTCCAATTTCCCTCACCAGATGCGCCTGCAAGGTGCTGGAACGCATGATAAATGGGCGGTTGGTATGGTGGCTGGAAACACACAACCTACTGAATAACATCCAGTACGGTTTTCGACGACGCCGTTCAACAGTGGATCATCTTGTGTCCATGTCGACACAGACTATGAAAGGATTTCTTAAAAACTGTCAAACAGTCGGAATATTTTTTGACCTCGAAAAGGCTTATGGTACGTGTTGGCGGGCAGCGTTGCTACGTACTCTGCACACCTGGAATATACGTAGACGCCTACCACTCTTCCTGCAGAAATTCTTGAAAGACTGCGTGTTCCGAGTAAGGGTTGGCTCGGTTCTTTCGAACCTTTTTGTTCAAGAGAACGGTGTACCACAGGGTTCGGTACTAAGTGTTACGTTGTTTGCTATTGCGATTAATTCTTTCTCGAAATGTGTACCTACGGGTGTCTCGTCATGTCCATTTGTGGACGACTTTACCATCTACTGTACATCTCAGCGCACTCCGGTTTAGACCGCCGTCTTCAGCCCACCTTGGACTGCCTTACAGGTTGGAGTTTAAAAAACGGTTTTCGATTCTCCGCTGAGAAAAACATCTGTGTTAATTTCTGGCGTCAGCATAGACGACTACCTCCAAGTCTCCGGCTAGGCGCTGATCTACTACCTATTGCAGATGAGACGAGGTTCCTTGGATTGAGATTTGATAGAAAACTTAGTTTGTCGTCGCATATAGCACAACTGAAAGCACGATGTGCGCGATCTTTAGATATTTTGCGGGTACTAAGTGGAAAACCGTGGGGAGCGGATCGTACATTGTTATTGCGACTTTATCGCGCACTCATCAACACGACCATCTGTGCTGAAGAGATTAGACACAGTCCATAATTGTGGCATACGTATAGATTTGGGGCATTCCCAACGAGCCGAGTTATAAGCCCGTATGCTGAGTCTGCAGAACCTCCTCTGCAGTACAGGCGCAAAATACTATTAGCCAATTATGGCTGTGGACTTAATTGCATGCCCACACATCCAAAGTTTACGCCGTTCTATAGTACCTTCATGGACGTGCGTTATAGGAACACTTCTCTTAAACCACAGCCACCTGGTTTTCGTTTCCGGGAGCTCCTTAGACATCTTGATACAGAAATGCCCAAGATGTATCCTATCGGGGAGAGGACATACCCTCCTTGGTTGTGCAGAGCGACCCACGTTTATCTAGGCATGATCCAATGTGATAAATCTACCATGACTATGTCTAGTATCCACACTTGTTTATTAGAAATTTTATCGCGATAGGAGGACCATTTTGTAATATATTCGGATGGCTCCAAAAGCTCAAATGGTGTTGGATGTGCTTACGTGTGTGGAACCGAACTTTATACATTCGGATTCCACACTAGTACTTCCGTTTTTACTGCAGAACTTTATGCAATATACCGGGCTATTTTACACGTACGTCGATGAAAGTTGGGAAACTGCTTAATCCAAAGTGATTAACAAAGTGCACTTCAAAGCCTACGGCAGCCGTACAACGACCACCCTATTGTGCAGCGGATACAGGATGCCCTCCACGTTTTACACTCCTCTGGCGCTAACGTGGTGTATGCATGGATCCCTGGTCACGTAGGCTTGCGGAGGAATGAAATGGCGGATTCGGCATCCAAGACGCCTACCATGAAGCCCGGGGTTCGAGTACCACGTGTGACATCGCAAGATTTCAGGGCCATATTGCGAAGAGCTTTGCAAACCTGCTGGCAGAAAGAGTGGTCCGCTCTCCGCAATAATAAACTTAGAGCTGTCAAGGAACTTCTGATTCCCTGGGCTACCTCCTGTCGGTCATCTCGTCTCGAGGAGGTGATTCTGGCTAGGTTGCGCATTGTTCACTGCTCTTTTACTCGTAGTTTTCTTTTTAAAAAGGAGCCTTCTCCACTGTGTCGGTTTTGCCAAGAAGCGTTATCTGTACGACGCGTGCTGCTAGAGTGTTTACACCTAGCAGCCCTTAGAACACCTCTGCAGCTGTTGGTCAGCTTTGCAGAAATGCTAGCGGACGACAACACAGTAGTGGAGAAGGGTTTTAGATTATTTGCTTGTTTAGACTTTAGGATATACTGTTTTTAATATTTATTAAGTTCTCATTGCGATTTCCTTTTACCTCTTTTTTATATAATGTACGTTTAGTTTTAATATGTTTATTTACAGTTTTATAGTTTTTTAGAAATTTCATATCTGGCTTTTGCCAAGAAAACTTTTTCAAAGGGCACTGATGACCTCCGTAGTTGAGCGCCCTTATATACCTCATCATCATCATCACCATCATCATTATCATCATAGACGTTCAGACTGCAAAGTTATTGAAATTGCGGGTCAAAACATATCTGCCACAGCTGTGGCGGAAATCATTCCTGCAGATATGACAAGTGCACCATCTGGAAAGAAGCAGGGATAGAAATGGTCCTTAATAAAAGTGGACAACCTACGAAGTTCGATGCCGCTCCCAAAGTCTCAGATTCCTTGGCGATTCAAAAGGCGGCTTTTAAGGGCATTCGCTACCCAGCACTGCCACCAGCTAAGCGGCTGCAGCATGTATCTAACGCACCAGCACTCCCATCTTCTCAAAGGTTGCCGCAGGGTGAATATTTACCGCTGTTCACCACCACAGATTGTTATCCTTCGATCGTCCCCAACACATTAGTGATACCACTTCCACCACAACCACCAGCTTCCAAACAGATTGTACTTAAACAGCCAAGCATTTGACAAACCAACAACCACAACAGGCTTCCTCCTTTCGTAGCACCAAAACCTCGCCTTCCTGCATCAAAGCAAATAATGCACAAGAGAATGTCGACGTGTGCCCCAAGCTCCAATGCCTCTTCGCCGACTCAACACACATTCTCAGTTCTTCCAGATGAACAGTTTTTTAATCTAATGTCCCACATTCCTCGATATCTTCAGGCTGATTTTGTTGCATCTCTGGCTGAAGCTTTGGCTATGCTGCCCTCATCTATTCCACCACAAACCATTTTAGACCACCCTGTCTTCGTATTCCTGGGTAATCATGGCAGACACGAATAATATCATTCGCCACCTTCTGGACCTGTGCATTTGTTCTTGGAATGCCAAAGGTCTCAGAAACAAATTGCGCGAAGCAGCCAACTTCATTGTTGTTAACAATGTGGACATATTGCTGGTCCAAGAAACCCACATCTCTCAAAGTATCAAGGCCACCGTCCCCGGCATGCACTGACATCGTGCTGGCAGAGCTGATGGCTATGGGAGCACAGCAGTGTACATAAAATGTGGTATCCTACACCATCTATTACTTTTATCTGCTACTGAATGATTGGAAGGGACAGGAGTCCAAGTTGAAACAGACAAGGGCCCCCTAAAATTCTACTCAGTGTATATACCTCCTGGTAGAGCCATCTGCTAGCGGGACTTGTATTTAACTTTTACGGGCGCCTCAACATTTGAATTGTTAAACTTTAATGCCAGGAGTACTCTAGGGAATTCCACCATAACAAATCAGCGTGGTCGCCTCCTGGAGCGCTATTTAGATTGAAAAACTATGCTGTTAGAAATCGCTGTCCACCAGATTTGTTAGACGTAGCTCTTATGCAAAATTTCCACTGTCATCCGAAATAATTTTCTCTCCCCGAACTCTCTTCTGATCATTATCCTCAACTACTTTTCCTTCAGGCTAAAGTGAAGCCTAAGTCCCTAAATCCACCAATTCACCCAAAGTGTACAAATTGGAGTAAATTCAACAAAATCATGATTAGCAAGCCAGCCCAAATAGAACCATGTGCAACTGCATAATTGGCTGATGAACTTGCAAACACCATCACCGCCACAAACTTAGCTGCCATGAAAGAAACAACACCAGTGCGTCGAGACCCAGACTATCCCCAGAAACCCCTTCCCCAACCATTACGACAGCTAATATCCGCCAAATATAGAGTAAGGCGTAGATACCAGAATACCAGCCACCACAGGATAAACACGCGTGGAATACACTCCAAGCACTGGTGAAGATGGAAATCTCTTACTTGAGTAATGACGAATGCGAAAGACGTCTCAGAACCATTGATGCTGCAGATGTCTCTCTTTGGAGGATGTCTAAGTCATCGCTACGCATCCCCTCTTCTGATCCCCCACTGACTGATAGGAGAAACACGTGTGAAATGTGTAGTGTTTAACGCCCACTTTTAGAACATACAGCACTGCAGTCGATGACACTGATGTTATATGAGATGAAGATGGAGTACAGGTGGAATGAGATGTAGGGGGAAACCGGAGGTTCCGGAGAAAAACCTCAACAGCGCCATGTTGTCCACCAAAAATCTCACTTTGCTATCGCCTGGGGTCGAACCCGGGCCACCTTGTTGAGAGCCAAGCGGTCTAACCACTGAGCCACGGCGCAGCCCTGATGAGAGAAGAATAGCCAATCGTCCAGAGAAAAGATGGAACTTCTTGCCGAAAACCTGGCCTCCACCTTTCATCCAGCTGAATCCCCAGATGCTGAACAGGTAGCAGAAATAGAAGAGGTTGTGAACCGCTATATTCACTCTGCTTACGATACCCACGACGTACTCCTTACAACACTCCAGGAGATTGGACAAATTATAGCTTCAGTTCGTCCTTTTAAAGCTGCTGAAAGTGACAAAATACCCCATGCCACCTTCAGAGCCCTTCCGAAAATATGAATTGAATTATTTGTCCATCTCTTCAAGAGTTTGCTTCTCCACTCCCACTATCCTGCTACTTGGAAGCATGGCCGCATACTTATCCTCCCAAAACCAGGCAACGATTCCAAAAAGTGTCACAAATCACTGCCCATCAGTCTTCTTCCTGTCATTAGTAAACTATTTGAGAAGGTGCCTCAACGTCGCCTACAGCATATCATGGATGACTTAATTATTCTCAGACCTGAAAAACTTGGTTTTCGTAGACAACATTCCACCTCACATCAACTTCTACGTTTCGTCGATGATGCAATCCCTGACTTCAACAACAGACATGACGTTTTAACCCTATTTCTCGACATCTCTAAGGCATTCGATTCTGTGTGGCATGGTCTTTTTTTCGGTTAATCCATAACTACCCAGCAAATCGCATCTTTGCCGTTGCTAGAGATTATATTGTCTCCCAGCCATATTCCATTTAAACAGGGGTTCCAGAGGGCAGTGTCCTTGGCACCTTGCTCTTCCTAACCTACATAAATACCATACCTACCATAAGTGGCTGCAACTTATATTTATTTGCGGATGACACAGCCATTTCCACGGCATCCACTAGACACCTGATAGCAGTACGTCGCGCTCAACGATATGCTGATATGCTGTCTGCGTGTTCCCTCACTTGGAGGCTACAGTTTAACGCTAACAAATCGCAGGCTGTTACTTTGAGTCGTCGCCAGCTGTAAGATGTTCCTGAGTTGCGTGTGGCAGGAGCCGCAGTACACTAGAAATCTGAAGCCTAATATCTAGGAGTACAACTGTATATGCGACTTACTTGAAAAGCCCATATTACATTGGTGGCCAATAAGGTCTCCAGACGAATGACCATGCTCTGTCCCCTTTACAACAGGAATTGTGCCCTAGTTCTATGAAACAAGTTACACATTTATAAGCAGGTATGACCCGCCTTGACATATGCTTGCCAAATATTGGGAGTTGCAGCTAAAACCCACCTTAACAAACTCCATGTGCTACAGAGCAGATATCTACGCACAGAAACAGGTGCTGGATGGTACATACCAAACACAAATATTCACTCTGATTTATCATTTCCTAAATTGACTGACTACATTCTTGACCTTTCACGTAAATTGTACAACAGCCTTCCAGACAGTTTTAACTATCTAATCCATGGCCTCGGGGATTATGATATTGACTACGGAAACACCTATCATACCAGAGCTGTTTTAGGCACTTAATATGATCTCATCATTGCAGCTGCAAATTCAAAATTATTCTTTCACATCTTCCATACTTAACTTTACATTAACTCTGCTAGATATAAAACCCACTGCCTAACCACCATCTGTTTATCAACTACTTCTGTGCCAGTTAGGGACAATATCCCGGGATGGCTAAATGTCGAAGGCCCCTACTCCTCGGAGTAGTGTATAATTTCAACGACACCACTGATGCTGCTATGTAAAGTTAATATGTGTTGGAACTTATATCTGATAAAACAAATGGCATGTATGTTTATAATCATGAAAGAACCTAAAACTTCTGATATTTCATTTAAATATTGCTAGCGCTATTATTCAAAAAATCATGATGACGTGTGTTCGGTAAATTTGCATAACAAAAAGTGTACCTTGAATATTGTGGGGAGATTCCTAGAAGTGCTTTCCTTTCAGAATAACTTAATGTATGACTGCGGATTGAAACGCAAATGTCCTTCTACCACACTTTTGGAAGGAAGAAACAGAAGGAAAAACAACTACGAAAAGCTAAATTGTTTAGGTTCGAAAAACTAGTTATATGTTCCGAATCTTCTTTAGTTGTCAGGTCAAGCAGTGCTTCTTAAAATATATAGACTTATATGACTTTCTCTACACATTTTGTAAACAAATATGTCAAAAAGTGTTCTTCTATAAGCGTAAAGTGCAACGAGAAAGATAATAGCCGCCCAGTGGCTGAGTGGTGGGGCTGATCGACACACACCAAGAGGGACTGGGTTCAATCCCAGGAGATCGCAAAGTGAGTAATGTGCTGGACAATACGGAGCTAAGGGAGGTTTTCTACGGGTCCTCCGGTTTTACCTGCAAACATTTCAACAGTTACACCATTATTCTTTTTCCTGTCATTTCATCTGACCCTCCTTCTGTCAATCACTCCTCTCGCCCTCATACCAGGCACCCATGCTGGATTCTCTCTATCACAGATCCAGGGATTCCGTTCCTCAACCCGTTTAAAGGTTAAGAAGAACAACAATGTCCGGTAGGAGTATAAGGGGGCAGTTAAAGAAGAAGATGAAGAACAAGAAGAAGAGACAGATAATTGTAGATATACATTTTATGTATGTACTAAAAGGTACCAGAATAATTCCAGAATGCAGAAGGCTTTGGGCATCTCTTAAATATTTAGCGTGCTGGTGCAATATAAGGCTTGGAAATGTCGTTATCTGTCCTCCAGCAAGAGACAGAAAACGAATACTCACTTCCATTTAAAAATGTTGCTTATATTTGTCAATAACTGTCAGCTCTGATGAATGTTAAGGTGACTTACTATATTGTATTCAGAGAGGAGAACCGTATTGCGTTTTTTATATATCCTGTATCTCTGTTTCACCTACAAAAAAATCGGCAGTGGGACTACTTCTGTGAAAGGGTATGCTAAATTTTGAATTGTTGGGAAGATAAGCCGTTGTAAATGAGTGATTTGAGAATGCAGTGTGATTGTAAATACGTTAAGCTACTGACATAGCATACAATATTTTAGTTTACAGATATCAGCCAGGAAAAACACGTTGGCTTTTAAAAACGGAAGTTGCAGTTGCTGCCCACAGATGGCACTACCTGTAATATGGTATACTAGGAAAGACGATTTGTAATTTACGAAGATGTATAAAATATGTAACTGCATTCGTTAGCTTTAGCAATTCGACTCTCAGCAGCCGAGCAGTAAGGACGTCTCCTCAAGAGCTTCAGAAACAGCGGATTGCCATCATCGGGAGCGACCTCCGGGCAGCTTTCGGCAATCGCGCTACTCTGAGGGAGAAGAAGACGGACCTCGCAGAAAACGTAGCAGCAGCAGGCCTTCTTCTGAGGGACAACCCACAGCAGCCTTCACCAGCTTCACCAGCCAAAATAAGGCATTACAGGTAGCGGGGCCACTTAAGACCAGAGCCATCCAGTCCCTAGTGACTGGATAAGGCGCACTCTGTGTATCAGGTGTCCGGTCCTCTGACTTGCAAGCTGTTTAGCACCCACTGCCTAGAGGCAAGGACACCCGTAGGGTGGTTGATTTTGCGCTGCACCTTCGGGTGCAGGGCCGTAAGTGTACCTGCCCATATCATTTCATTTAGTTCCTTATCATAAATTTTCATCATGGCAGAAGCCACACCTTCCACTTCGACCCGAATAGGTCTGATGAACCGGCCGCTACGGCCAACGCAGCTCTGCGTTTCTAGAGACAGAGGTGATTGGTGAGGAAGGGACTGAACTAATTCTGCGTACTGGAAAAAGGAATTGGTAGAGCACTCTGATATTGTTGGTTCAGTGGTGATTGAACTGGTTGTTGCTGAGGTCTTGTCCAATACAGGCGTTTCTTGATGGGTAGGTCCACTAAGCCATGTTTGATCTTCGCAACAGAAAGTGCCTGTTATAATCTGGTTGTTGGCCTATCGCTATTTGTAAGCTTTCTGCGGCCATAAAGGCTTCATTACCGAAATGATCTGGTTTGAGAGGCTAAATACCAGTGCACTGCAAGCCATGGGCTGCTATTTATTTGTACTTTTGTATAAGATTAATGGAAATTAACAAATCACTTTAAGAGATCCGGTGAGTAAAATAATTCAGCATTCAAATACGTTTTGCATAATGGCGCTTGCCTGGCAGGTAAGAGCGCTCAGTATTGTGTGTCATTAGCTGCCGAAGACATCTTGGATTTATAATGAAAATCACGCATCAAACACATCAAGAAATCGAATAAAGTGTAAAATGGTAGTGATATATGGGGACTCTCAAATAATGTACTTCGTAAAGCATGTTTAGAAATCTATCTAGTGTTACGCTGTAACGATCCTGGTGTATCAACACTAAGAAATTCGCACAAAACACGCTTCTTCTCAACAATCCTACATACACTGCTCCACGGACACGATACTCCTGTGCGTTAACATGACTCTCCAATATCTGTCAGTGATAAGCAGTAACTGCCACAATCATTGAGCCATTGTACTACTCTCCCTTAATTCTTCTCGTATCGTTTAAATATATAGTAGATGTATAACCCGTGCTTCACAAATTTTATAGATAATTATACGTTAAATAATTACCTGCACTAAGTAGCCAGGGAGAAATAAAATAATCAAACATTAAGTATTTTGGAAATGCTAATGAACTGTCCCAACAAACGCCACATTGCACTAAAATCGAATGCATATCATCATGATCATCTTTGAATTCAAGAATCAACAAACATTTTCCAAATTTGACATTGAATTCATATTTTAGGTAAGATTAAATCTTTGATAGTTACCCAATTTAAAACGCTTCCATTCTTACGCACTATTATTTGTTTCTTTGACGTAGTATGTATACATTATCGCTACTCTTAGCTTTTTGAAGAAGAAACGCCTTTAAATATACTGTAAATCGAAAGAATACAGTGAAATATCTTAGAAAACATTGTAAAGTGTTAAAATTATTGTTTCTCAGAATGAGAGATTACAGGTAGAGCCATCTATGGACGGCAAATATCAGGTTTTTGTTATATTAATTGTTACTGAGAAAAATATTATTTCCTGCCAGAGAATCGGTAACAGAATGATTGTCTCTCATTTTAGAGTACTTTTAAGTTAGGTTTACTTTGGAAGTGATTCGGCACTGCGACCAGTTTTGAGCTGTTATACCTATGCCCCAAATGGGGCATCCCCGGGAGGGAGGGCGAGAAAACAGAGGATGGCCGTCCCAAGGAGCCACGACAGAGCAGGGGCCATAGGCCTACATTTTTACTTAAGTGGAAATCTCCCCCAGTATAACAACCGCTCCAGAACAACATACATTCCATTCCAATTAATAATAAAGATCAAATCGAGGGACAGAAAATTCGGGGTATGTAATTAACCTATCAAGCATTCGCCTGGCGACCCGGAATAACCCCCTAAGTAGCTCTTGCTTTAGGTAGGTGGCCACGGGAGTCGTACCCGAACCTCCCAAATGCAGGCTAGAGATGAATCCGCCTGATCCTTTCCGCTCGGTATATCGTATGCCAATATGTGTATAAGTAATGATTTAGAGAAGTTATTACATTCTGATGTACATAAAACCTAGATGTTGTCACATGTGATAAAAATTCGGTCGGCTGTTGGCGTCTCTTAAGCTTTATTCTGAGCAGTTGCAATCACTAGAACACCTGGAATGGAGACTACCATTTTTAAGATATAACCATATTCTAAAATTAAAACTACAAGAAAAGAACATGTCGAAATTTTTTAATTAGATTGCATAAACTTATATAATGTACGCTGATTAATTAGATTTTATGAGTTACAAGGAAAGCAATCCTACAAGTGTTAGTCAGAACGAAAAGCAGGTCGGAGACTTTTGCCAAAATATTAAAGCTAGACTTTTTCTGATATAAATATACCGAACATACGTCATCATGTTCAAATCGCTAGTTATAATTAACAAAGTTAAGAACAGCACAAAATGTATCCCTTTTGCAGTTAGATATTACATTGCATGCTTTATTGCAAACTTTTATGTTACGGGGCAATATATCTCTCTATGGTTTAAAGTTTACTTTTAGTTATTACGAGAAGAATCTTGTTCCACCCAAACTTTTTCCTCCGAGATTAGCCAGAAATCCCAGTTTTGAGACTCTCTGTAGAAATAATACCATTTTCAACAAAATCTCATTGTTGGGGGATCTGGTAGTTGTGAATAAAACTTATCCGTTGAGAATAGTATACAATTAATTACTACATATACACAACGGCTGATGGGCCCAGATAGTTTCCAGTTCGCATAAAGTGTAAAATGTATGCAAATAAAGTTGTATATAATATAGTGAGGGAAACAGTTGTCCTAGTTTTGTTCAGCAAGCATGCGTCATTTTTACTTTGCAAAAAGTGTATATTCAAAAGAATTAGTTTATAAGAAATTGCTACAAACACTAGTGTTTGTCGCATCGAACCTCTAAAGAAAGAGAATTGTGATACGTGGAAAGTGAAACTACAAAGCGTCCTTACTCGCATTGGCCTTTCTGACTATGTGACCGGAGAGAAAACAAGGAGGCCAAATGACGTCAAATCCAAGGAGCAAGTGATTCAAATACAAAGACAGAAGTGATTCTTATGATTTCACCTTCAGAATGAAAACAAATAAAGCATTACTTAACCTCAAAAGACGAAAGTGTATAAGTCGTGCTCGGAAAGCTACGTTTTTGAAGCAATTAATTGTACAGAAATTGCACAACGCAGATATAATACGTTGATATCCCAACTAATTCTTGGACATTATTGACAAATTAAAGGAATAATATCGCGATAAATGAAGACTGATTGGCAATAATTATGCTGCATTCTCTAAAATATTAGTTTGAGTATTTTCGAAATGCTGTTGAATCAAGGAATGTGTTGAAACCCTAACATTTAATATTTTGGACCAAAATGAAGCCAGACAAAAAGACAACACCTCAAGTGAAGCAGTACTACAAACAGGTAATAACAGATATCAACAGAGAAATGCCAAAAACCAGAAGTAACAGCCGTTTACAGAGCAATTTTCAAGAGGAAATCTCATGTAGTCTCTCTGTGACGTCTGTACGAAGACAGTGCATGTGAATGCTGGTCAAAGAAAAAGAATGTAAAGGAATCTGAGCACACCTTCATGGTAGAACAATGTTCAGTTTGAGGCTGAATGTCTACTGGCGACTGTAGTGGTACCAACACTCGCATGTATTTGGAAAGTTCATCAATTTTGTTCGAGTTATGATGCATGCCTAAGTCATTCACATTTATTCGTACAACAAATCAATTAAAGTTTAAAGCTTGTCCCTATATTTTTATTTTCAGTAGTTATGTTTGATTGTTCTAGAATTTTTATAATGTTCTACAAGGAAAGGGAAGTGGAAGAGCAAAACTTATAAAAATGTTTAATATAGCTGACATCAGCGCCTCTGCAAGATATACCTAGCATTAGACGAGACATTACACATACTTCACAATAAGAAGTGATTGTTTCTTGAGTTTAGCTTCAAGTTATTTAATTCATGGATACTTAATGCGAATATATAAACTTTAGATATATTGCAGTAACATTTCTGTCTATAAAGTCGTGAAGACACAGGAGACAGTATATTTTAAGTGACAGTCAAATGTTTCAAAAGCACTTAACTAGGGTATAAATTTTAAATTTCTTTGTATTTATATCTACAACAGAAAATAAGAGATCTCATTCTTACATTCATATAACTTTCTCAAAAATTTCATAGATCGAAACTGGGCCTCTGCAATTCGTGCACTAATCTGACATTATCTTAAATATGTTTTAATTCAAGGGACTTCGAAAAGTGTGTTGTTACTGAAACCTCGGTATTGAATTATTGGACGGTAATGCAATACTTTCCAAACCGAGTAAGTCCATAATACAGAAACTAACAACGAATTCCGTTTTATAAAGGTACAATTATTGGGAAAGTGTGAAATATGACCAAGAGGAAATTTAAAACGGTTGACCCTACAAAATAAAATGTATCAGATATAAAATGAATGATAACAACATTATACGTGTAGTAAGATTTTGTTTATATCTTGCAGTCTACAGTTATGTAAAGTGATTCAGGATGATACGACTTCTGAGGACATTCCCTGCAAATTTAGCATATGAATCTTATTTGTCATAAACATATTTCAATCGTATACTGCTTCAATTATAGTATTAGTTATTTTTGACAAAAATAATATAAGAAATATTTTCGGTTAGGTAGTGTTGTGTCTTTAACTCTAGGCGTGTAAATGTTGTATAAGCTTGGTATATAACCGATTTTGCTGTATTGAGTTTCGCTGAAAAAATCTGTTTTGGTTTTAGATTCAGGTAATCCTAAACTATATATATATACCACCAGTACAATATCGTTATTAAATGTCTGTGTAGAAAGCAACTCCTCCTCTACCTGCTATGTATGTTTTTGGTACATAAAATAAAGCAAGGTAACAGTAAAAGAAAGGTTAAAAAACGAAACTGGGCAGAAAACCAGTTGAAATGCCGCTCGTGTCTACTAAATGCGACTACAGCGCACATAGTGGAGGTCTCCTGAAAGGTAAAGTACACATTGCAATTTATAGATGGCGCTGAGGTTCAAATTGCTGCTTAGGTATGAATTTGTCTTAGTTATTAGGAATGATTCAAAAATGCAAGACTAGTAATGTTTCTTTCAGTTCCAAAGGTAATTCTAAATGCAAATAATAATCAACTGGAGCCATGTTGTGTAGAAACGTCAATATAGACAAACCATAATTATTGTGTTTCGGAAGGAAAGACTCCATAAGCTGGTCTATATATAACAGATTTAACCAGTTTTGATTATATCTTCATTTCAATTTAGTCATTTCAGTTATTGACCATAGCTGTACATTGTGAAGATAGTTGTGATACAAAACTATTAAACGCAGATTTCCCCAAATGAGATGTCATGAAAACACTGGTTTGTTACTGAAATACTTAGATGTCTTTTTGACAATGCTCTTGGGTAACTGATTTATCAATTTAGGTACAGTTGTTCAAAATTGAAAATATTGTGCAAACATAATATCACTTAGAGAATATTATAAATCAAGATATTTGGAATTTAAAACAATGTGATCACACATTGCTAAATATTGATCATTGTAAAACATGAACACAATGAGAAATATTGGGTTCAATAGATTTGGCAGCAGAAAATCGGCAAATGGATCATATGAGTTCTCAACTATTATAAACGGGAGAAAAATATATAAAGAATAATACGAACGGCCAAAGAAATGGAAATAAATAATATAGAATTAAAATGCAAACAAAGTTAAATATAGTCTTGAATCAAGTTAGAGGCTACTGTATATTTTAATCATTTTTCTTTACTCTGCCTCAAACTTGCAGTGTATCTATTGACAGAGGAGACAAGAAATAAGAGTAAACTGCTGAATATTCAGCCCAAGATATCTCTAATGTCACAACATATCCTGCATTTGATCGATACAAAGCTGGAGCTACGAGAGCTGTTCAATAAAGAATGATCACAGAATTTTTCGGCAACGTACCCTTACTCATCCTCATAATTTCGACAGTAATTATCAAAATAGTCTCCCCTGAATGCGATGCACTTGTCCCAGCGTTTCTGCCAGTCTTCAAAAACATGATGGAAACTATTTTTGGGAGATCCTTCAGAATCGTCTCCGCAGCCTTCGCCACTGCTTCTGATGATGGGTAATGCCTCCAACGCAAAGGTTTCTTCAAGTTAGGGAATAGAAAATAATCACATGGGGCTAAATCCGGATAATAGGGATGGTGAGGGATGCACTTCACGTTGATTCTTGCAAGCCCTTCAGCAACAATATTGTCATCATGCGGCCGCGCATTATCGTAGTGCAACATGCAGCCTGCTTCAAGGAAATGTTTTATTTCTCTACTTTTATTGTTGTTTATTCTTATCCGACGGCCTGTCATTAAACAACCAACGTTACTTATGGAGGAAACCTTTCCCAATAATACGCTGAGCTCAGTACGGCAGAACCATTAGTTTGAACTAGTTTTGTTTACCTTTATAAGGTACAAGATATTCGTAGCATCATAACTGAAACCTCTGCTCGCTTGCGTATGTAGTACCGAGAATTGGCATATATTTTAAGAAACGCACATTACATCACCGTATTAGTGGTAATCCGTATCTTTTATTGTTGTGTCCTACTTTAATTTCATAGTCCTGTTTGAGAATTTTGATCGGTTTCTTTCAGAAGGCACTGAAAGCTGTCAAAATATTTAAGTTTAGATGCAAATTTGGCATTGAAAATATCCTCCAAATCTTATAACGTCTGGAACTCTACAAGATTTTATTAACTTCACAAAACTACTGCTATTAATGATGAAATTATCTGTGGCATTTATACTACGATAATAAAATTAAACACATAAGCCAACATGGTTCGCGTCGTCATAAGCTATTGAGGAATTTACAGAAAATTGAAGATATGTATTTCACTTATTACTAAAACACCATAAGCATATAATATCTTTAACAAATCTTTAATGTCATTCCTGATGAAGTGAAGATATTTGAGAAACATTCCATCTAAAGTTGTGCTGTTGTAGAATACGTTGGAAGTTCACGTGTTTTGTCCATGAAAACAGTGAAATAAGCCTTTTACAGAAATATAAATATTTGTAACAAAAAACTACACTTATCTTAAGAAAAATGTGTAAATTCTTCTTTGTAACGGAGATAGATTTCAAAAGTAGATTGTTTGCATTGCAACTCCATCAATAAACTTCGTAGTCAAAGATTCCGGTTACCATGTGATTATGTTTTTCAGTATTACAAAAATCTGAAAAACGAAACACCCCTAAATGCTGAATCAACTACTGGTATTTCAAAATTCATTACGCGATGTTAATTTTTTCAAATAAATATATTTTCCAAAACCATTAAAACTATCTACGTAATAAGCATTCTACAGGTTTAGGTGTCTAGCTAATTTCCAGATATGAGCTTTGCACACACACACACACACACACACACACACACACACACACACACACACACACACACACACACACACACACACACACTCACACACTCACTCACACACACACACACACACACACACACACACACACACACACACACTCACTCACACACACACCGTCGTGCCGTGGACTAGTGCTTATAACACTCGACACTCACTACAGCGGTCCAGGTCCAAGAAGACCGCATGTGAGATCTGTGGTAGACAAAGCAGTGTAGGGTCTGGTTTCCTCCTAGTTCTCTCGCCATTTAATTCCCTCGGTACTCCATCTTCATTTTATGTATCATAATTGCCACCGTCTGCGGTGCCGCATGTAGTAAAAGCGGACGTTAAACACTACAACACACATACACACGCACCAAAAAAAGTTCTTATAAAATCTCTTCCTCCAAAGTATGACTTCCTAGTACAATCTTGACATGGAGTATTTTGATATAATTTAATTCTTCCTCTCCCTGCTATGTAACTCCGTGGTACAGAAAATATTTAAATCTAAAAGAAGGATCAAGAGAAACAGTCGGCACAGACCTGCAGATAAAATGTCCCGCGTGTTTACCGAGTGACTCCGACCACAGCGACACGCAGTAGCAGTCGCATGAAATACCAAGTACACTTAGAATGGTGAATATGTCGCGCAGGTTGTAATTGCTATGTGTAAAGCATTATGTCTTAGTTATCAGTTTTCTATAACGTTAGAATAGTGACACTTTGTGTGGTTTTGTCAACAGGCATATCCTAAATAGCAAGAAGGAGTTATTTGATATATAAAAATTATAATTGGCCCGCATAAGTATTCTTTTACGGAAAAAATGTCTCCTAAAGCATACATAAGTTAAAGAGCCCACCGTGCTTATTTTATTGCTCATTCCATTATAGTTCCGTAATTTTTGTCAATGTTACTCAAAAGTTTCTTAACTAATCTAGGAATTTCCTTATCAGATGTCGAGCGTAAGAGCAGTGTACATTAAAGTCCATTTTTGACGTGTTGTCGTATACCAATTTTAGATCTGGCAGTAAACGTTCCTAGGTCCAGGGAGAGCCTGCTTATATTCATATTGAAATTTATTATTGGCAAAATATTAAGAGAAATCCATGATATACATTCATTACAGCTCTCTCTGCAATCACATTGCAATTAATGGAAAATCGAAACTTGTCTCCGTAATTTAGTTTCAAGAAAACTCTTTGACTGACGTCGACATTTTGCATAATGGTATATTAGAATAAAGAAGCGGAGACAACATTCTATTAAGGTTAGTGTAATCGGCTTCAGCGCCTCTACAGGGCTTAACCAGCAATAGTCGCGAGATCAAACTTACTTCAAAATAAGAAATTATTCTTTCGTGATCAAATTACATTTGCTGTCAAATGTTGGTGAGGTTAGCTATATGGCATGTACTTAACCTCTACCAAAGGCAATGGACAGGTCGGATAAAGCATGTAACTGAAACATTTATTAATAACGACCAAATATAAACATTAAAGCAATATAAACCAATTAAACATTTCTTATGAAAAAATCCACCACTTTCCAAAACAGATGCTGAGCTGTGTACATTAATATGGATTTTTCACATTTTTATCTGTTTTGACAGTATTGTGCCCAATTGATTTGGCAGATATACACAGATCAAACAAGTCAGTGCAGATGTTCCTTTATCTCCCTGTTACACACAACACCACATGCTGCTGTGTCCACATATATAGGGTTTTGTTAACCTGTTAATGAGTCCTGAAACCGAAACTCTGTGATAAGGTTTCCCCTTATCCTTAAAAGAAGAATATCTGAAAACTTTGAGCTCCGTGAGTCTTGCACTTATTTGAGCATCGTTTCATTCTTCCCAATTTATCACTTAACTTTGGACGCTTTCCCTTATCCTGATAGATGAATATCTGGTAACTAAGCTCTCTGTAGCCTTTACCCATTTTAACATCATTTGATCCTTCGTCCGATATGAGTTATGTTGGAGGTTTTCTCTTATCCTAAAGGATGAGTATCCGGTAACTAGAAGCTCCATTTACCCTGTAATCATTTGAAAATCATTTGTCCGATTTTCATTGCCACTGAACCAATTGATGAACTACTTAGTTTTGGAAGCCCAAAAATTAAAATTTTGGAAGCAAGTGGGGCCAGATAAAAAGACAGCAATTAAAGCAAAAACCACTATATGCCGGTAATAACAGATACCAGCAGAGAAGTGGTAATAATCAGAAGAAACAACCGTTCACAGAGCAATATGCAAGAGGAAATCTTAGGCAGTCTCTCTGTGAAGTCTGCTCGAAGACAAATGACAGTACATCTGAATGCTGGTCAAAGAAAAATAATTTAAAGAAACCTGAGCACACCTTCATGGAAGAACAATAATCATTCTGAGGCTGAATGCCTACTCGCGACTGTAGTAGTACAAACACTCGCATGTATTTGACAACTTCATCAATTTTGTTCGAGTTACTTTGCATATCTCTGTCCTCATTCAAATTAATTGGAGTTTGAAGCTTGTCGCTATATTTTTGTTTACAGTAAATTTTTTGGTTGCTCTAGTATTTTCTATAATGTTGCACAAGGGAATAGAAGCGGAAGAGCAAAACTTATAAATAGGTTTAATATAACTGACGGCAGCGCCTCTACAGGATTTACCTAGCAATATTCGGGACTTTCAACATACTTCACAATAAGAAATGATTCATTCTTGTGTTTAGCTTCAAGTTAGTTAATTCATGGATATTTATTATCAATATACAAACTTCAAATATACTGCAGTAATATTTCTGTCTATAAAGTCGTGAAGAGAAGAAACAGTGTAAATTTTAAGTTACAGTCAAATAATTTTAAAGTGCTTAACTAGGGAATAACTTGGAAATTCGGTTCTCCAACAGAAAATAAAAGTTCTCATTAAAATTCAAAATTTGGCTTTAGAAAAGGGCACTCAACAGACCTTCAAATTTAAGACTAGTACATGACCTCGCCGAGCAATTTAACAATGGGGCTTCAACGTTGGTGCTATTTATGGACGTAGAAGCGGCATTTGATCGGTTCTGGCACAACCGCCTTATTTAAAAGCTGCACCGAGAGCTTCCCGGCCTCCTAAATTCACTGCCATTGCTGCATAATTTTTTTAATAACAGGCCCTTCTACGTCCATGTAGGTCGCTCAACCTCAAAGAAGAGAGTGATGCAGGCTGGCGTACCATAAGGAGCTATTATGTCACCTTTCCTGTATATACTCTTCACCAACGACTTCCCCGTGGACGCCAGATGGAAGGTTGCAATGTATGCTGACGACACTGTAATATAGAACCATCATAAAAATCCTCGTTATTGACTATTAGAGATACAGTGGTACATTTACCGCTACCTTTCATGAATTCATGGCTGGAAAATTAAAATTAATGAGAACAAATGCCAGCTTATACATTTTACAAAGCGGCGCCCTTAGGCAATGGACCTTACGGTCGATGGTCAAATATTGCGCTGTCGTCAGCAGGTCAAGTACCTCGGCAGGACGTTGGCACGCACGATGCATTGGACCACCCACCTAAGAGGTAGCACCAACAATGGGCGGCAGCGATTAAGGATGTGCGCCCCCATATTTTTGAGCAAACAGCTAAAGCTGCGCTCGTAGATCATCCTATATAGATCTTTTATTTAATCCGTGGTCCTGTACGCCTGCGTGGTCTGGGCCAATGCCTCCAACACCGCCCTAAAGTATCTCCAAACCTTAGAAAACCTATCCCTACGCAAAATCCTGTCTGCTCCTCTCCGAACCACAACTGCCGCCATTCGCCAAGATACCCATGTCCCTTACATCAACGTGGCCACCAACAAACATGCCTCTTACATCTGGGCGCACATCCGATACCATCAAAACCCCACCATACACAATATTGGGAAAGACGAACCCAAGCACCGAATACATGCCAGAATCACTGAAAATTGAAGAAAAACGAAAACAAAAACACAACACGACTGCAACAGTATGCGAGCCCAACCCTTCCTGGTTCAGCCCACACTGCCCGGCAGAGGCCGGCATCATCGGCAGCCCAGGAGTCAGCTACCCGCTGCCGAACAGCCTAACTGCGGACATTGTAAATATTTTACATAGCTAAGTCTGTACAGTGTAGTGCGTGTGTTATTGGGACGTACGTAGTATGCCCAGGTGTGTGTGTGTGTGTGTGTGTGTGTGTGTGTGTGCGCGCATTTTAAACGCAGTGTAAATATGTAAATATAAATACTATAAAAAGAAATACAGAGATAAATAACGGGATAAAACTGGTTCTTTGCGGCCTCAGAACAGGTCGTCGTATGGGTTTGAGCAGAACCACAAAGACAATAAAAAACCATACCCAGAATTATTAAAACCATGTAAATATAGAGCCTGTAAGCCGGGTCCAATATACCGGCACCAGGCAAATAAGTTACAAATAAAAGCCTTAAGCCTTCTTTGTCTCCTCATTTCAATACCACTTTTGATATGTCGCATTTCGGAATCATTATAGATGGTAGTCACATTAATACGAATAAACAACGAATATTGTGAAATAATCCAGAACTTGCCAGATCAGATAAGCACAAAAGTTGTACGCATTTGTGACCTTATTTTGCCATTATCTAAACATTTGTATTTGGTATCAAACATTTATATAAGTTTGAAGGCAAGTACATTATATTTGGGTAAATCTGTAAAATATAATTCAATCAGAGCTATACAGAGAATACGTGTCGTAAGACTGCGTCGCCTAACCGGCTCTGTTTGATAATTTGATTTAATATTTAGAGAACGCGCTGAAATTGTGGTCCAAATGTTAATGTTTAGGTGTCATTTCTGATACTAAATACCGAAATTGAAATTATGTATCATAGGATACTCTCAAAATACACAAATTTATGCTTTTAATGAAGGAAAATTTTCAATATTTCCAAGTCTAGGTTTGAAAACAAATATCAAACAAAGTTGTTAAAGCTGAATTATATAAAAACTTGTTTCTTGACAGAAAGAAATATTTAAAATCATTTATATCCAACAAGATCGTGAGATGGATGATACTTTGGTTATTGCGCTACGGAGTGAACTTGATAAGTTAAGATATTGTACACCCTCAAGGACTCAGTTTGTTGGTGTTGTGTAACCTGATTTGTAGTGAATAATTGACAGGCTTTTTATGTTATCAGGTTGTTCATTCTAAAATTGTCTGCTTCACCTCATTATGACTTTTGTATCTTTTATACGTGTAATTGAGAATAATATACAATTAGTTAATAAATAAATACAACAGCTGATGGGCCCAGATCGATCCCAGTTTGCATAAAGTGTAAAATATATGCAACAAAAGCTGTATATAATATAGTGAGGCAAACAGCTGTCCTAGTTTTGTTCACCAAGTATGCGCCATTTTTACTTTGCAAAAATTGTATGTTAAAAAGAAACGGTATATAAGAAATTGCTACAAATAGCAGTGGTTGTCGTATCGAACCTCTAAAGAAAGACAATTGTGATACGTGGAAAATGAAACCACAAGCGGTGCTTACTCGCATTGGACTTTCTGACTATGTGACTGGAGAAAAAACAAAGAGGCCAAATGACGTCAAATCCGAGGAGAAAATGATTCAAATACAAAGACAGAAGTGATTATTATGATTTCACCTACAGAATTACAACATATAAAGCGTTAAACTCAAAAGACGAAAGTGTGTAAGTCCTGCTCGGAAGGCTACGATTTTGAAGCAATTAATTGTACAGAAAATGCACAACACATATATAATTCGTAGATATCCAAACAAATTCTTGGACATTGTTGACAAATTAAATGAATAATGTCGCGAAAATTGAAGACTGATTGTCAATAATTATGCTGTTCTCCAAAAAACGTAATTTGAATACTTTGGAAATGAGGTTGAATCAAGGGATGTGTTGAAATCCTAACATTTTATATCTTGGACCAAACTGAAGCCGGACAAAACTACAACACTTCAAGTGAAGCAGCACTATAAACAGGTACTAACAGATATCCACAGAGAAATGCCAAAAACCAGAAGTAACAACCATTCAAAAACAATTTGCAAGAGGAAATCTTAAGTAGTGTCTCTTTGAGGTCTCTACGAAGACAAATGGGAGTGCATCTGAATGCTGGACAAAGAAAAAGAATTTAAAGAAATCTGAGCACACCTTCATGGTAGAACAATGTTCAGTTTTAGGCTGAATGCCTACTCGCGGCTGTAGTACCACAAACACTCGCCTGTATTTGACAAGTTCATCAATTTTGTTCGAGTTATGATGCAAGTCTCTGACGTCATTCACACTCTTTCGTACAACAAATCAATTGAAGTTTAAAGCTTGTCATAATATTTTTATTTTCAGTAATTATGTTTGATTGTTCTAGTATTTTCTATAGTGTTCCACAAGGAAAGAGAAGTGGAAGAGCAAAACCTATAAAAACGTTTCATATAGCTGACAGCAGCGCCTATACAGGATATGCCTAGCAATAGTCGAGACATTAAACATACTTCACAATAAGCAATGATTATTTCTTGAGTTTAGCTTCAAGTTCATTAATTCATGGATACTTAATGTCAATATACAAACTTTAGATATATTGAAGTAACATTTCTGTCTATAAAGTCGTGAAGACACAGGAGACTGTACATTTTAAGTGCCAGTCAAATGTTTTAAAAGTACTTAACAAGGGGATAAATTTTTAAATTCCCTTGTATTTGTATCTACAACAGAAAATAAAAGATCTCATTCTTACATTCATATAACTTTCTCAAAACTTTCATAGATCGAAACTGGGCCTCTGCATTTCATGCACTAATGTGACATATTCGTAAATACGTTTAAATTCGAGGGACTTCGAAACGTGTGTTGTTACAGAAACCTCGGTATTGAATTATTGGACAGTAATGCAATACCTTCCAATCCGAGTAAGTCCATAATACAGAAACTAACAACGAATTCCGTTTTAGAAAGGTACAATTCTTGGAAAAATTGTGAAATATAACCAAGAGTAAATCTAAAATGGTTGACTATACAAAATAAAATGTATCAGATATAAAATGAATGTTATAACAAGATCTACATTATACGTGTAGTGAGATTGTGTTTATATCTCACAGTTTGCAGTTATGTAAAGTGATTAAGGATGATACGACTTCTGAGGACATTCCCTGCAAATTTAGCATATCTATCTCATTTGTCCCAAACATATTTCAATCATATACTACTTCAATTAAAGTATTAGAGTAATTTTTGCCAAAAATTAAGTAAGAAATATTTTCTGTTATTTGGTAGTGTTGTGTCTTTAACTCTAGGCGTGTAAATGTTGTATAAGCTTGGTATTTAACCGATTTTGCGGTTTTGAGTTTCGCTGACAAAATCTGTTTTGGTTTTAGATTCAGGTGATCCTAAACTATAAATATATACCTCCAGTACAATATGGTTATTAAATGTCTGGTTAGAAGGCAACTCCTCCTCTACCTGCTATGTATATTTTGGTGCATAATATTGTAACGCGAGCGCTGGAACACCCTGTGAAAGCAGCTGGGAGCGGAAGGCAGGGGAGGTTGGTGTTAGCCACACCTCCCCCTCGTTTGTCTTATAGTGGTGACAGGGACGACTGGGGAAAGAAACATAATTGTGCGGTCTGTTTCTCCTTCACCTGTGTTCCAGAAATTACGGGATCGTTCATCATCTGGAAACGTCGAGAAGACGGCGAGATGCCTATAAAAAGGGCTGCAGCTAGTCAGTCAGTCAGTTGGTTAGTGTGTGAGTGAGGACAGTTCTTGGTGTAAGAAGGCAGTGTTAGTCAGTGACGTGTTAATGAACGAAAGGATTGTGCAACGGAAGACTGTACGTAACTGGTATGTGCATCGGAGTTTATGTAATCGCGAGGACAAGTGAAATTGTAACGGACGGACTGGTGAATTGTAACTGTGTGCAGCACGAAATTCTGTGTAATTGGCAAGTGTTAAACTGTAAGTCGGTGGAAATAAAGCACATTTTGGAGTGGTGTAATTGGACTTTTCATTTCACGACTCCACAAAGTCACACTGGTGTCAGGAAGCGGGAAGATAACATCGCCGAACATTACAACCATGGACGCGGCATAGCAAAAATTTTTGGAGAAGATGATGGAAATGAAGGCCGAACTAATCTCGGAAATGAAGACGGCAAATGAAAACCTCGCTGCAAAAACAGAAGCGGCAAACAACAACCTCACCGCCGAGTTGAAACAAATGAAGACGGCCAACGACAACATCACCGCCGAGTTGAAACAAATGAAGACGGCCAACGACGACATCACCGAGAAGATGGAAGAAATGAAGGCCGAATTAACAGCGAAGACGGAAACGGCTAACAACAACTTGGCCACGTCAATGACCTCAAAGATGGCCGAACTGACAACGGAGATGAGGGCGGCGAACGAGGCTCTCGCCGCAAAGTTTGAGGAACGTTTGGCCGGCGTGAGGGATGACGTCGCGAACCTGGGCAAGCGGAAGGGTCAAGTAGACGACCGCCTTAATGATTTAGAGGAAAAGGCCGACAACATCGCAAAACCCCTCACCCGCCTGACGGAGGAAAACCGGCCTTATGTGTGGACGGAGGACGCCGAAGACGCTTTCCAGCACCCGAAGGGGACCCTGTGCAGTGCTCCAATTTTGGGTTTCCCACAACAGGGTGGCGCCTTCATTGTGGACACCGACGCTAGCGACCATTACATTGGAGGTGTCCTACCGCAGATCCAGGACGGCCATGAGCGCACAAGAGTGGAAGAGAAGGAGCGTGCCGCAGCAGTCCGAGTAGTTGTGGCAGTGCCTGCTGAAGGCTGGGATAGCGCAGGCCTGAGGAGGGAGCAGCTGGCGGACGCAGACTTGGGGCCACTCTTGAGGAAAGTGGACGCAGGGACGAGACCAACCTGGGAGGAAAACGCACCGAGGAGCGCCACCTACCAGTCGCACTGGGCCCAATGGGACTCGTTGAAGACCAGAGAGGGCGTGCTGTTCCGGGTATGGGAGTCACCCGTTGGGAAGGCGCAGAGAGAACAGTTGGTACTTCCCCGGAGCAAGGTCCCGGAAGTCTTGGAGGAAGTGCACGCCGGTACTTCAGGAGGACACCTGGGAGCGAACCGAATGATTCACAAACTACGGCAGCGCTACTTCTGGCTGAGACTCCGAGCAGATGCTGGTGGTACACCTGGACCGCCTCGCACGCTACGATGGGGCTGTTCGGGGCGAACAGCTTTGAGGAGGGAGCAGTGTAACGCGAGCGCTGGAACACCCTGTGAAAGCAGCTGGGAGCGGAAGGCAGGGGAGGTTCGTGTTAGCCGCACCTCCCCCTCGTTTGTCTTATAGTGGTGACAGGGACGACTGGGGAAAGAAACATAATTGTGCGGTCTGTTTCTCCTTCACCTGTGTTCCAGAAATTACGGGATCGTTCATCATCTGGAAACGTCGAGAAGACGGCGAGATGCCTATAAAAAGGGCTGCAGCTAGTCAGTCAGTCAGTCAGTTGGTTAGTGTGTGAGTGAGGACAGTTCTTGGTGTAAGAAGGCAGTGTTAGTCAGTGACGTGTTAATGAACGAAAGGATTGTGCAACGGAAGACTGTACGTAACTGGTATGTGCATCGGAGTTTATGTAATCGCGAGGACAAGTGAAATTGTAACGGACGGACTGGTGAATTGTAACTGTGTGCAGCACGAAATTCTGTGTAATTGGCAAGTGTTAAACTGTAAGTCGGTGGAAATAAAGCACATTTTGGAGTGGTGTAATTGGACTTTTCATTTCACGACTCCACAAAGTCACACTGGTGTCAGGAAGCGGGAAGATAACATCGCCGAACATTACAACCATGGACGCGGCATAGCAAAAATTTTTGGAGAAGATGATGGAAATGAAGGCCGAACTAATCTCGGAAATGAAGACGGCAAATGAAAACCTCGCTGCAAAAACAGAAGCGGCAAACAACAACCTCACCGCCGAGTTGAAACAAATGAAGACGGCCAACGACAACATCACCGCCGAGTTGAAACAAATGAAGACGGCCAACGACGACATCACCGAGAAGATGGAAGAAATGAAGGCCGAATTAACAGCGAAGACGGAAACGGCTAACAACAACTTGGCCACGTCAATGACCTCAAAGATGGCCGAACTGACAACGGAGATGAGGGCGGCGAACGAGGCTCTCGCCGCAAAGTTTGAGGAACGTTTGGCCGGCGTGAGGGATGACGTCGCGAACCTGGGCAAGCGGAAGGGTCAAGTAGACGACCGCCTTAATGATTTAGAGGAAAAGGCCGACAACATCGCAAAACCCCTCACCCGCCTGACGGAGGAAAACCGGCCTTATGTGTGGACGGAGGACGCCGAAGACGCTTTCCAGCACCCGAAGGGGACCCTGTGCAGTGCTCCAATTTTGGGTTTCCCACAACAGGGTGGCGCCTTCATTGTGGACACCGACGCTAGCGACCATTACATTGGAGGTGTCCTACCGCAGATCCAGGACGGCCATGAGCGCACAAGAGTGGAAGAGAAGGAGCGTGCCGCAGCAGTCCGAGTAGTTGTGGCAGTGCCTGCTGAAGGCTGGGATAGCGCAGGCCTGAGGAGGGAGCAGCTGGCGGACGCAGACTTGGGGCCACTCTTGAGGAAAGTGGACGCAGGGACGAGACCAACCTGGGAGGAAAACGCACCGAGGAGCGCCACCTACCAGTCGCACTGGGCCCAATGGGACTCGTTGAAGACCAGAGAGGGCGTGCTGTTCCGGGTATGGGAGTCACCCGTTGGGAAGGCGCAGAGAGAACAGTTGGTACTTCCCCGGAGCAAGGTCCCGGAAGTCTTGGAGGAAGTGCACGCCGGTACTTCAGGAGGACACCTGGGAGCGAACCGAATGATTCACAAACTACGGCAGCGCTACTTCTGGCTGAGACTCCGAGCAGATGCTGGTGGTACACCTGGACCGCCTCGCACGCTACGATGGGGCTGTTCGGGGCGAACAGCTTTGAGGAGGGAGCAGTGTAACGCGAGCGCTGGAACACCCTGTGAAAGCAGCTGGGAGCGGAAGGCAGGGGAGGTTCGTGTTAGCCGCACCTCCCCCTCGTTTGTCTTATAGTGGTGACAGGGACGACTGGGGAAAGAAACATAATTGTGCGGTCTGTTTCTCCTTCACCTGTGTTCCAGAAATTACGGGATCGTTCATCATCTGGAAACGTCGAGAAGACGGCGAGATGCCTATAAAAAGGGCTGCAGCTAGTCAGTCAGTCAGTCAGTTGGTTAGTGTGTGAGTGAGGACAGTTCTTGGTGTAAGAAGGCAGTGTTAGTCAGTGACGTGTTAATGAACGAAAGGATTGTGCAACGGAAGACTGTACGTAACTGGTATGTGCATCGGAGTTTATGTAATCGCGAGGACAAGTGAAATTGTAACGGACGGACTGGTGAATTTTAACTGTGTGCAGCACGAAATTCTGTGTAATTGGCAAGTGTTAAACTGTAAGTCGGTGGAAATAAAGCACATTTTGGAGTGGTGTAATTGGACTTTTCATTTCACGAACCCACAAAGTCACAATATAAAGCAAGGTAACAGTAAAAGAAAAGTCGAAATACGAAACTGGGCAGAAAACCAGTTAAAATGTCCCTCGTGTCTAGTGAGTGCGACTACAGCGCACATGGTTGAAGTCTCCCGCAAGCTAAAGTACACATAGCAATATATAGATGATGGAAAGGTCCAAATTGCTCCTTAGGTATGAATATGTCTTAGTTTAAAATGCAAGACTAATAATGTTTATTTTAGTTCCAAAGGTAATTCTAAATGCAAATAATAATCAACTGGAATCATGTTGTGTACAAACGTCAATATAGACAAACAATAATTGTTGTGTTTCGGAAGGAAAGTCTGCATAAGCTGGTTTATACATAACAGTTTTAACCAGTTTTGATTATATATTCATTTCAATTTAGTCATTTCAGTTATTGACCATAGCTGTACATTGCGAAGATAGTTGTGATACAAAACCATTATACGCAGATCTCCCCAAATGAGATTTTATCAAAACAGTGGTTTGGTACTGAAACACTTAGATCTATTCTTGACAATGATTATGGGTAACTGATTTACCAACTTGTGTACAGTTGTTCAAAATTGCATATATTGCGCAAACATAATATCACTTAGAGAATATTATAAATAAAGATATTAGGAACTTTAGGACAATGTGCTCACACATAGCTAAATATTGATTATTGTAAAACATGAACACAATGAGAAATATTGGGTTCAATAGATTTGGCAGCAGAAAATCGGCATAGGAGTCATATGAGGTCTCAATTATTATAAACAGGAGAAACATATAGCAAGACTAATACGAACGGCCATATAAATGGAAATAAATAAAATAGAATTAAAGTGCTAACAAAGGTAAATATAGTCTTGAATCAAGTTAGAGGCTAATGCATATTTTAATCCCATTTCTTTACTCTGCCTCAAACTTGAAGTGTATCTATTGACAAAGGAGACAAGAAATAAGAGTAAATTGCTGAATATTCAGCCCAAGATATGTCTAATATTACAACACATCCTGCATGTGATCTATACAAAGCTGGAGCTACGGGAGCTGTTCAATAAAAAATGATCACAATATTTTCGTCAACGTAACCTTACTCATCCTCATAATTGCGACGGTCCTTATCAAAATAGTCTCCTTCTGAATGCGATGCACTTATCCCAGCGTTTCTGCCAGTCTTCAAAAACGTGATGGAAAGCAGTTTAGAGAAATCCTTCGGAATCGTCTCCGCAGCCTTCGCCACTGCTCCTGATGATGGACAATGCCTCCAACGCAAAGGTTTCTTCAAGTTAGGGAATAGAAAAATATCACATGGTGCTAAATCCGGACTATAGGGATGGTGAGGGACGCACTGCACGTTGAATTTTGCAAGCTATTCAACAACAGTATTTGTAATATGTGGCCCCGCATTATCTTAATGCAACATCCAGCCTGCTTCAGGGAAATGTGGTCTTTTTCTACTGTTATTGTTGTTTATTCTTATCCGACAGCCTGTCATTAAACAACCAATGTTACTTATGAAGGAAAACTTTCCAAATAATACGCTGAGCTCAGTACAGCAGAACTTTTAGGTTGAACTAGTTTTGTTTACCATTATACGGTACAATAGACTTGGCAGTAAATATTCGTAGCATCACAACTGTAAACCGCTGTTCGCTTGCGTATGCAGTACCGAGCATTGGCATACATTTTAAGAAAAGTACATTACATCACCGTATTGTTGGTAATCCGTATCTTTTATTGTTGAGTCCTACTTTAATTTCAGAGTCATGTTTGGGAATTTTGATTGGTTTTTTAAAAGGCACTGAAAACTGTCTAAATATTTAAATTTAGATGCAAATTTGGCATTGAAATTATCGTTCAAATCCTATAACATCTGGAACTGTACAAGATTTTAGTAACTTCACATAACTAATGTTGTAATGACGAAATTATCTGTCGCATTTATACTAAGATAATAAAATTAAACATATAAGCCAACCTGGTTCACGTCATCGTAAGCTAATGAGGAATTTACAGAAAATTGAAGATATGTATTTAATTTACACATATGACTGGTGTTCTTCTGTTAGGCGGGTGAGAGGTTTGAATATGCTCGAGAAATCCTTAATAAAATGGCGGTAATAGATGCAAAGCCCCAGAAAAATGCATAACTATCTCTTATCCTTCGGCCGAGTACAAAATCCTACGGCCTGTGTCTTTTCACGGCTGTAGCCATTACGGTTATTGTGACTACGCGGCCCTGGTAGTTGACTCTCTTGCGGAATAGCTGGCTCTTCTTCGCGTTTAACTTCAGGCTGGTCGCCGGCAGTCTCTGTAGCAGCTTGCTCAAATTATCAAGATGGTCTTCAAATTCTTGCCGATGATGATGATGTAATCCAGGCATAGTAGCCAGGCGTCATTAGTCAATCCTCTTATCACGGACTCCATAAGGTGTTGCAAGGTAGTTGGTGCGTTGCAGAAACCAAAGGGCATGACTATGGACTGCCAAAACCTTGGTCTGTCGATAATGCAGTCTCCTGCTTGTCCCTAGGGTCTAGAACCACTTGCTAGTAACCAGACTTCAGGTCCGGGGTCGAGAACCACTGCGCAACAGCGTTTCCAGGGTGTCGTCAGTCCGGGGTAAGGTGAAACAAACCTTTCTGGCGAGAGCATTCAGCTTCCTGTATTCCACGCAGAAACGTAGCTCGCCGTTCTTCTTCCTCATCAAGAATATAGGGGACCACCAAGGGCTGTCAGACTCTTCAATCACTCCCCTAGATCTCATATCCTCCAGCATATCCCGTATCGCCGCTTGCTTTGCCAGCGGGACGTGTCTGGTTTGTTGCCGAATAGGCCCGGCGTCTCCGTTGTCGATGCGTTGAAGCACTCAGTCCGTGCGGCCGCAGTCGCTGTTATCTTTGCTGAAAACTTGGTGGTATCGTTCCAGGAGTTGTCGCACCTTCTCGAGCTGTTCTGCGATCAGGTGTTTGGCAGCTCTCTCCATTAAGCCTTCCAGCCGGGATCCTAGATGTTGCGTTAGCACCGGCTCCTGGGTATGTTCGATTTGCGTTACGCTGATCACGGGCTCCCACGTCCCCAACTCCGCCCCGGCCTGGACGTCGTCTTCGGGATCCCTTAGGGCCTCCTAATTAGTCTTGCAGTCGCCGAGCATTAGGTGCTGACGTACTTCGAAGTCTGGTACCCCATCAGCGATGCTGTATGCGTTTTTCCGGGATACGAACTCTGGTGGGAGATCGATCAAGGCTTTGCTGCCCAGCTGTTCAATTGCCAGGGCGAACTCCCGCTGCGTCTTCCCTGGCTGCTGCGTCCTCGACTCAGTTGGCTTCGGTAGGCTGTGGCTAAGCGGTGGTTTCTGAAGCGTTTTTCCAGGGCCTCCGAGATGTCTCTGGGTGCACAAGCTCTCTGGACCGCGTTCATCACCTCTAACGGCCGTCCCTGGAGGCTCGCCATTAGGTTTGTGGCCTCTTCTTTGGGTGACTACTTGTGCTTGGCCACTCTGTCGAATGGGCGCCACAGGACTTCGAAGGTAGACGCGTCGTATAACTTGTATGGTTTGACGCGCGCAGACGTTGTTTCGCGTACCGTCGCGGCGGCATTTAAATCCTTCATCCATCTGCCGACAGTGCCCTACACCATGGCACTCAGGGACTTGGTGATACTTTTGGCCTTTACCTCAAGGTCATTAACGCGTTTTGCCAGGTCTTAGACGCGCTCTTCCATTTGACCAATCTTCTCGCTCAATTCCGTGCCGTCCTCTTTCACGCTGGCGAACTGTTGTTCAAATTGAGCGGCCAGGTCCTCGTTCACAGACTTCATTTCCAATAATTCGGCCATCATTTCCATGGCCACGCCGTCATTTGCCGCCTTCATTTCCGTGGTTATTGTCGTGGAGAAGTTACTACTTCCTGCATGCGTCTTCGGAGCGAGGATGCCATTGGCTGTTCTCATATTTTTCAGCTCTACTGGAATCTTTGCTAATGCAGCATCCTCCGTTGTGTTCCACTCCTGAAATCAGATGTGATTTTGTGGGTTCGTAGAATCAAAAATTCAGCTTGCAGAATTTCAAAATGCCCCTCTTTTTCTTAGAAAGGCACCTTTGTACAGCCCTGAGAGGCAGAATTACGCTACATATACACATACAACCTTCAAGGTCGTCTGCCACACAACCACATACAAAACAGTTCACTTTCAAATCACAGGTGCACTTACACGATTATGGAGTCCAATTACGTCTGTACCCTGAAAAAACGGCCGCGCCTTCTTTTTTACCTCCACTCAATGTTCTAGAAATTAGCGGAACGTTCTGTAACATTTAAGAAAGCCCCAGAAAGAGACGAAACTTCGAGACATCTATCCGTCTCCTTCTTTCTCAGTTTCGGAAAGCTTTTATCTACGCGCTTAGCTGTCTCTCTTTGCGCGCGTCTGCCGCGCCCATCGAAACAATGCCTCGCGACAACATGTTGAAATTAACTCAGAATGAAACCTATTATGTAATAGAATAAGGTTTTTGTATATATACATAATACCAATATAACGACTAAATAATTATGCTCCAACTAATGACAATGTTTTCATCTTTTACTGTACTAGTGGCCCTAAATGAAATTAAACACCGCAACAATGTTCTAACGTTACGTTTAGCACTATGATAATACTGGATAAAAATATCCTACTTTTTTATTTAATTGATGAAAATTAGTCATGTTTCCTACTGGCCGTATGTAGGCTTAGATTTTACACAAACCTGAAAGCATTAGTCAACCTGAAAAAATCAATAAGTTAAATAATAGGAGTTTAATAATGAAGTCTGTGACTCAAGTATTTACAATAGTAAGTCGCCAAAAACGGTGTATGTCGAATACGGGATGTTGATAAATTCTCAATACATTTCTTTATTTTTTGGAAGATATTATTTTTCCATTTATCTCTAATGGTTTGATCAAGGTACTTAAAGTTTAATACAGAATGTACAACTGTAATGTTGTAGATATATTTTCAGATTCTTTCAAAGACAAATCTTGTTAAAAAGCACAATATATGGCAACTTTATTTAATTACCGATTATGACATTTTGTATTCTTCTATTGAATATCTAATCCCTTTATATCTTAACAAAGCTAATTTACTCCTGCAAATTATTAAGAAAAGCGCCAAAATTTAAAATGAGCTGGCCTGATTTTTAAGAGCCTTTTGTATCTACAGTAAAATGATTAATTAAACACTTCTGTACACGTTATTTTCATTTAATTTGGAGCGGATGGAATAATGAGCCTTAGCGTTAGGGCGGAGTTACAGAGTAACACGTTTGATGTTTGCAGTCGACGATACTTATAGTGATTGTCCGACGGAAGAAGTAGCAACCGAACTAGAATCGCTGTCCAGAAAAAGCGCCACAGGTAATATCTTATACTGAGACGGATTATGTGTATTTATTTATCAAGTTTTACAACATATTATAAGTACGTACTGAAGATAACGCTTAGATTTAATTGTTCTTTGATGATTTAAAACAAAGGGCAGCTTCAGTACATACTGCGATAAATTGAAATATATATATATATATTGCAATGTAAGAAAGCAAGTCTCTGAAACTGTGTTTATTTTGACCGTTTTCTCGGCTAGGAAAATTTGAGAATTTATATGCAAGCATAGCTTTTTTGGAATTTGTACCTATTTCGATGAATATACTTGGATATGTGTATTCCTTAGAAATTTCATTTCTGTCATAGGATTTTAAGGTAATTGCTGTTTGTAAGAAGACTTGATAAGCAGTACTAATGTACCTCAAGTTTGAGAAGAAATTGTTGGAAATATTTTACTGCACTTGCGGATATTTCGGTTTATTTTGGTGGAAATCATAACGTACACTTAACTATAACATACTTTCAAATTCTACTCGAGAATCGCTCTTCTCTTTACCGTGCAGTGTGTTTGACTCCCTCTATCTAGTTATATTGTGTATGAAGGGGGTTCTAAAACATTTTCGTTATTTAACTTTTAGTTCTGTCATGTTTATTAAAGAAATGACCATTCTTCCACTTATTTTCCGTTACTCACCACGGATTTTCTTCTAAATTTATTTCCAATATTTAATTGCAAGAGACTTGAAATTCGAGTTTTTCTTCTTTGAATCATTTGCTTTGGGTTTATTTGCTTGTAGTCACAATGTGCTCTGTTGAATATCTCACACAAATGCACAGTGTTATAGCACATACACTTGAATATTTAACACCAGAGACGCACTACGTACAGGCAATATGCAAATCAAGGAAGGGATAATTATGCAAATTTGAAAACTCCCAGTTGCATATGTACAAATACAATTCAGTAATTTCATTTTTTAAGTTTCACTTGACCTTTCTCAGGACGCTTCAACGTTTCATTGTATTAGACTTCCAATGAATAGCATCCTTTGTCTGTTGGTCAATACACATACATTTAAATACCTTTTGATTAGGCATCTGACATAAATTGGCAATTATTTGTTGTTAAAACAGCTACGTTCATCTTACAGAGCCACAAAGGCGATAATCAGTAATTCAGATATCTAGTACCACAGAAAAGGATTTTGTGTGCGGCAACTTGCTAATAGAAATATTAAAGGATTTGAAATTGCGATTTTTCCTTTCAGATTATTAGGAAGAGCGTAAAATTTTTTGTCTCATAATACGCACTTTTGTGGAGAAAAAGTTTTGGCTAGGATGATGGAAGTTAAATCTTTGTCTACTGTATATTTTACAAATTCCATTAATTGTTAAAACTAAAGCCCGAATGCGAACAAAGGACTTTCAGATTGACAATATATACATATAAGGAAGGGTTAAAATCTTCAGTCTTCTGAGTCCGCAGTGTGAAACAAAAATTATAACTTTAGCCTACTTTTTCATAAGAAATATTCCTTTACTTCCTGAGCAGAATGGCTCATGTTTCCTAGGCCCGCATTCGGGAGTCACGGGTTCGCTGCCCTTTGCCAACCTACCTGAACCATGCGTTTTTTTTCGGGAGATTTCCCAGGTCAGCAGGCGAATGCAGGGTGGGTTAAACACATCTAAACCTCCTGTGCCTCCATTTCTCACCATTATCATGTTACGTCATCTCTCTCCTGGATGACGGCGGTTTTCTTGGCGTTGCATGACAGGATGATATGCTCTAAGAAACTTCCTCATTTTATAGGACGTTTACCAGTCTCCGAACTCAGTCTTGTGTTGGGGTTGTATCCGAATTACAGAAGGTTTAGATATGCTTACTCCTAGCGTGCCTAGGAGCTTCCATGTAGTACACTGTAAAAAATGTGCCCTCTGAACTGCCCGTCTCCTTGTCACGGCTGCCCTCTGTCTCCTCTCAGCTCATCCTTTTTCCCGAAGTTGCCCCCTATTGGGAGTATAGGTACAAGAGACCGCATTCGGGTCTCCGTGTTGATTCCCCTCCTTAAACTAGCCCAGTCAAGTCAAGTCCTACTGAGTTGTCCCATAAGAGTATATCATATACCAAACTAGATTTACAATATCAATAGTATACCAATATAAGTGTATATATAAAACTTTCATTCACCAGTGGTCGGATAGGACAACGGACAAAGCTGATTTTGTGTAAGACACAGTTTATATCAGTTGCCAATCGTTATATCCTTCTAATTGAAAGCCCAGAAATATGGCTTAGCCAATTTATTTTAATAATATATTATTAATCCAAATTTCTGTCGGCGAGCGTGAAGTATGATGAGCTGTAAGTGTAGCAACCTTTGTTTTGTCTAAGTTCACAGATAATTCATTATTTTAAGCACAAACCATATGACACACAGTTCAAAGCATAACTGTATTTAATTACACACCAATTACAATTTTTACTGTTCACTAGGACAGCAGATAAAGTTGTACCTGTAATAAGCTTTATAAAAAGTGAGATGTTATTCATATAGTTCAGAAATGGTAAAAGCCCTGACACTGAGCCTGGTGGTACTGCATCAACTATTGTTTTAAAATTTGATGTCAGAGAGATGTCAGAGTTTACTTCAACATTCTCTTTTCTTTGATTTAGATGCGGCACACACCAGGTAATTAATTTAAACTCCACACTTTGTAAAACGCAATGCTGTGCCGTGAGAGGACTACCTAGGCTACTTCAATGATGGAAACTGCCTCTTGTTTGGAGTAGAATCAGGTCCGCTACCGTCGTACGTTTAAGTGGAATTTCCGCGTTGGTTTGTGCAACTGTTACAACGTACGAAGGGCATTTGTATCAGGGGATTTGGGCCACTTGTGATGATGATGATGATGATGATGATGATGATGATGATGATGATGATGATGATGATGATGATGATGATGATGATGATGATGATGTGTATAAGGGCGCTCAAATTCGGCGGTCATCAGCGCCCTTTAAAAAACTTGCCATGGCAAAAGCCAGATATAAAATTTCTAAAAAAAGACTATAAACCTGTAAATAAACCTAATAATATTTCATTCACTATATCCTAAAGCCTAACATCGAAAAGAATCTAAAAGTCTTCCGCAATACTGTGTCATCGTCCGCTAGCATTTCTGCAAAGCTGGCCGACAGCTGCAGAGACGTCCTAAGGTCTGCTAGGTGAAAACACTCTAGCAGCACGTGTGTTACAGATAACGATTCATTGCAAAACGGACAGTGCGGAGCAGGCTCCTTTTTAAAAAGAAAACTATGGGTAAAAGAGCAGTGCCCAATACGTAACCGAGCCAAACTCACCTCCTCGCGACGAGATGACCGACAGTAGGTAACCCAGGAAATCGGATGTTCTTTGATAGATTAAGTTTATTATTGCGGAGAGCGGACCACTCTTCCTGTCAGCAGGTTTGCACAGTTTTCCGCAATACGGCCCTAAAATCTTCCGATGTCACAGATGGTACTCGAACCATGAGCTTCATGGTAGCCGTCTTGGCCGCCAAATGCGCCATTTCATTCCGCCGCAAGCCTACGTGACCAGGGGTCCATGCACACACCACGTTAACGCCAGAAGCGTGTAAAACGTGGAGGGCATCCTGTACACGCTGCACAATAATGTGGTAGTTGTACAGCTGCCGTAGGCTTTGAAGTGCACTGAGGGAATCACTTAGGATTAAGCAGTCCCCCAACTTTCGTCGACGTACGTGTAAAATGGCCCAATATATTGTATAAAGCTCTGCAGTAAAAATAGAAGTGCTAGTGATGTGTATTGTTAACATTATCTTTGATTTTTTATTTTTGTTTAAATATTTTCCTTTAAAGGTTTTGTTAAGTAATAAGTAGGACCCGGAATTTGTTGACCTAGAAATTCTCTAAGTAGAGCTATAAAATTCTCTTGAAATATAAAATTTGCACATAATATGTAAAAAAGTGGCTAACAAAATTTAACAATTTCTATCATAATAATACATTAATAGCCGTCAGGGACAAAAAATGAATAAATGGTTCAAATAAACACATTTCCATATTATCTTTCTTAGTAAATAATCCAATTATTTCTACCAAATATTAAATTCTAAATTCTTCAGGTCATTTCCAAATTTATAAAATAAAAAAGTTAGCTACTGTATCCATTAACTAAGACATACTGTGTCTTTGTGTGTTCGTGAAATTAAAAGTCCAATTGCACAAGCTCAAAATGTTCTTTATTTAAACCGAATTACAGCTGGAACACCTGCCGGTTACACAGAATTACGTAATGCACACAACTACAATTCGTCAGTTCGTCTGTCACAGGTCCACTGCTCAGCACTGCACTGCACGCTCACGCTGACTCGACGCTCCTCACGCTGCTCGCCAAGAACTGAACTGACTCGCTAACTGCAGGCATTACACAGGTAAGATCGACGTTTCTGGAAGTCTCGTGGTTCAATGAATCATCCCGAATGTTCCAGGCATCGGGAGAGCGCAAAGAGACAGTACAGGGCACGTGTCGCTCTTCTAATTATCCCCCTGGGCTAGTGACACGAGACAAATGGGTAGGCGTGGCGTGAATGCTTCCTGCCTGGTCCTACCAGGCTGCAAGCTGGACGTGCCTTCTGATAATTAGGTGACACACCTCCCTCCTCAAAGCTGGTCGTCCCGAACAACACCATCGTAGCGGGCCAAGCGATCCAGGTGTACCACTAACATCTTTCCTCGAGGCACCTTCTGGATGGAGTAGACCACATCTTTGTTCCTCTTCAACACACAGTACGGTCCTTGACATGGCTTCTGAAGTTTCGGGCAGCTTCCCTTTGTCCGGGTAGGACGGTACAACCAGACCAGGTCACAATGCTGGAACTCTTGGATGTTGGTTTGCCTGTCATATCGGGTCTTCATGCGGTCGCTCGCCTTCTGGATGTTCTGGCGAGCCATCTCGTGAATGTCGTGGAGGTGGTACACCAGGTTCTCCGCATACCCGGCCACTGGCTGCTTCGCCTCCAGAGGGCTTTCAAAAGCCAGGTCAAAAGGGAGGCGTAACTCTTGGCCGAACATTAAGCTGGTTGGCGTCATCCCAGTTGTGTCGTGTGTAGACGAGCGGTAGGCCAGCAAGAACGGTGACACCTTGACGTCCCAGTCTCGCTGATGGCTGGCCACGACCTTCCTCAGGTGTTCCTCTAAGGTCTTGATATACCTTTCGACCATGCCATCCGACTGGGGATGTAGAGGCGTCGTGCCGGTGTTGTTCACCCCAAGCCTTTGTAGTACCCCCTTCATTAGGTTGAGGCCCCGCCGTGGCTCAGTGGTTAGACCGCTTGGCTCTCACCAAGGTGGTCCGGGTTCCATCCCAGGCGACCGCAAAGTGAGAATTGTGATGGAAAACACGAGGCTGGGGTGGGTTTTCTCCGGGACCTCCGGTTTCCGCCGCCATCTCATTCCACCTGTGCTCCATCTTCATCTCATGTATCATCAGCGTCACCGCCTGTGGTGCCATACTTAGTAAAAGCGGGGGTTTAACTCTACACATTCATTAGTTTGGACTCAAAATTGGTACTCTGGTCACTGTGTAGCTCTAACGGCACCCCAAATCGACAGAAAACTTGCTCCAGGAGACAGTCTGTGATTGTCTTTGCCTTTTGGTTTGGGAAGGCATACACCTCCTGCCACCTGGTTAAGTAGTCCAAGACCACCATTAGGTACTTGTTGCCTCGGTCGGAAACTGGTAACGGTCCAACAATATCAACGGCGACCCGTTCGAATGGCGCTCCGACGTTGTACTGCTGCATGCGACCCCGGGACCTAGTCTGGGGCCCGCGACACACCGCGCAAACGTGACACTGACGGCACAAACTCTCAGGGTCTGCTCGGAGTCTCAGCCAGTAGTAGCGCTGTCGTAGTGTGTCAATCGTTCGGTTCGCTCCCAGGTGTCCTCCTAGAGTACCGGCGTGCAATTCCTCAAAGACTTGCGGAAACTTACTCCGGGGAAGTACCAACTGTTCTCTCTGTGTCTTCCCATCTGGCGATTCCCATACCCGGAATAGCACGCACTCTCTGGTCTTCAACGAGTCCCATTGGGCTCAGTACGACTTGTAGGTGGCGCTCCTCGGTGCGATATCCTCCCAGGTTGGTCTTGTCCCTGCCTCCGTCCAGTCGCTCTAACCCGTCCCGTAGGGGAGGAGATCCGTCCCCTTCAGCTGCCAAAGTTCGGGCGCTGCGGAACCTTAGCACTCCTGGTACCTCTGACGTTACTAGAGGAACCTCGGGCCGAGCACGCCCAGCCCCTACCGAATGGGAGTTGTTCGGATTGGGTTGGACTCGAGGGGGCAGTGTGTTCCCGACACCCACCGGTAAATGGATACTTCCGGCCAGGCTACGGCCGCCCGAAGGGGGTAGAAGGTTGCCTGAGTAGTTCCGGGTACTAGCCGGCAGAGCTAGTGGAGGTTGTGCTAGATCACCTTCGCCCCCACCAAGGTTATCGGTAGTCTTCCCTGGGGGTTGACGCGCGCAAGTGGCGTATCCACTCCAGGTATTGCCCTACGGAAAGAGCCCCGGAGTCTCCATCGCTCCCGGGTAAAAGGAGGCCCGGGTCCTTGGTCCTACTGGTCCAGGACTAATGGGAGTAGAACCTCTGCATTTAACTGTCCCTGCCTCCACCTCCCTCAAGAGTGGCCCCAAGTCTGCGTCCGCCAGCTGCTCCCTCCTCATGTCTGCGCTATCCCAGCAATCGGTGGCCACGCCGTGGCTCAGTGGTTAGATCGCTTGGCTCTCACCAAGGCGGCCCGGGTGCGATCCCAGGCGACCGCAAAGTGAGATTTGTGGTGGACAACACGGCGTTGGGGCGGGTTTACTCCGGGACCTCCGATATTTCCCGCCATCTCATTCCATCGGTGCTCCATTTTCATCTCATGTATTATCAGTGTCACCGCCTGCGGTGCCGTATGTAGTAAAAGCGGACGTTAAACACTACACATTTCATTTCCAGCAATCGGCAGGCACTGCCGTGACTACTCGGACTGCTGCGGCACGCTCCCTCTCTTCCACTCTTATGCACTGGCCGCACTCTTCTAGACAGGGTCTTCGGAACATGGCGTCAGCGTTAACGTGGCTCTTCCCTCCACGATGTTCCGAGGTGAAGTCTTACTCTAGCAGCCTCTGGACCAAACATGCTGTCTGGTATTCCAGGTTCTTAAGACTCAATTGCCAGGTTAGGGTAAAAAAAATAAATAAAAAAAAATAAAAAAAAATAAAAAAAAATAAAAAATAAAATCTGCATGAACTATGCCCTGGTGCCTTGAGTCTATACCAGGACATACGTTCCACAGTTACATCTCTTTATTGTTATTACATTTCTTTAGATTGGAACATTATTACATTTCGCAGATTACCTATATCTAAACTAACTACTCCTAACCTACTAAGCTATCTAACCTATAGCAGCCGGTTTCCCAGCTGCTTTACATATATCTTTAATCTATATCCTAAGCTGCCAGTTCTACTCTATTATAAAACACTCTGACTAGTTAAATTAACAATACATGTGGATGAAAAACTGTTTACTGCCAGCACTTTCTACCAATCTGCTATCTATCAATTGAATTTCAACAAATGTTGTCTCTAGCTATCTTCGCTATCAGATGAGCTCCGTGTGATGATCTGTTGCGGCTGTCCCCTTCTCCTCTCAGCCCATTCTTGACGTCCTGTTCTGGTCCGAAGTTGCCTACGTCTATTTATGGATTGGTCGCCCTGTTCTGGCCTGAGATCTGCACCATTTCTATCCTCTTCTTCGACGTGGGTACTTATTTCTTGTTGCCTTATTCTTTGTGACCTTCTTGGTGATTCGTCCTGGTTTTGGTGTTGCTGCTGATGTATTGCGTCCGTTATTTGCATTTCCGCTGGTCTTCTGTACTCCTCCATGACTATTTTCGATATCTTTGCCACCATTCTGTTCACTATACACAAATCCTCGTGACTTCTTACGATGTGCCAAACTGCTTTTCCTGCTAGCATTGCGCGTTCCTCTAGTACCTCATCGTTGTATTTCGTACATTCAAAGATCACATGTTCGGGGTTGCCTACTATATCACATGTATTACATTTATCACTTTCCTTGCTTCGAATCTTCGCAAAATATGTATCAAATGGGCCGTGTCCTGTAATATATTGAATGCTCTCCTTAGTTGGTGATACGGTTAATCTTAATCTCTCTCTTATGCTGGGGAATAGGTCATATACTCTTCTACTTTTCTCCGATTGATTCCATTCTTTTTGCCATTTGTCTATTAAAATTTTTCTTGCCTCTCTCCTTGTATTGCACGGTCTTCCTAAAATTTTGATGACTTGTTCTTGGTCTTGTTTTTTCATCCAATACATTGTTGCCCGCAATTTTACCGTTAAGTCAATCGGCCATATGGCTAGAATCACTAGTAAGGCCATCGTTGGAACCGTTTTAATTAATCCCATACACCTTATTAAAGTTTGTCGTTGAGTACTCCTCAGTCGTTGTACATTTTTCACTAGGCTAGCTCTAT
Organism: Mantis religiosa; assembly: GCA_030765055.1. Taxonomy (NCBI): domain Eukaryota; kingdom Metazoa; phylum Arthropoda; class Insecta; order Mantodea; family Mantidae; genus Mantis; species Mantis religiosa. The sequence continues at coordinate 240,644,417 of CM060950.1, read as the reverse complement.
GCGCCCAAACACTAGATCCATATCCTATTATTCCTGTTAGTATAGCTGTGTGATATGTCCTTGTTGCTGCTAGTGGGATTTTATATTTATATTGAGCCATCGTTGCTAGCTTCATCATCGTTTTTTCCGGCCTTGTCTCTGACTTTCTCTATATGCTTATCAAAGTGTAATTTCTCATCCATGTTTATTCCCAAATACTTAAAAACACTTTCTCGTCGTATATTGGTACCATTTACTTTAATGAGGGGATTGCTTTCTAATTTTCCTTTTAATAGCATATAAGCAGATTTATGAGGTGCTATTTGAAATTTTACTTCATTACACCATTCTTCTAACAAAGTAACTACACTTCGAGCTTTTCTTTCAATTTCCCTTCTATTATTTGCCTCGATCATAATCATAAGGTCGTCGGCGTAGGCTATAACATCCAGGTTAGGGTAGAATGGTCAGTCTTCATTTGGAATGATTGACCTTACAGGTATTTTTGGAAGTGCTCCCAGTTCATTACTACCGCCAAAAATTCTCGCCGGGTAACGCAGTAGTTCTTCTCTGCCTTGGATAGCGGCTTGCTGTAGTAGGCTATGACCCACTCATGGTCGTCCTGGGTCTGCGATAGCACGCCTCCAATGCAATGTTCGCTGGCGTCGGTGTCCACAATGACGACGCCACCCGGTTGAGCAAAACATAAAATTGGAGCACTGCACAGGGTCTTCTTCAGCTGCTGGAAAGCGTCTTCGGCGTAATCCGTCCACACATGTGGCCGGTGTTCCTCTGTCAGACGGGGGAGGGGTTTGGAGGTGTTAGAGAATCCAATTATGAAGCGTCGGTAATAACTGCACAGCCCCTCTTTCTTATCCTTTGGGCGTAGCCAATCCCTCATAGCCTGTGTCTTTTCCGGGCTGAGTCCACTCCGGTTGCTGAGACTATGTGGCCCAAGTAGTTAGCTTCCGTGCGGAAGAGTTGGCACTTTTTACGTTCAGCTTCAAGTTGGTCGCCTGCAGTCTCTGTAGCACCTTACTCAGATTCTCGAGATGGTCTTCAAAAGTCCCCCGACGATGATGATGTGGTCCAGGTATACCGGGCAGGCGTGGTAAGTCAGTCCTCTCATCACTGACTTCATGAGGTGTTGGAAGGTAGCTGGTGCGTTGCGGAGGGTAAAGGGCATAACTGTGTACTTCCAGAGCCCCTGGCCTGTCGACAATGCGGTCTTCAGCTTATTTCTCGGATCTAGAGCTCCCTGCCAGTTGACCGACTTCAGGTCCAGAGTAGAGAACCACTGTGCAAAAGCTAGCATGTCCAGGGCGTTGTCAATCAGTGATGATGGTAAACAGATCTTCCGTTTGACAGCGTTCAAGTTCCTGTAGTCTACGCATAAGCGTAGCTCGCCGTTCTTCTTTGTCACCAAGACTACAGGGGAACATCAATGCTGTCAGACCCTTCAATCACTCCCCTGGATGTCATGTCCACGAGCATGTCTCGTACCGCCCCTTGCTTCGCCAGCGGAACACGTCTAGGTGGTTGCCGAATAGGTCTGGCGTCCCCGGGGTCAATGCGGTGAAGCACTTTGTCCGTGCGGCCGTAGTCACTGTCGCCTTGGCTGAAGACGCGCTGGCATCGCCTCAGCAGTTTTCGAACTTACTCCAGTTCTGCGGTCAGGTGGTAAGCCGCCCTCTCCAGTAAGGCTTCTAGCTGGGGCCCCAGGTGTTGCGTCGGCACCGGCTCCTGTGTCCTGTCGATTGCTGTTACGCTTACCACAAGCTTGAACGTTCTCAACGCCGTCCCGGCCTGGACGTCTTGATCGGTGTCCGTTGGATTTAGCAGCCTCACTGGCACCTACTGTCGGCACGACAGCAGTGCCCTGGTTTTACATAGTCCGTGCACAGGCGTCTTCTGTTCCAGCATCATGTTCCTGGTTCTCTGGCCTTCCAGTCGCGCCGTCACCACCACCTCGCTCCTCCCGGGGAACACCACGTCTTCGTTCAAGAGGACCCTGCGGATTCCAAAGCGCTCTTCGTGTTGACGGAGTATAACCTCTTCTCCGTTGAGCCGCAGAACCTTCCTGCCGTTATATACCGTCTCCTCTTGGCTCCTGAGGTCACTAAGTCCCAGAATCAAGTCCTCAGCCAAATCCGCGACGAACACCCAAAGACGTACGACACTCCCTCCCAAGATCAACTTCAACAGGGCCTCCTTCTTCATAGGCTAGGTGTCGCTCGATGCCGTGACCAGCTGGTATGGTCGGCTCGGCTTCCTTGACGGAAGCTCCTTCACCGCGTAAGGTCTGATGATGGTCACGGCTGCCCCGGTGTCCACCAATACGCGGCACGGCTTCCCTCTCACCCAACTGTCCGCGATGAGGCTGTCATCCATACGTGGGCTGATGGCGTGCAGTGTCACTCGAGCGGATGGTGATTATTGTACAGACTAGCCCCTCTCCACGACCGCCCTTACTCTTTTTCCGTCTGTTCTGCCTTGTGTGGGCAGTCTCTCCAGCTGTCCGGACTGTCCACACCCGCAATACAGTCCACCAGGTCTTCGCCGGCGTCCCTCGGCTAGTCTCCTATCTCTGGTGTAGCGGACACTCCTCGTTCGAGTCGTCGGGACAGCTGATATCTTGGCTGCCTCCATCCTTAATGCTGCCGTTAGCGCCTCGTGAATGATTTTATAATCGCCGAGCATTAGGCGCTGACGAACCTCCGTCTCACGTACCCCGTCAACGAATTTGTAGACCACTTCCCGAGATACGAACGATGGTGGGAGATCGACTAGGGCCTTGCTAGCCAGTTGTTCAACTGCCAGGGCGAACTCCTGTAGCGTCTCCCCTGGCTGTTGTTCCCTTGCTTTAGCTGGCTGCGGTACGCTCGGCTAAGCGGTGGTTTCCAATACGATTTTCCAGGGCCTCCCAGATGTCCTTTGGCGTTGCCGTTGTCTGTACCGCATTCAGTTCTTCCGCGGACCGTCCCTCGAGGCTGGTTATTAACATTGTGGCATCCTCCTCTGGTGACCATTTGTTGTGCTAGGCCACTGCGTCGAATTGGCGGCGGAAGACTTCGAAAGTTGACATGCCGTAATATTTCGCAGGTTTGACGCGCGCCGATGCGTCGCGTCCAGGTTCGTCGGCCTTCAAAACCTGCAAGTTCCTGCAGACGGCATCCTCCACCATGGCGTTCAGGGACTTGACGCTGCTGTCGGCCTATCAATGCAGCTCATTAACGTGGTTTCCAGGTCTTCGACGCTCACGTCCAATTGGCCGATCCGCTTGCCGAAACCCGTGACGTCCTCCTTCACGCCGGCCAACTCTTCCTCAAATTTGGCGGCGTGGGATTCGTTCGCAACCTTCATTTCTTCTATCTTCTCCGTGAGGTTATGGCTAACCGTCTACATTTCTTCCAGCTTTACGGCCAGGTTGTTATTTGGCGTTTCCGTCTTCGTTGTTAACTCGTTCATCTTCGCGGCCAATTTGTTATTTGCCGTCTCCAACTTCTTTTCCGTTTTCTAGGTGACGTTGCCGTTTGCCGTCTTTATTTCCGAGGTCAGTTCGGCCTTCATTTCCATCATCTTCTCCAAAATCTTTTCCAATGCCGATTTCATGGCCGTTATGTTTGGTAATGTTGTCATCCCACTCCTGACACCAGTTTTGTTTTTGTGTGTTTGTGAAATTAAAAGTACAATTGTAAAAGCTCCAAATGTTCTTTATTTCCACAGAATTACAGTTGGAAGACTTGCCGATTACACGGAATAGCGTAACGCCCACAATTGCAATTCGTCACTTCGTCTGTCACAGGTCCACTGCACGCTAACAATTACGTAAAACTCCTCTGATGCACGTACACCGTCTTCCAGTCCATTTGCTCACTCGGTGCTCCTCACGCTGCTCGCCAAGAACTGAACTGACTCGCCAACTGCAGGCCTAATATAGGGAAGATTGCCGTTTCTGGAAGTCTCGCGGTTAAATGAATCATCCCGAAGGTCCCAGCTGTCAGGGGAGGAGAAACAGACAGTACAGAGCCCTTGCCGCTCTTCTAATCATCCCCCTCGGTTAGTGACCGAGGCCTTACCCTGCAGCTAGCTGGCCGTGCCTTCCAATAATTAGGTGACACTACCTTAGCTAGTGTTGCAATACACCACCATCGTCATCTTCATGTTATCAAAAGTAAAGGAACTGCGGTTGTCAGCTAAAACTGTTTTATACTTATAGAAACTTCTCCGCGCTTCCATAGATAATATTTGAAAACCACTATATAATTGCCTATTAAATATATCAGTTCTGAAGTTTTCTGCTGACACGATATCGACTTACAAGATATGAACTTTTAATCACAGATTATTTTAAAACCATCCAAAAAGCCCAGGGTCAGCGTGAGGTCTGCCACGGGAATCGAATCTGGGCCTCCCGAATGTGAGCTAAAGGGGAAAATGCCCAACAGATTCGTGAAAAAGAAGGGAAATTACCGGAAAATGTATCTAAATGTTATAAAACTTAAAAAAAATGCATTTTGATGACCTATCGAACCATATATATTTAACATATTTGTTTCAGAATGCACTTAATTTCCAATAAGCATCGTCTGGGACTACTCAGGAAAAAGATGACTTTTCATAGAAATCCGGGCCCTACATATCACACATACACTGCGAGTCCAGTATGTGTACACTCTGTTCAGAGGTTTCTTTCCGAGGTTTACCCTTATCCTGAAAGACGAATGTCAAGAAACTCTAAGGTCCATGGACCCCGAACACATTGAGCATCATTAAACACATTTCATTCATCGTCCAATATGACTAAATGTTGGAGCACGTAAATTACAAAAAAAAAAAAAAAAAAAACCTCTGTTCAGATATAATATTTTCTGGAAACCATCGTGTCATACATCGGAAGGCGCGAGATATCATATATAACTAAATACTCTGACAAGGAGAAAGAAGAGGGCATTAAAATTTTCGTTATTTTTATTAATATTTTCATTCAGATTCATTATTAATGAACATATAAAAGACTGTATTTTATAATATTGCCTAAAATGATGTACACATGACTTTTTATACCTTCACATTGTGGTGTATTTATGTTTTTATGGCCTATTTGTATTTGTACCGACTGATCACGCTTCAAAAATTTAGATCAAATTCTTCATGAAATCATAAGGAAACCTTTCCATTAGTGTCAGTTGTATTACCTAGAAGACTGAAGAACTGATACTTAATGCTAAAACTGATGGATTACTGAAACATGGGGCTCGAGGTTGATAAAGAGGGACAATGTGAGTGAGACATCTCTAAGTGTCGGAACTTTGCTGATGACATGTGGTTAGTTGAGTACATCACCTTCTTAAAAATTATTCCGTTGTACAGATTAATTACATTTGAATACAACCTAATGAAGGAGGCACTGGTTAGACTTGAGAATAATAAGACATGCACAACACCCCTACATCTACAGTCGGACGGCATGATGGAGAGATACATCAAGAACTTGGAAGAGTACCTGAGGAAGCTCGTCCCCAGCCATCAGCGAGACTGGGACATCAAGGTGCCACAGTTCCATATACATAGAAGGAAGCGTTAATATCTTCAAGTGCCTGCAGTGTGCAGTGAAAATTGTACGTTTTACTTTCATTTTCGTATCAAATATGCATTTACTTCCAGAGAAGAATGACTCAGGCGATTTGGTCTCTGGTCCCCATTCGGAAGGCATGGGCCCCCTTCCCTTGCCTAGGCTGTGCCGTGGCTCAGTGGTTAGACTTCTTGGCTCTCACCAAGGCGACGACCGCAAAATGAGATTTGTCCATTTCTCACAATTGTCATTCCACGTCATCTTTCTTCTGGTGGTCGGCGGTTGTCTTGGTGGTGCACAGTAGGATGATATGTTTTAAGAAACTTCACCATTTGGTAGGACGTTTACTGGTATCCGAACTGTCTTGCGATAGGGCTGTCTACGAATTACAGAAGGGTGGGATACGCTTTGTCTTGGCGTGCCTGGGAGTTTCTACATAGTAGAATGTACTAGAATGTGCCCTCTGAACTGTCCTCTCTCGTTGGCACGGCCATCTCTGTCTCCTCTCACCTCATCCTTCCTCCCGGAGAAGCTCCCAAATGTGGGTATAGGTACAAGAGACCGCACGTGGGTCTCCGTGTCAATACCTCTCCTTAAAGTAGTCCAGTCCAGTCAGTAACTACTGAGTTGTCCCATAACGGTATATCATATTCCAAACTAGAATTATAATATCAGTAGTATTCTAATATAAGTGTATCTATAAAATTTTCATTCACCAGTGCTCAATTAGCACAACGGACAGAGCTGATTTTGTGTAAGATATAGTTTATGTGAACTTGCCAATCTGTAGATATATCTTTCTAATTAAAAGAATAGAAATATGAGACAGTCAATCACTTTAAATAAGACATTATTAATTCCAGGGTCTACCGGAGAGCGTGACGCACAATGACCTGTAAGTGTAACAACGTTTGTTTTGTCCAACTTCACATATATTTTATTAGCTTTAAACTAAAACATATATGGCACAATTCTAAATATAATTGTAATTAATTACATACATATTTGAATATTTGCTGATCTTCAGGACACTAGTTCCATCAGCATCGTAGATTACACCTGCTGTATGCTTTATACAAAGTGAGATGTCGTTCATATCGATCAGAAATAGTAAATGCCCTGATACTGAACCTTGCAGTACTCCATCTACTACTGTTTTACAATTTGATGTTTCCTTTTAATAACTGATATCAGTGCTTACTTCCACTTTCTCTCTTCTCTCATTTATATAGGACACAAACCAGGTAATTAACTTAACCTCCACAATTTAAAAGAATTGTTGTATAGTAAGTCATAAAGTATTTGTTGTGGATGTTGAGCTTATTCTTTAATTTTGCGTAGTCCCGGTTATTTCTAGCAACAGACTAATAAAATAACACTAAGGCATATGGGAAAAGCACGGATTTCCTTATCCTCTCCCTGACTCACTCCACGTTCTGAATATGCTAAATAGTGTATGAGTAGCTTTGGTGGTCTACTATCTACTTGAGTAAGTAGAGCAAGTATTGCATTCCAACGAAAATTTAGATATCGACATATCGGTCTGTGTGGAACAGTTCCATAGGAACTATTGCTATACGTCTGAAACATTACAGGACATATATTGTTTTGAACAGTATAAAATGGACTTTTGGAAAAAGAATCACATTTGTAATGCGACGTGAAATGGTCCTGTCTCTAGATTCCTCATTCCTCCCGCGCGCGCGCGCTGCCCAGGCCTGTGAGAGTGTGTGCGTATGTGTGTGTGAAAGCCGGGAAAAATCGTACGTGTTTCACTCACATAATTGTCGCCAGTCACCTGCAACATATTCTATTGCTAATGTTGTGTACCTACATGCAAGGGCAATAAGCAAGTTCAGTAGGCATTAAGGGATCTTTAAAAGAATTTCAATTTGTTGGCTTTATGATGACTTTAAAGGTGATAACCGCAGTAAAAGGAGTTCTTGTATATATTTGTTACAAGAAACTATTTACATTTTCCTAACTGTGTGAACGTAGGTCCGTCAAAAACAGAAGCGTCCATTAATTAGAACCTAAAATGGAATTGCACTGTGCTTCTACGTGTGCCCAGCAGGTGGCATTAGCTACGTCTAGTTTGGCGACATCCACTCTTCCGTTTAGATGGCGGACCTTTAGCTTTTATTATTCTATTGTAATTTTTTATGTTTTGTGAAAAACAATGGCATTTATGTAGCATTTATTTAAAAAGTGAGAAATATGATATTAAAAAAACCCAGCTAGATTCATAGGCTCTCGGGCTTAGAACGCGGCATATTTCCATTGGAAGCCTCAACGATAGTGTCATAGGTTGCCTATGTAAACTTAGTTCTTGTACCATTATCAGTTTCCGCAGTATTCTTTAGCACTGGCTTGCATTTTCAAATGCCTGGTACATTTTTGTAACTTAACATTCTCTACTATGAATAGTAAGTAGGCCAGTCAGTCATGACATGAAATGGGTGAAATGATGCTCAAATGTTTCCAGGGTCCATGGGGATTAGAGCTACCTAACACTAATCTTTGAGGATAAGAGAAACCCCCGAAAAACAACTTATTCAGATCGCGGTACCTTACCCACATTCGAACTAGGGAGCTCTTGAATTTAAAGTACACAGCACCGCTACCATTAGGGAGAGAAGTTTAATCCATGCAAACATAGTTTAGTGAAAGCCGCTCATCATTCACGTGTAGATAAACGAGAATCGCAAGAAAGTTGCTTACACATTTCTAAGTTAGAAAATGAAGTTTATTGAAAAACAAGCTGATCATCAGGGATTGCATCATACATATTATTTCACCTGCAAGTGTAAATATTATAGCAGTATACACTACATGTATGAAGTGGGTTCCAATAACATTAAACCCATGTGGTAGAAGAACAGAAAGCAGTAAATACCTTTGGTAACTTCTCTTTGTCATAAACAATAACCGGTTTTTTAGTTATTTTCTCAGGATACACCACAGCATCAGGACACAAAATTAAGTAACATTTAAGCCAAATTTATGTAAGCGGAAGGTGTAAAGAAATTAACCACACTGTGACAGTAACCATGGAAAATTATAACCGGATTCATAGCCTGGATATGAACCACGGACCACTTGGTCTTAACCATGTCAACATACCAGCATGCCATAAACTGTCCAACTGAATTTAGCAGCACATTCAAAATACTAGAGATACTTGTTAGATATTATATACACAAAATATGATAAAAATAATAACAGCGTTCACCAATAGCAACAATGAAACCATACCAAGGGAAACCGATAGCTCCACATATAAATTCAGCTTACAAGGCTTCCTTTCCCATAAACAATTATTAGTTTTTTAGACCTTATCTCACTGTATGGTACATCTACACCTCGGTTCGATGGCATGGTAATGAATTACATATAGTTTATATCTAAATAACACGATTACCCGCGTTGCCCAATTGGTGGTCTTCCCTGGTGGGCAATTTACAATAACAGCAAAATCGCTTTATTACTAACGTATATTTATAAAAAAACGTTAATATATTTCAGTCACACTACCTCCTCAATCCACTCTTCCACAAAGGCTTATTTTTCCACCTCCTCCAAATGTTAGATAAAAGTTATTACACATTTCCATGTTGTTACAAGAAAGATAAAGGGACTAAATGTGTAACCAACATTTGAAACAACCCACGAAAGAGATTTTCTCCAACAACCTTTTGGTGATTAATATTTTTGCTCTTATTGCTGTATATTATATACAAATGTGAGTAAGTAACCTCCTTCTTCCATATGCATCGTTTAGAATTTATGAAGTGCAGCATATGAACAAAGAATTCGGGACTTGCGTAGTTTTTGGTACGGGACCTTTATTTGACACGAGAAAACGTCCAGGGTAAGTATTATTATCGGACCATTTTGTAATCTTAGACAGCGTTATTAGGTTAAATGTGCTACATTGCCGAACGCATGCTCTGTGCAATTTGCTGTAGATCTTCAACTGTCTGAATATGAATCTAAGGTGGCGCCAGAGAAAGAAGCGGAAACAAAAGTACATCAAGTGCACAAGGCATGTATAATGTACAAAATAATTAGCTCGAGAGCAGCTCATTGCTTGTAATTCTAAATTCTAGTTGTTTACATTTTAGACATTCCTCGGGAACTAAAATAGGAGATAAAGCTGAATTGTGATATCAATGAAACCGGGCGATATTGCAACTTACGTCTTCCAGGTTTTCTTTCTGGGCTTTTCGTTACAAGGTTTTGAAAACTGCGCTGATTTTCAATTTGTCAGTTGTGATGCCTACGTAATTATTTTATATACATTTAATAGAGCAGATATTCGTATGGAAACCTGCAATATTGCAAACGAACAATGTCATAAACTACACTGCAAATAGGGTTAGGTTTACTAAGGAGAAGGGTAGGCACAGCGATCAGCATTGATTTATTTTAGTGATGCCAGAAAATGTATTCCGATGCCTGGAAGACTGACCTACGGGTAGGAGGTGGCTTTGCATCAGTTAGTGGCGCCAGGACGGATCAGTTTCCTTATCCCTAACCAGCGAATTCAGCGCATAGTTATTTAAGCCTTTAAGGAATATAAAAACAACTTTGCTACATGAAACGTTTGTGGTTTTTTACAACTCTCCAGTATCAACTTAGGTATTTATCGATTCTTTTCTTGTGACGTCATTTTCTCTCTTTTCCTCTCTCGCACATACATTCGTCAAGCACTTTAATCTTACTTTCTTGTTTTTAAATATATTTCAATTACTCAAACTTGTAGGATATGTGGAACGAAATACTTGTAACTTTCATAAATTAGCGATACCTAATATAATATTAAACTGCGTGGTATTTAAAATTAAGTGTGTCTTTTTCCGAAAATTAATACATTGTTTCCTTTATTACAGTTCTCAGGAACAGATTATATGGACATACTACTACAATTAATATAGCCACCAAATCACCAAATGACTTGCCACCAAATGACGTAACGACCAAGGAAATAAATAAAATAATTATTTTATTTGACTATGACAGTTTATATACAAAATCACGTTAGCGTCATCGGCATGTCACAGGTTTCACGAAGGAGTTCTTTAAATGTCAGTAAAGCTGATATCACGCATTTCACTTTTAGCCTCACGAATAAACCATCGAACTAGACTGGGTCTGAACTTGCAAACTTGGGATCAAACTGCCAACATGTTACTCATTCTGGTCTGCTTTTAGTACATTCACCACAATCGTCGTCGTCACCGTCACCGTCGTCACCGTTATTGTTATTATTGTTATTGTTATTATTGTTATTATTATTGTTATTGTTGTTATTATCATAATCATCACCATCATCACCACCACCATCACCACCACCACCACCATCACCATCACCACAATCATTATTATTATTATTATTATTATTATTATTATTATTATTATTATTATTATTATTATTATTATTATTATTATTATTATTATTATTATTATTATTATTATTATTATTATTATTATTATTATTATTATTATTATTATTATTATTATTATTATTATTATTATTATTATTATTATTATTATTATTATTATTATTATTATTATTATTATTATTATTATTATTATTATTATTATTATTATTATTATTATTATTATTATTATTATTATTATTATTATTATTATTATTATTATTATTATTATTATTATTATTATTATTATTATTATTACTATTATTATTACTATTATTACTATTATTATTACTATTATTACTATTATTACTATTATTACTATTACTACTATTACTATTATTACTATTATTACTATTATTATTATTACTACTATTACTATTATTACTATTATTATTATTATTATTATTATTACTATTATTATTATTATTATTACTACTACTATTACTACTATTACTATTATTACTATTATTACTATTATTACTATTACTATTATTACTATTATTACTATTATTACTATTATTACTATTATTATTATTATTATTATTATTATTATTATTATTATTATTATTATTATTATTATTATTATTATTATTATTATTATTATTATTATTATTATTATTATTATTATTATTATTATTATTATTATTATTATTATTATTATTATTATTATTATTATTATTATTATTATTATTATTATTATTATTATTATTATTATTATTATTATTATTATTATTATTATTATTATTATTATTATTATTATTATTATTATTATTATTATTATTATTATTATTATTATTATTATTATTATTATTATTATTATTATTATTATTATTATTATTATTATTATTATTATTATTATTATTATTATTATTATTATTATTATTATTATTATTATTATTATTATTATTATTATTATTATTATTATTATTATTATTATTATTATTATTATTATTATTATTATTATTATTATTATTATTATTATTATTATTATTATTATTATTATTATTATTATTATTATTATTATTATTATTATTATTATTATTATTATTATTATTATTATTATTATTATTATTATTATTATTATTATTATTATTATTATTATTATTATTATTATTATTATTATTATTATTATTATTATTATTATTATTATTATTATTATTATTATTATTATTATTATTATTATTATTGTCATTGTTGTGATCATCAGGAAGGAGGGAATTATGGAAGGAAGGAAGGAAGGAAGGAAGGAAGCAAGGAAGGAAGGAAGGAAGGATGGAAGGAGGAAAGAGAAACAGAGGAAGAGAGATAGAAAGAGAGAAGATAATGAGCAGTGTTCAGTGAGCTTGGACTGTGAAGTCGAGCATGACAGGTTAGTCGAAACGTTAGTTTTATCTTACTTGACTAAACTGGATAGACAAGATATTAAACGTTGAGTAGTGTGTTGTATCAAGCAGCTTGTCCCTTTAAGATGACCGCAACATGATGGTCGAAGCTTTAGTTTTTTCCAATATGACAAAGTCTTGGTAGCCAAGATATTATACGTTGTGTAGTGAATACGGTCAAGCAGCTTACTACTTTAAAATGGCCGCAACAGGATGGTCGATGCTTTAGTTCTTTCCAATATGACAAAATTTGGGTAGCCAAGATATACTTTGTGTAGTAATTTCTGTCAAGCTGCTAGCCCCTTTAAGGTGGCCGCAACAGGATGGTCGAAGCATTAGTTTTTTCCAGTATGACAAAATCTGGGTAACCAAGATATTATACGTTGTATTGTCAGTACTGTCGAGCTCATTTATGATGACAGCAACAGGATGCTCGAAACTTTAGTTTTATATAACATGACAAAAACTTAATAGCCAAAATATTAAACGCTGTGTAGTGAGTTCTGTCAATCAGCTTGCCCCTTGAAGACGACCACGGCAGGATGTTCGAAACGTTAGTTTTACCTAACAGGACAATAACTGGATAGACAAGATATTAAACGTTGTGTAGTGTCTTCTGCCGAGCAGCTGGCACCTTAAAGATGGCCGCAACAGGATGGTTAAAACGTTAGTATTATCTAACATGACAAAAACTGAAGAGCCAGGATATTTATTGTAGTGTAGTGCATGGAAGTAAACAGAACATTAATTGTTTAATATAATTATGTTTAATTTTTCATTCATATCAGCAACAATGCAATTTCATAACGATTGATAATGTCTTTTTACTATCTAACGCTTTAAGATAAAGGTTTATGCCAATAATGATATGGTTCTTTACATGACAGTATTTATAAATGTTTGTGGCTTGTTCTGTATTTGTTTCACATTCCGTTGATGTCATAAGTAGGAATGGTGACCATTCCGCATATTCATGCTTTAACTTTACTCGAGGTGTAAATCATTGGAGTTCAAACTGCCCGCCTAACCTGTAGAGTAACCGAAGACTGTACAACTCGCAACCAGAGCAACAGATAGCACCACCATATAAGTCACTGTTTTATAGTATAATAAACACATCCTTTTTCATTGTTCTCGGGTATATTTATGTAAGCTTCCAAACTGTGCCGGAAAAACATATATTTTGTATAAAAGTAGCATAAATTTATACTAAACATGAAATGTGTGGAAATATTAGGAATATATATTTTCATGCTTTGGAATCAATTGATCCGGGAACAGATTTAAATGCGGCCGATAGCTAGTCTAATATCACTAAGCACCTCCACTGGAGGATTAAGCAAGAGGAAACCTCGCCAACAACGCTACGGCGGAAAGGGCAAGGTAGTCCTTCTTGAACAACCTACTGACCAGGGCGTCTCACGGGAAGCTGTTTCTCGTGCAGGCAAAATTTCGGAGTCTGACTCCGACGAAGAGCGCAATAGTGTGCGCAGTTTTCAATCAAGGAGTGGGAGAACATCCGTGCTCTCCTGCAACTCTGCTTACTCCTCGGCATCCGAGGGAGGCCGGGAGCCCAGCTCATCGGACCTCTCGTCGGATGGCGAGGGTGACGAGTTCCGTGAGGTAAGATCACGGAGAACCAAGCGAGCAGCAAGACTGGCTGCAGAGGGCGTGCCCTCTGGCCAGTCTTCTCGACCCACCTCCGGTCAGAACCAGGCTGGAAGGCAAAGGCGGCACATACCGCCTATTATCGTGGACAATTTCTTGGGGGCGGTAGGCTTCCTTAAGGAGGTGATGCCGACCCTCGAGAATGAGTGCTCGGTAAGGAGGAATAAAAGCCGATTTGTCTTCCACGCAAAGAACGAGGGGGACTATACCAAGATACTGCTACAGCTCAAGCAGAGGAATATTCCTCATTTTACCTTTGGCCTGAATAAGTCCCGTGATGTACGCCGAGTCATCCGAGGGTTACCCGCGGACACTTCCGTGGATGACATAAGGCAGACCTCACCCGCCAGGGCATCACCCCTAGAATAGTGAAGCAGCTCACTCGACCTGCTCCAGATCGCCAGGGAACTAAAGCTCCCCTTCCCCTGTTCCTAGTAGTGGTGGAGCGCGTAAACGACCCCCAGGTCAAGTTGGATGATGTTCGCACCATCTGCTACCTCCGGGTCACTCTGGAACCAGCCAAAGGCTCTGGCGGGCCCCCACAGTGCTACAGATGTCTGGGATTTAATCATTCCAGCCTCTTCTGCCACCGTAATCCTCGCTGCTTGAGGTGCGGTGGCACCCACCTCAGAGAGGACTGCCCCCGTGCCATCACGGAAGATCCAACCTGCGCCAACTGCAAAGGAGGGCACATAGCGTGCTATGGAGGTTGCCCTACCAGGAAGGCGGTTATTGCCTCTAGGAGACCAGCTCCAGGGCCAATAGCCCAGAACACCCGTTCTGAGCCAGAAGCGGAGAGGGCAACCTCTTCCATAGCACCACGGCAACAATTGCCTAACTCCAACAGTGCCCCATCCTTTACTGAGGTGGTGCGCAAACCAGCCGGTGACTCGACGACTTTGCGGGGCAAGACACAACCCCCCAAGGATGCACACACACGCACAGAAAAACCTAAAAAACAGCACAAAGCTCCAGCCCCACCTAGAGCCACTCCCAGAAGGGAGGAGGGTCGTGAGGCGGCCAAAAGGGCGGACTCGGATTCCGAGGCTGGGAGCGGGTCTGGTGAACCCAAGCCTGCTCGACAGATTAGGGACGAGAAAGCCAAAGGTAGGCCAGCCCAAGACACTCCTCACCATCGAAGTCCCAAACTTCACACACAACTCCCTCCACCTCACCACGGTCGGAGTTGCTGACGTGGCTGTATCAGCTGTTACAGTCCCACGGTGAGCGACTCTGTGAACTGCTGGTGCGGTATACCTCCGCTACAGACCCCGCAACCCGCATGGGAACAGCCATGGAGGGGCTTGCCCTTCTGACCTCCTTTACCGCCCCGGCCCAGAATGGCAGCACGAAATAGGTCAAGCACCTCGTTCAGGTTCGCGTTCTGGAACGCGGCTGGATTGGCGGATCAACGGGACGAGCTCCTACATTTTTCAAGATCCAATGTCTTGGACCTCATCTTGGTGTCGGAAACCCATCTCCGCCCCCAGATCCCCTTCCATCTCTCGGGGTATCACTGTCTCCGAACGGATCGCGCTGGTCGCCGAGGAGGTGGCACAGCGATCCTGGTGAGGAGAAGTGTGGTCCATCGAGCTGTCCAGCTTCCACAACTCCAGACACTAGAAGCCACGGCAGCCTGCGTGAACCTTGGCGGTTCTGAAGTCCTGGTAGTATCAGCCTACCATCCTCCCCGCTCACAGTTCATAGCCAATGACTACCAATCCATTCTTTCTTTACATCCCAATGTCATTATGGCCGGGGGCTTCAATGCCAAACATCAGCGTTGGCATCATGGTCCCCGAGCGGATAGGAGAGGCAGTGACATTATCCGCATGGTAGATGCGGACCCTCACCTTCGGTTTGAGGGCCCATGGCAACCCACTCATTACCCGCGTGGTCGGGTTCGCCCATCTCATATCGACTTCGCTATCATCAAACGCCTTCCATTTCATCTCTCACTCACTTCGCTTAACGCATTACATTCAGATCACAACCCAGTACTTGCTGAGGTTAATACACGGATTGCCAATCATGACGTCTCGGTTCAAAACCGGGATGTAGACTGGGATTGCGTCAAAGTCTGCCTGAATGACTCCATTCCTCCCAACCCCAACATAACCGACATTCCCTCCCTTGAGGCTGCGGTCTCGTCCTTCACCTCAGTCGTGAAGCGAACGGTCCGCAACCTTACAGTTATCACCCCAGCCCCCCTTCATCCGGATGTTCTTCCCCTAGACATCCTACTTCTCATTCGCCGTTCTTGGGCAGCAAGGCGGCTCTACCAAAGACACCGCATGCCTCATATTCGAGGGCTTCATCGGCGACTGTGCCGAGAGGTTCGTGCCCGCCTCCGTGAGCACAGAGTGCGCGCGTGGGAGGACACGATGTCTCGTAAGAACCTCGAGGATGGAGACGAGTGGAGGGTCATTAAAAGACTTCGGAACCGCCAAGGGACACCACACTGCCCACTCAGGGGCATCCAAGGCCTGTCCTACGAACCACAGGCCAAGGCTACGGTGTTCGCCGACTACCTTGAGAGGACCATGAGGCCTAGAGAAGACCCCCAGTACCCTGCCTTCTCTGACCGCGTTAGGCAGGAGGTACGTCGATACTTTCGGCGACCCCCGGCTGAGGCGGACAGACTCCCAGTCATAAGGCCCAGTGAGCTTCAGGGCGTACTCCGGCGCCTCAAACCAAAAAAGGCAGCGGGACCTGATGGCACAACGCCACTCATGCTCCGCCACCTTCCCTTCAGGGCCGTGTTATTTCTAACCAAAGTCTTCAATATGTGTCTCTCTCTGGGTCACTTTCCACGTAGTTGGAGAGAGGCTCGGGTGATATGCATCTTGAAGCCAGGGAAAGACCCGGTTAATCCTGCCAACTACCACTCCATCAGCCTCCTTTCTGTTCTCTCGAAAGTTTTCGAGAGACTTTTCTTAGCCCGCATGTCCCCCCTTCTGGGTGACATACAAGCTATCCCTCCTCAGCAGTTTGGCTTTCGTCCTGGGCATTCCACGTCACAGCAGTTGCTGCGCGTGGTGGAGGCTGCAGCCCTGGGTTTCCAGGACAAGGCATTCACCTCGGCGGTTTCTCTGGACGTGGAAAAGGCTTTCTCTACGACCTGGCACGCGGGTCTTCTGTACAAACTCATCCAACTGGAGCAACCCACTCAAGTCATACACCTTCTTCACTCTTTCCTAAAACATAGATTCTTCACTGTCACAGTGGCGGGAAAAACATCTACACGAAGGTCTATCCGCGGCGGCGTCTCCGAAGGTTCTGTGTTATCCCCGACGCTGTACAGCGTCTATGTGGCTGACCTCCCCACTGAACAGCACGTCAACATAGCACAGTATGCTGACGACGTGCTGCTATTCTCAACAAACAGACATCCACGCAGAACCTTCAACCCCATCCAAAGATATCTAATCCTCCTCCAGGAATGGTGCACGCTTTGGCGATTGTTCATTAATACGGAGAAAAGCCAAGCGATATTGTTCACCAAGCGCCGCTTTCCCGCCAACTTCCCCCAATTTACCTACTTCGGGCAAGGGATCAGGTGGGAGAATTCAATCAAGTACTTGGGAGTCAAGCTGGACAAGGGCCTAACTTTTCGGGAGCACATCCAGGAGCAAGCTCATCGGTCGTGTGGTGCCGTGGCATCACTATACCCTGTGCTTCGGTCTGCGATGTCTGTTCCCCTAAAGTTGCGCCTCTTTATGGCTCTGGTCCTCCCTATCTTGCTCTATGCGTGCGAAGTCTGGGGTATGGCCGCAGGTTCACATCTAGTTCTGCTCCAACGTGCACAGAATAAATGTCTTCGGATTATTTATTCTGTTTGTACAAGGTTCCCCGTGAGATTACTTCATGAGGCTTCATCCCTCCGATATGTGGAGGACGAAATTAGACGCCGGGCGACAAAATTTTTCGAGGGTTTGCCCCAACATCAGAGCGCCCTAGTCAGATCCCTTGGGGATTATGGTCCTCGTGAGCGTCGCTATAAGCGATACCGGTTACCCCGCATGTCTTGCGGTCACTACCGGTAACCACATGATCTCCATTCCAGCCTAAATTAAATTTCAGCTACTCCAAAATTGTTATTATGGAATATTCAAAATTATACATACCTTCTTCCTAGTTTATTAACTAACCCACCAGCGGTGCTCGCTGTCCGTAGCACCCGGTTCATCATTCCCTGAGGAGCAAAAAGCTACCTCCCTACACTAACCCCACTTAAATTACACCCGTCATTCTGCAACATCCACATCCCGCCACTACGTGGTTAAGCTCTTCCCAGAGCAGGTACACGATTTGACCACCCTTCGGGCTGTTCCAAACAGCCTGCCAGATTTGTGTCTGTCTGTCTGTCTATGAAATATTGAGCAATTATTCTGCAGTAAACTTCGTTTGTTTTTCTGGTACTTGTGTCTATTAATGATCAATATATTTAGATATGAGAGTTACTTAGGAATTTTACGCACAGCAGCATTATAGCGGGACGGACGATCTAGGTGTACCACCAACATCTTTGCACTGGATACGTTCTGGATATGGTAAACCTCGTCGTTAACACTGTTTACCACCCGGTACGGTCCTTGCCATGGTTTTTGAAGTTTCGGGCAGCGTCCCTTGCTCCAGCTAAGGCGGTACATCCAGACCAGGTCACCTTACTGGAATCATCGGTTTTGGACTAGCCCGTCGTTCCAGATCTTCATGCGCTCCCTCGCCATCTGGATGTTCTGACGTGGGATCACATGCATATCTTGGCGATGATCCACAAGGCTCTCTGCATAGTCGGTGTCTGGCTGTTTTGCTTCCGGGGGGGGGGCTCGCAAAAGCCAGGTCACAAGGGAGGCGTGGCTCTCGGCCGATCATTAAGTTCTGTTCGATTGGCGTTACCCTGATCACGGACTTCCACGTCCCCAACACCGTCCCGGCCTGAACGTCGTATTCGGGATCCGTTAGTGTCTATTCCTCGCGACAATATGTTGAAATTTACTGAGAATGAAACCTATTATATAATAGAATAACGTTTTTGTATATATACATAATACCAATATAACGACTAAATAATTATGCTCCAAGTGATGATAATGTTTTCATCTTTTACTGTATAAGTGGACCTAAATTAAACTAACACCGCTACAATGTTCTAACGGTACGTTTAGCACCATGATAGTACTGGATAAAAATTATCTTACTTTTTTATTTAATTGATGAAAATTAATCATGTTTCACACTGGCAGTATATAGGCTAAGATTTTACACAAACCTGAAAACCTGAGTCAACCTGAAAAATTCAGTAAGTTATATAGTAAGAGTTAAATGATGAAGTCTGGGACTCAAGTATTTACAATAGTAAGTCGCCAAAAACGGTGTATGTCGAATACGGGATATTGATAAATTCTCAAAACCTTTCTTTATTTTTTGGAAGATATTATTTTTCTATTTATCTCTAACGTTTTGATCAAGGTACTTAATGTTTAATACCGAATGTACACTGTAATATTCAAGTAATTGGCTCAGATTCATTCAAAGACAAATCTTGTTAAAAAGCATAATATATGCCAACTTTATTTAACTAACGATTTTGACATTTATGTTCTTCTATGCAATATCTAATCCCTTTATATCTTAACAAAGCTAATTTACTCTTGTAAATTTGTAAAAAAAAACAGTACAATTTGAAATGAGCTGGCCTTATTTTTAACGACCTTCTTGTATCTAAAATAGAATGATTAATGAAAGACTTCGGTATACGCTATTTTCCTTTAATTTGGAGCGGATGGAATAGTTAGCCTTAGTGTTAGGGCGGAGTGACAGAGTAACACGTTTGATGTCGGCAGTCGACGATCCTTATAGTGATTGTCCGCCAGGAGAAGTAGCAACCAAACTGGAATCGCTGTCCAGAGATAGCGCCGCTGGTGGTATCTTATACTGAGACGCAATATGTGTATTTATTTACCAAGATTTACAACATATTATAAGTATGTACTTCAGATTACGCTTAGATTTAATTGTTCTTTGCTGCTGTAAGACAAAGGGCAGCTTCAGCGAATACGGCATTAACTTGACAAAAATATATATTACAGTGTTTATCGTAGGATTTTAACCCAAGTCCTGTTTGTAAGAAGAAGACTTGATAAGCAGTACTAATGTACCTCAAGTTTGAGAAGCAATCGTTAGAAATATTTTACTGTACTTGCTGATGTTCCAGTTAATTTTGGTGGAAATCATAACGTACACTTATGTATTAACGTACTTACAAATTCTACTTGAGGATCGCTTTTCTCTTTACCTTGCAATACATTTATCGGTAAGCTTACTTGGTTTGTTCAAAACATTTTTTTTCGGTATGATCTCCGAACACTGTAATGCAATACCCGGGTAAGATGCCTTCGAAAGCTTACACATCGTCCAAGGAACATATTTCATCTCCATTCCCTATAGACCGGCATAAAGCTTTTGCTATATCCAGTTGCATATACTCGCTCCTCTGAATACTGAGGTAAGCTTTATCGTGGACTATCTTAGCTTTGCAAACGGCTGTTGCTCTAGCCATACACATTCTTTCTGCGTTTTGTATTTCTATTATTCCTTTATTCGTTTTGCATTTATCTCACATTTTAAAGCACGAACCCCGGACTTCCTTCGTCCACACACAGTTTACTTTAAGAGGTCCCTTCATTAAAAAGTCCTTGTTATTTTGCATAACTCGCTTAATAGAGCGCAAAATGACATCCGGGTCTACCAGGTCAAATTTTCGAACGCTCATGTTAAATGGTCTATCGTGATGTTGCCCATCCGTTATGGATATTCCCAACAACCCTGGCGATTTTTGTAGCAGGTTCTCGTTAACAAATTGTAAAAATTGCCGAAACTTGCCATTAAAACAGTTCCTTGGATCTACACCGTCAGGTATCGAGCGCACCACTATATCGGTTTCCGAGTATCCAGAATACATTTTTTCATTGTTCTTTGCCTAAACCTATCCCAAATACACTCCAAGAAGCCTCCAAATACAGCAAAAAGGGCCTAAGTACACCCCCAAGAAGCCCCACCAAACCTATCCCAAATACACTCCAAGAAGCCTCCAAATACAGCAAAAAGGGTCTAAGTACACCCCCCAAGAAGCCCTTAATACTTCAAAAGCAAGAAACTACGTCAGGTTTTATATAACCTATTTCTAAAATGTATTACCGTATCTTATTGGTGAAACGCACGCTGTATCGAGTGAGTCGGGGAATCATATTTCAAACCTATTTATTCCAACGCTTTTCCTTTGTAAGATGCGGTTATGAATCAAATTTAAGTTTTTACTTGCGTCTAACATATTTCTACATGTTTTCAGAGGGAATGCCGGAATGATGATGATGATGATCATCATGATTAATGATGATAAGAATGATGATGATGATGTGTATATAAGGTCCATGTAATCATAATTGTTCACTGCCGTTTAAAACACCTTAATGACGAAAACTGCAATTTCAGTTATATTTCAAACCGAACGCTACCGACACAATTCAGTACAAGCATAAAAATGCATCGTAAGCGGTCAGCAGAAAAACCGCTACACGTGTTTATTTTCTCCTCAACCGAAACGCTTCCTTGTGAATAAAGTATGTGAGATTTAATCCCCTAAGAAGATGCGATTCTGTTCTTTTCAGAAAAACGCGCTGCACACACAAAAGTTGTGCCTTTAACAGCGCATGTAATCAAAATTGCTCACATCCGTTTAAACACCTTGATGACACTAAAACCGCAATTTCAATCATATTTCAAAACTAACGGCGACTTTCTGCTTCGGCACGATTTAGGTTAAAGCATAACAATACATCGTAAGCGGTCAGCAGAAAAACTGCTACACGTGTATATTTTCTCCGCAACCGAAACGCTTCCTTATAAATCAAGTATATGACATTTTGTCCCCTAAGAAGATGCAATTCTGTTCTTTCGAGAAAAACGCGCTGCACAAACAAAAAGTTGTGCGTGTTACAGCCCATGTAATCAAAATAGTTCTCAACCGTTTATACATCTTGATGGCACACAAAAAACTGCAGTGTCAGTTATATTTCAAACTACTTGTCCTTTTAAACACGGAACTTTACATTGCTAGCTTCATTCTCAGTATTGCTGTTGGTTTGCCACCATCATGAAAGTTACTCAAGTGACCGTCACCCGCAAAGTTCTTTATATTTCGCCTTCTGGACGTGTATATAGAGAATTACTAACTCGTCAAGAGCAAATATCTACAGAAATCTCCGCAACATTAACACAATACAGCCATCCTGATGACAACATTTACGCCGTCACCAGCTTTGCCAGCGAGTTGCATCAACAATCAAGTGTACACCTGCACCAGTCTTCTTCGTTTTTGCCCCTGAAAACACTGCTTCAGCCCAGCCACGTAGCCGAATTTTCCGTTTCGGCCCCTCCAGGAAATTCAAGCCTTGATGATTCCTCCCGGGAGCTAAGCGCGCATACAGCAGCAAACTTCTCATCAGAACTTCCATCCACAATAATCGTTTCTTCATCTCCATCTCCACCTTCTTCCCTGTCGTTCTCTAACATTGAAACATCAACTCCAAATTCCCAAAATGACATTCAACCTCTTTCACCGTCTCCTCGTCACTTTGTTTTCACTTCTATTTCACCTCAACATTCACCTCCCAACGTGCATATAGCTCCTCATTACAGCCCTATGTCTCCTCCAGTGCATAATTTGCTGCCACTGCTCTCCTGCCAACCATCACAGTTCGCCGTGCCCAAGGTCCGAAGGAATCTCTTAAATCAATTTCAAGAGGCCTTTCATCGGGAGGAGAACAGCCTGTGCACTAATAACGCGAACAGTGTCGACAACTCAGCATTTCTACAGGACCAGGATGTCCTAGGTGATCAAATAACAGACCTTGCCATTCCTCATCTGGTGCCCGTTTCTCAAAGCGCCAAAAGGCGTATTGTTCGCCAGCAAAGAGCCCGACACATGGCTCCGTACCAGCCGTTATCACCGGAGTGGCGCATAAGAAAATTCAAGTGACGCTTTTTGTGTGCTCTACAGTGTCCACTCTATAATAACAGTGTTCTTTTGCATAAATTTTTGTCGCATTTTGTTTTT
Organism: Mantis religiosa; assembly: GCA_030765055.1. NCBI lineage: Eukaryota > Metazoa > Arthropoda > Insecta > Mantodea > Mantidae > Mantis > Mantis religiosa. Next base: position 240,621,254 of record CM060950.1, on the reverse strand, counting down.
GCAGTGTTCCTAGAACTGTTCAACAGCTGTTTTTTAAAAGCGTTTTTAAATATTTTCTATAGAGCAGAATGTCGTATTTATTATGTAGTAGCGGTATTTATTTTTTCCTAAACATATAAATATTAAACTTAACTTTGTAATTCTTAAGGGAATATTTCACATGCGTATTTTAGTATTTCTAGAACTGCTCAACAGCCGTGTTGGCATTCTTCTCTTTTTAAAGCGTAGTAACTACATGCCTAATTGCCTAGTGTTAATCTAGGCGTATTTTCTTTATAAGCAGAAATACCAATTGTCTATAAACATTTATTCAGGAATACATCCACATGTCATCAGTGTAGTGGTTTCATCCCTTAACACTTTTTACTTTGTGTCATTTCATGTGGCTGTTTTGCAATATAACTCAAGTTATACACAGTAAAATATAACGGTAAATTTTTTCTTTAGTGTCCATCATGAAGGCTCTTTTAAACTTTTCTTCTTTGTGCATATAAGACATGTAATTTTTTCCTTGTAATTTTATTGTTTTATTGTTATGTTCATATTGCCTAATAATTGCAATATATATTTAAACAAAAATGTTTTTTCTGTATTTCATTTATTCAGTTTACCTATGCAGAACTCCTTCCATTTTGCTTGTAAGTGTAAAATTAGAATCTCAAGAAGAAAATTCATGTAAATTTTTGCATTAGAACATTCAGCTCAAAAATTCATGTAAGAGTAATTTATATAGCTTTTCCCTCCAGTTAACCCTTCCGAGATCCTCCTTGTTATTTACCTCAATTTTCCAATACTTCTCTTAAAGGAAAAATCATTACAAAGGACGGGCTGGTTGTTTCGGCGAAATTATTGTTTCAAAATGTTCATTCTGTTGAAGTTCTACTGTTAATCAGCTGTTTCTTGCACGCGTGCATCTGCGCGCACGTGGCGCGTTTTGTCCGATTTTTTTTTTGAAAAATTAACAATTTTTGAAAGTTCAAAATTTTTTATTTTTTGAAACATTAGCAATTTTTGAAACTATAGATTTTTTAAATTTGTTTGGGATTTTATGAAATTTTAGACAGTTTTTAAAAGTTTAGGCATTTTTGCAAAAATTAGGCACTTTTTTAGAGGGTTTAAGAAATTTTAGGAAATTTTGGAATGCTCAAAAGTATTTCGAAATTTTAAAACTATGTGAAGTATTTAGAATTGCGAAATTAATGTCAATTAGTTCATTAGAACACTGAGTTGAGAAATTCATGTGACAGTAATTTATATAACTTTTCCCTCCAGTTAACCCTTCCTAGCCGTTCAAAACAGACCAAAGTTCAACTGCACGCTCAGATATCCACGCACCTGCAACAGGTCACACTTTTGCAAGCTTGCTTTTTCTGTAACCCGTAAGTGTTACTGCTTTAAATGGCACACACACACACACACACACACACACACACACACACACACACACACACACAAGCCAAGTCAACAAACATTGCTGGAATGTATTCAAATACAATATAGGGAAATGTCTACTTTTCACACTCTCATCACTTACGCACGACGTACTTTAAACTTATTATTGGTCTAATTCATGTTAATTCAGCTAAATGTTATTATATATTTCCGCTGTATGCTGTTTTTAAAAGAATGTAATGCACAAAAAAGCAATTTGTTTTCTCACAACTCTGCCTTTACCCCTCTCGACCAATCAAAGACATTCTTATTTTAACCAATCGAAACCTTACACGTCACTTCCGGCAGTAAAATGCGAAGCATCGTGTTTCCTCAGAAAATACTGAAAAAACTGCCTAAAAAGCAGTTCTCACGGTAACAGGAAAAAAGACGTGGGTGATTTGGTTGCGTAACTTCCGGTATAAAAAGAGGTGGGGAGGAAGTCAGCACGCAACACATATTGTTTTCAAAACTGTTCATTCTGATGAAGTTCTATTTTTAATCAGCTGTTTCTTGCACGCGTGCTTCCAATAGTTCTCTTAAAGGGAAAATGAATACAAAAGTCGGGCTATAGCCGTTCAAACAGTACAAAGTGCGAAAACAGTATACTGCACGCTCAGATATCCACGTACCTGCAGCAGGACATTTGTGCAATGTTGCATTTTTTCTGTAACCCGGAAGTCTGACTCTTTTTAAAAAGAATAGAACGCACACACAAGCAATTTGCTTTCTTCTACAATACCGGACGTTCCAGTTCTTAATAAAAATAAAAAAGATAACCCCTTTTCCCCATTGGTCGAAATCCGGCTCTGCATGGGCCAATCAAAAACATTCTTATTTTAACCAATCAAAGCCTTACACGTCACTTCCTGCCTCCGTTTCAATAATAAGCTCACCTGAATTTCTTCCTTTTGATCCTTGGCTTCCCAACTAGACACTTGTCAGTCTCCATTCCCTCTCCTAAAGTCACGTAACCTTTATTCCAATGTATTCTTAATAAAAAGAAAAAAGAAAACACCTTTTCCCCCATTGCCTACCAAGGGGTGCGCCGGGTGGCAAATGCAGAGGGTCAAGTGCACGGGGTGGTTAGGGGGTGCAAGGGGATGCGTCGGGGGATGCAACCAGTCCATAGGGTGCACCATAACCTTCAAGGTCATGGCCTGCAGACCCAAGGTCAATCTCCCGGGGCGACACGCCATGTACGCGAACGCGAACGCGTGCCCGCACGCGTAGATCAGTTCGTCAACGGAGGGTCCGGAGGGTGCTCGGGTAAGGGAAGTGCCGTGCGTCGGGAAATGCTGGTGGTCAAGTAGGTGCGCGGGGTTGCGCCTGGGGTGGGTGGCACATGCAGAGAGTCAAGTTAGTCGAGTTGCGCGGGGTAGTTAGGGGTTGCTCAGGGAATGCAGGAAGTCCAGGTTGCGCGTGGGGGGATGCAGAAATTCAAGAGGGTGCACGGGGGTACCTGGGAGAGCGTCGGAGGTGCGTCCCAGTCCAGAGGGTGCACCATAATATAGCCTGTCCGAAGGGTGCTCGGGGTAGGAAAGTGCGGTGCGTCGGGGAATGCTGGTGGTCAAGGGGGTGCGTCCAGCAATGCGTCAAGGGGGTACACGTGGTTGCGCCTGGGGTGGGTGGCACATGCAGAGCGTGCGCGAGAGTACGTCAAAGAATGCGCAAGGTGGTGCGCAGGTTGCGCCTGCGGGATGCAGAAATTCAAGAGGGTGCGCGGGGGGAGTGCGTCGGGGGTGCGTCCCAGTCCAGAGGGTGTACCATGACCTTCAAGGTCAAATTGCATGACCTTCAAGGTCAAATTGTATGACCTTCAAGGTCAAATTGCATGACCTTCAAGGTCAAAATTTTCAAGGTCAAATTGCATGACCTCAAAGGTCATTCAAGGTCAAATGGTATGAACTTCAAGGTCAAATGGTATGATCCAACACTTTACTACTCCCCAGAAGGATCTACTTCACGGAAACACCACCTTCCAAACGGCCACGAACAAATTACTACAAGTAATGGGGGCTAAGTCCGAGAATGATAAAATGTGGGAATGTATTTATAAAACTCAAGAATAAACAGCAAGAAAGTTGGGAAATATAGTGGTCGGGGTTCGTAAAATAGAAGAGGCCGTTTCTAAAAGTGCGTTTTTACTATCTTGCTAAGAAAGGTCGGCTGCAGGTCATTAATATTGAGAGATTCCTTCAATTAAGGTATGTACATATAAAGACCAAATTGTGTAGTAAGATAATGTGCTTATTTCTTTGACCGATGCAGCATCATACATGAAGAAAACAGCAGAAACACTTAGGGTCAGCTATCCAAAAATGACACACATGACTTGTGCTGTACACGCGATACATAAGGTGTACGAAGCTGTTCGGTCACTGTATACCAGTGTGGAGAAATTGTTATCTAATGGAAAGAAGGTGTTTGTTAAAGCCCTTAAGAATGCTGATCTCTTTAGAAACAAAAACCCCAATTTACCATTACTACCAACATTAACTGTTACTTGCTGAGACACATGGCTTTCAGCATATGTGTACCATGTGGAACATTTTGAGAGGTTTAAGCCGATTGTTGTTGAACTGGATAAAAATGAAGATTTCATCTACAGTAATTGTTGAAAATGTGCTACGTGACAGTTGTTTAAGAAATTACCTGTCTTATATTGATGCTAATTTCCTTCTTGTGCCATTCCATAAATAATAGAGGCAACAATTAATGTCTGAACAAAAAGTGCAAATTCTTAATGAAGAAACGAAAAACCAACTCACTCGAAAGCTTAAAAAGGCAGACATTAATAATTAAGTCGAATCGGCTATTGTAAAATATACAGCGGTTTAAATTATGAAACGAATTGCCCAAGCTGTAGAAGGCCGTCAAGTAGACACTGAAAGTCTAAGTATTAATGACGCGACTCCAATGAAATATGCAAGAGTGACTTCATATGACGTAGAACGGCCATTCTACCAATACCGAGAAGTTTAATAATTTTGACTTTTTATCACCTAGATATGCCTTCTCTAGTAATCACATTGACGCTAGCATTAAAGTTTGACTAACGGCTAAAAGCTACTGTATTCCCATATCGTCTTTAGACCTACACCATAATCAGCAGTCGAATAAGTCAAGTGGTTATCTGGTTTAATATGACATAAATAGAAGAACAAATTCTTCTGAATTTCTTGCTTACGAATGCTCAACTTCTGTTATGAACATCATTAAACGTATTTTAACTTGTTGCATTTATGTTTGAAAAACTCTCCGTGTATTGCAAATAAATATTTCACATTTATTCACTGTAATTATAACAGTTTAATCCTGCGCCGTGGCGTAGCGGGCTAAGGCACCATGCCTTGGTCCCTGGCCACGGAAAGCGGCCCGGGTTACGGAAACCAACATTCCAGCTGGGGGATGCGGAGATGTTGACCAAATCTCCTCCCCGTATCGGTTGGATGATCGTCCACCTCTGCCATGCGTAAGTGGGCGTGAGGCCGGCAGTCGGTTTGGTAGGCCTTGACCCTCTAAGAGCTGTCGCGCCAGTGGTTAACGTAACTACAACAATTTAAATCTTCTTCGCCTTTCATCTCTAAATGTTAGTATACAAAGTCATTAAGTTCCGCAACTGGAAAGCTAAACATGAGTAGGCATATATAAAATGAAGTTTCTCAAAATACTAAAACAAAGATCATATCAAACGAGTGTGGCAAGAACATCTTCGGTTTCTGCAACATTGTCTCAACAAAAAGGTTATGAAAATGGTTGCAATAAAAATAGTAAACAATCAAACGTTCGAAAAGCTAGTAATCATGTAAATAGACAAGATCATTAGCAATATTGAAGTGATGTTATAAGAGCTATCAGCCAAATTTAAATCTCTTTGAGACCAATTAGCTTCCAACCTTATACTTTATCTATAGGTATGTATTTCCGAATATGACATGTTTAAATCAAAGTTCTCCTGTCATGTTAGATAAAACTAACGTTTCGACCATCCGGTCGTGTTCATCTTCAAAGGGCAAGCTGCTGGACAGAACAAACTACACAACTTTTAGTATCCTGGCTATCCAGTTTTTGACATGTTAGATAAAACTAACTTTTTTACCTTCCTGTCGTGTTCATCTTCAAAGGGTAAGCTGATGGAGAGAACACACTACACAACCTTTAATATCTTGGTTATCTAGTTTTTGTCATGTTAGATAAAACTAACGTTTCGACCATCCTGTCGTGGTCATCTTCAAAGGACAAGCTGCTGGACAGAACACACTACACAACATTTAATACCTTGGATGAGCCGCTTCACTGAACAGTACTATTTTCCTTCTTTCTTTCATTTTTTCTCGTTTCTCTCTCTCTCTCTCTCTCTCTCTCTCTCTCTCTCTCTCTCTCTCTCTCTCTTTCTCTCTCTCTTTCATTCATTGTTTTTTTCTTTCTTTCTCCCTCTCCCTATCTTCCTTTCTCCTGCTTTCTTTCTTTGCTTCTCCTTTTCTCTTCTTCTTTCTGTTTTCCTCCCTCAATCCTTCCTTCCTTCACCCTCCCTTCCTTCCTTCCTTCCTTCCTTCCTTCCTTCCTTGCTTCCTCCCTTCCTTCCTTCCCTTCATCTGCTCTTTCTGTCTTCTTTATTTCTTCACTTTCTATGTATCGAAAATGTGGTACTACCACGTTTTACCCACGAACTGAGATTTTAGCAAAAGTGCATGTTCTCAAACTGCCTGGATCCAAAATATTTATTTTTCTGCACAACGTTGTGTGTATGTGCTTCAGTGCAAGTGCGCACGTGCACCTCTTGTGTACAAATATCTGTGAACAGTTGAAGTTAAAGCAGCATTACATAGCTCCCGAGATTTAAATTTACAATTTCGAAGGTTGTGACAAGAATATAGCTACACATTTGAAATAAAAAACTCAACTCGATACTATCCTTTCTACGGCGCCGAAAATATTAGCCCATTACGGGAAAACAAGAAGCCAATTTTATGCGGATGTATATATGTCAGTTGGGTAAGGTTATCTGTAACAAAGGTTACGTAACAGAATCTGTTACGGGAGTACCATGTGGCTCGTTGGATGTCTGTTTACCATCCGAGGACAATATTGCTTTGTCGCGTGTCCACCAGGGTTTAGTACACATAAACTGGTACCGCCCAGTATGACTGCTTCTATGCTACCAGGAGATTGCAGAAAATTTTAATTAGTCGAGTAGATGCAGCGATAAAACATCAGAAAGAAACCATATCCGGCGAGCATTAAATACTTTTAATGTTAGGGAATTAAAATAAAGCACACCAGGTAGCCCTGTTGCCGGTCCTTGCGTAAACATACATCCGTTTATACGCCTAAACATTTGCAGAATGCAACAGGAAAATTCCAGTAAAACGCAATGCAGTGCTGTGAGAGGACTACACAGGCAACTTCAATCAGGGAAACTGTCTCTTGGTTGGAGCAGAATTAGGTCTGCAACCGTCGTACGTTTAAGTGGAATTCCCCGTTGGTTTGTGCAACTGTTACAACGCACAAATGCATATCTGATTGCGTAAAAGACAGGGGAATTGGGCCGCTTGGTGTATATTTTTACCTTTACTTTTTATTTTTTTATTTAGGTTTAAAGATTTTCTTTTGAACGTTCTGTTAATTAATAAGTAGGGCCAAAAATTGTTGACCTAAAAATTCTCTAAATAGAGCTATAAAATGCCCTTGAAATATAAAAAATGCACATAAAATGTAAAGAGAACCTAACAAAAATTTACAATTTCCATCATAATAATACATTAATAGTTGTCACAGACAAATAATGAATATATGGTTCAAATAACCACACTTTAAAATTAACTTTCTTATTAAATAATACAATTATTTCTACTAAATAATAAATTCTAAATTCATCAGGTCATTTTCAAATTTATAAAATAAGAAAAATAGGTTACTGTGTCCATTAACCAAAACATACCTTACCTAGCGTTGCAATACATCACCATGGTCATCTTCAAGTTATCAAAAGTAAAGGAACTGCAGTTGTCACCTGAAACTGTTTTATACTTTCAGAAACTTCTCTCCACGTCCACAGATGTTATTTGAAAACCACTATGTGACTGCCTATTAAATATATCAGTTCTGAAGTTCTCTCCTGACACGATATCGGCTTACACGATATGAACTTTTAATCACAGATTATTTTAAAACCACGCAATAAGCCCGAGGCCAGGATTCAGGGTCAGGCCTGCCATGGAAATCGAATCCGGTCATCCCGAATGTGGGCTACAGATGAAAATGCCCATTAGATTCGGGAAAATGGAGGAAAATGACCGGAAAATGCATCTAAATGTTATTATAAAAATTTGGAAAAAATGCATTTTGATGACCTATCGAACCATATATATCTAACATATTTGTTCCAGAATGCACTTAATTTCAAATAAGCATCGTCTGCGACTACTCAGAAAAAAGATGGCTTTTCATCAAAATCCGAGCCCTACTTATCACACATATACGGCGAGTCCAGTACATGTACACTCTGTTCAGATATAATGATGTCTTCTGGACAGCAACGTGTCATACATCGGCAGGCGCGAGATATCATATATAACGTGATTGAATATTCTGACAAGGAGAAAGAAGAGGGCATTAAAATCGTCGTCATTTCTAATAATATTTTCGTTCACATTGTTCATTAATGAACTTATAAAAGGTTGTATTTTATAATAATGCCTAAAATGATGTACAAATGTCTTTGTATAGCTTCACGTTGTGATCTATTTATGTTGTTTATGGCCAATTTGTATTTGTACAGACTGATCACGATTCATAAATTTAGACCTTTTACTTCCTGAAATCATATCATAAGGAAACCTTTCCATTAATGTCAATTCTTTTAACCAGAAGACTAAAAGAACTGATACTTATTGCTAAAAGGGATGAATTACGGAAACAAAGAGCTCGAGGTTGATAATAGGGACAATGAGAGTGAGACACCTTAAAGTGTTGGAGCTTTGCTGATGATATGTTTGCTAGTTGAGTAGATCACCTTTTTAAAAATTATTCCCGTTATACATATTGATTACATTAAAAAATTAGCTGTATTACCGTACACATCCTGTAATTGTGGTAGTCATTTAATAACAAAGGTGTAGTTCACTCTTCTAATCGACCAGATAAGAGAGGATCACAGCGCTAGTCACTTGAAGGTCAATACGCCTCAACGCTTTGTCTAGTAATACATGCTCGCGATATACTCAACACTATTGGAGACATGGCCTCTTGGAAATAGCATTGCCAAACCAAAGAAGCCCAATAAATTTTCAAAACGCCAAAACGAAAAGAAACTGACCTTACTTATGAAACCACCTAATACTAGTGTCGACTGCGAACCGGAGATGTTTGAATAGTCATTCATGGATCAGTAGTAAGTGTTTGTAAAACACATCAAAAGGGAGGTCATGGTCACTACATGGGTTAGTGCCACTTTTTACACTGTGGCCCAGTGTCGCATTTCGCGCCAAGTCTTTCCAAGCCGCTTTTAGGTGTTAGTATAAGCTCCGAAGAGCGACCCTGTAGCATCGGACCTCCCCGCTAAGTTGCCATGCCAACCGTTCCTATATACCACATGAAATATCCGCTTTGTGTCCGCGAGAGTTAAATATATTCTATGTTCACTTCCTATTAATTAACGCCAAAATATTTTTAAGAGAGTTTTACATTTTGAAATAAAAATAGTAATTCTAAAACGTCTTATAATATTTTCAAATTCTACAGTTATTTGTAAAAGGAGTTCAAAGCCAAGTATTTTACAATTACAAACAAGTAGGGTTTTAAAGTATATTAGCAGAATTAACTCAGATTGAGCTACAGAGGAAACCTGCATCCTTCCAAATTTATATAATTAACTAAATAAGGTCGACTAAAAGAAAAAGACCTGATCATCGGTCTTTAACATGACATTTTCTACCCATGTTTTGTTTTGTTACTTAAGGTAAGTAGAGGAGGTGTTGTATTCAATTTCGATATTTCAGCAGAGATACGCGTTTTAATGAACATTAATCGTTCTTTAACACCAGCCATGTGTCGGCCAAAGTTTGGAAAGGTAGAGTCTGACTGAAATAATACTTCCAGAATTTAAAACAAAAATATTTTAGAAAAAGAATGAAGGTGTGACTATGAACATCTATGTATGTGTGCGAATTCCAAAACGTAGAGTCGGTTAAATACCTAACTTGGCATTTCAATTCAGCATATTGTACGATGTACTACGAAAAGAGACGTGTATCTTGAATTTTCTGGAAATGTGTTCAGAAAGGCCTGTACTTGTGTGTTAATCTACGTTAAATCTGCGAACCACCTCGTTACTCTATTTGTATGTTATAATTAGTGTTGAGAAATATATACAAATGCATGTTTTACTGACGGGTCCTATCTCATAATACTTTGCAATTATCCACTTCATGCCGAATTAAGAATTTCTACATATTCTAGGTGTTAGTGCACATTTTGTTAGTTAGTTACTAACACTCCCCACATGGCAACCTTGGCCTTCGGGGTAACCTCACCCCACCAAGTGATGACCGGACCCATTTCTCAGGTGGAGGCACCCAGAGGGCGGTGTCCATTACCTCCGATGATAGGGTAATAGTGAGAGGACCTACAGTTTTTACCGTGGACTCCGAACCACGTTGGGCATAGGGGATACTTCACGTGTGCTAGACAGAGGTGAAGGCGTGGATAGGGCCGACTTAAAATCGCCAACCCCAGAGCCGGGAATCGAACTCGGGACCCTTAGAACGGGAGCCGCGAACGAAACCACCGCGCTACCCCGGCGCCCCGTGCACATTTTGTTGATATAACTATATATATAGATATATACAATAGATATATAACAAAGATACTCACATGAAGGATGGTTACATATCTATACAGATGGATCTAACTTGGAGAATAACTAAGGAGCAGGAATTAAGTGTACTCTGTTCTTATTCTATCAACCAGCACGATACAGCACAACAAATTTTGATGCAGAAGTAACGGCTATTCATATTTCACTCCAACACCTTCTATAGGATATAGATAAAGTCAAAAATGCTGTCATACTTGCGGATTCTAAAGCAGCATTATGTGCAATAAGTTCATTTAAAATGAGTTCAATCCAAATTAAAGAATGTCACAAAATGATCCAACAACTTCAAAAACTACAGACCATAATTATATTAAAGTGGATACCTGCACATTGTGGAATTGCTGGAAATGAATCAGCTGATTTTATTGCCAAAATAGGGACAAATATTATTCAGAACAAAAGTAAAACTTACCCTTTACATCCATAAAAATATTAATAAATAACAAATACAAAAAAACCAATTAATATCTAACAAAGACAAAGATAAAAAACATTGGAACATTTTAATTAGAAAGCCCGAAACTATTCCAGAAATCCCAAGTTAAGCTGCAGTAGCAAATTTTAGATTAGTTACGGAACATGATTATTTTGCCAAAAACTTACACAGAATAGGAATTTATACAAGTCTAAATCGCCCACTGTGCAACAAAGAAGAGGAAATGACTGAAGAACATCTTTTAACCTGTGAAGCCCTACCAGCAACACCCACTAAACAGAAATATTGGAGAGCAAGAGAGCTAAAGGCTTCATTGCCAAAGCATAGCATTTGAAAACAACAACATATTCTTTCGTTCTAGAGAAATTTGAATTAGACAAATTTTGTTATTGTATTTTTGTTATCTTGTTGTACGAAGAGAATAAAGTCTTGCTGCTAGAAAACCTCTCGGTTTAATAAATTAATAACCGCAAACTGTTTTCGATATTCACCTTATTCGAATTGAATTTGTGTGATTGTGTAATTATTGAGCTGCGTCGTTCGTCAAATTGTAAGTAGAGGTTATGTTTTGTATGAGATATAGAGAGAAACTAAATTTGTTATAGTTACTATTTTTTACAACTGTAAAATACCTCTAACACGTGCATCTACGGGACTCCCACGTGCAACATTTTTAGAGCGTCTGGTATAGGAAAAGTATTACAAAAACGTAATATCGTTGTTTGGGATGAATGCACAGTGGTACATAAAAAGCTCTTGAAGCTCTGGATCGTTCGTTACTACATTTGCTCAGAAACATTCAACCATTCGGGAGTGCATTGATATTGCTAGCAGGAGATTTTAGACAAATTTTGCCTTTAATTTCTCTATCGGCACCAGCGGAGGAAATAATTGCTTGTTTGAAATATTCAACATTGTGTAAACACGTGCGCACCTTACATTTGTGTCCGAATATGCGTGTAGAGCTTCAAAACCATCAATCAGCCGAGGTATTCTCACGATAATCAGTGGACAGTGGAAACGGACAGCTGCCAATAGATGAGACGAGACGAATATAATTTTGCCATATTTTTGTAATTTTTGTAACGTCTAAAGTAGAACTTATTTTTGTTGTTGCTGTAATTTACGTCCTCCAGCTTTAAGTCACATCGGAGGATGAATGGAATGGATTAAATGAAGTTTAAGTCAGCCCAGGGTCCATGGAGCTTTGGGTTACCCGACATTCGTCTTGAAGGATAAGAGAAAACGCTGGAAAAACCCCTTAACCGGATAGCTTACCCTGACCGGGATTCGAACTTGGGAACTCTTGAACGTGAGTCAGACACGCTACCATCTACACTACCGAGGCGGGCAGAGGAATTTATTGAAAAAGTATTACCTAATATTCAAATTAATTATAAGAATCAGATCCTGCTCAGAGAACGCGGTGTCTTTGCCACGAAGTATAAATATGTCTACCAAGTTAATAATTTTACACAATCTAGCATTCAAAGTGAAGAAATTATAATATATAATTCCATAGACATCATTGTCGAAGCAGATGAAGTGGTTAATTCCCCAACGGAGATTTTTAATTCTCTGGATCTGCCAGAAATGGTACCACACATATTCAAATTAAAAGTCAGCTGGTCAATTATCAATTACTGTAATGTTAATCAGCCAAAACCCTGTAACGTCACGCGGCTCGCCGTTAACACATTGATGAACAACTTAGTGGAGGCAACGATATTAACTTGGGTATTTCAAAGGCGAGAATAGCCACAGTTCTAGAATTCTATTTTTGTGTGCAAAATTGTATTTGTGATTATTATCTTATAATTAGTGCTATTTTTAATTTTAAGATGATAACGTATGCAGAAGGCGTATACCGGATATAGTAAATTAAATAACAAAACAAATATGAAAATAAAAACAAACGATAGCGCTTGTCTAGTAAGAGCAAAGAATAAATAAACTGTAAAGATGGAAAGGCCTGGAACATTTCGGATAGAAGTGAAGAGTGTAACTAAAGCATATTCGAGTAAATATATGTAATCAGTACTCATAATAATTTGCTATCACAGTGAAAGAACTTCTAGGTGAGTCCTAATAGCTAATGTATATATATGTAATTGTTCGCAATGTAATAATTCAATATCAATCTTTAACTACCAGATATAAAAGCGTTCATTGTGGATTATATAAGCTTCTGTGTTAATTTATTTGTGTTTAAGTAATGCTTTGTAGTTCAAGGAGTATATTTTCGCTGTTTTGTACTGTGATTATATGCTTTTGTGTAGTTATTTATCGATTTTTGTCATAATCTCCTGTGGGTTCAGGAAACATAGTAATTTAAGTTACGCCTTTTTTCTGTAGGTGTAGATGTGTTTTATTTGAAGGAGAGCAATTTCAAGGCATCTCAACAGTAGAAGAGAAAAAGGTAAGGTAATTAGATCGTTTTCTAACATTTTCGTTAGCTTTTGTTTCATATATATGTAAAAATGAAACCAAATTAGTGGCTTTGCTCATGAAACATCACTGCCGCGTCTGTAATTCATCATATAGTTTGCTAGTATGTATAGTGAAACACATAATTGAATATGCGGTGGACAAATCATCGTTGTCACGAGGTCCTCTTCCTGCACTATTTCGCTTGTAGCTGAATATTACTTCATTAGTAATCTTACCTCAAACTTTGCAAACAAGCATCAAACACTTCAAGTATAAAGACGTCCGGAATACATGTTCCTCATCACTTATTAAATGAGTAATATTGATTTGATACGTAGTTGACACTAAAAATAGTGAAAGACATTGCTTCTCATTAGTTTATAATTTTTATCTTCCAGAAGTACAGAATCACAGAATTTATTTGAAACTGCTGACTAGATATTCGTTAGTCAAAATAAATAAGTATACTAGTAGAAGTTTAGCTTTGTTTATCTTTACGTCAGTGTTCCTTACCATTAAGACATCAATTAAACAATAAATACGCAAATTATGAAGCTATTAACAGTAAAGTAAACAAATTTATACAAATATAATAATTTGTAACTTAAAACTTCACTTATCTTATAATAAATGGTGAAACTTTTCTTATAAACTTATTAAGATTTTGTGAAATCGCGATCCTGATCAACTTATAAGCAAAGTTTCATCATTTCTTATCCGATAAGTGAAGTTTTAAGTAACAAATTATTATATTTGTATATATCAATTAAACAATTAATACATTTAAAGGTACTGCGGATATTGAGGATATGTTTTGTTTTATGATGACGTTATATATTCCTTACGACAGAGATGTCAGAGATATATTTATAGCAGTAGTAGAATTTATAAAATTTATCAGCAATGTATATTCTTAATACAATGTTACAGTGAAATTCAATACATATTACACAAATATAACTGATTTAACCAAAACGTACACTTATCTTAAGAAACTGATATCAGCATTTCCTGTTGATTGATAATTGACTGATCATGCAAGCAATTTGTTTGTAAAATCCATCTCAATTAATAAGAAAAATTTACATAAGTTTCTTAAGATCAGTGAAGCTTTTGTTACAAATATTTATATTGGTGTAATTTTTATTTCTTCACTGTAGCTAGCTTCAGTTTCTACGTAATTCAATACATATCTTAATAAATTGACATTGGTATTCCATGAGTGTATAAATACTCCGGTGCTATAAATTGAGAATATATATTGCCTTTTTACATTAAAGACAAGTTTTTCTACATAACGTAGATTAAAAACTGATGATAGGAGGTCAAAAATTCGTGCATGAGTGTGGTTAAGTATTAAGCTCCTTGTGATATTCCGCCAGTAATTCTGTGATCTCCTTACATCTCTATATATGATATCCTTCGCAGGTGTCCTCGCACAACAAACATTTGCACGCCACGTTCGGTTCTTGTACATATTTCTGATTACACACTTTAAAATGGAAGCCATGCACTGCAATTCCAGAGATGTGGTTTAATGTAGTTCAATGTGAGTTAAAGAGAAAATGTGAATTTGTCAGACAATGAATTAGAGTTTCTTAGAAAAACCATTTTTATCAGACTCATACTCCAAAATTCAGTTCTAATCCAATTGAAAATGCCCATATAGATTTCAAAAGTACAAGCAATTATATATTTGATAAGTTTTCTTCTGATCATTAAGGTTATATAAGCTTTTTAAATTTTAGTAATTTAATGCAATAGACTTTAAACATTTTCTTTTGAACTAAGACTCGTAAAATAAAATTGAATGAAAAATTTATTGGTTATAATCCGGTAAAAGCGGGGGATTAGAAAAATACAACATTTTTAAGGTTTCACTGTATTAGGCATACGATCACAAAGTAAGCGATAAATCGTAATAATTCAGAAGCAAAAAGAGATACACTGGGAAAAATTAAATTCTTTATGTACTTATAAATTACAGCTACGTTTTACTGAAAACTTATAAAAAGTGATATTACCAGTGGTACCTATACTTCATGTTACAAGATTTTTATGTCCTATATTCTTAATGGAACGATATATTCTTTTGTTCGCCATATTATTTGTCCTTCGTGTGGACCATCTTTCTGTAAATTTAGTATAGTTAATTAATCAATAAGCAATAAAGCAACTTTAGATATTGAGATGAGTATCTGTATGCTAAATAAACACAAGTCTTACACAAACTTGAGAAAGGCTGAACCGATTTGCCTAATTTCAGTTCTGTAATATTTGTATAAGTAGATGGAAGTTTTGAGAGGTGCGAAAAAAATCCTGAAGTGAATATGGATTGGGTTATTACCTAAATATAAAGATACTCACGCTAAGTTTTATGGAACACACACACACACACACACACACACCTTCTTTTATTTTGACAAACAGAAGTATTACAAATTAGAAACATATTCCACTGCTTGCCAAAATCTTCAAAGCTATTTCACCTACCATGTTTTATTAAACAATGTTTATCGTTTCTTATCAACAATGAAATTCGTAGCATGACATACGCCTTCCGAAGATTAGGCAAAATATTAATTTCTGAACACATTATAAGACTATGCATATTTGACCACATCAATTTTCAAATAATCTGAATATTTGGATATCTTCTTTCTATAATTTGTGTTTGTGAGTTTGTGAATGTGCGTGTACAATTTCCCGCACCTTTGACCTTTGAATGACCATAAATAAATCTCAAGGGCAGTCGTTGGAAGTTAGCGGAGTCAAACTGGAGTTTCCTTGTTTCTCCCATGGACAATGACACGTCGCGTGTTCGCGCGCCGGAAAGCCATCAACTTCATATATTTATGCACCACAAAATATGTAAAAAATAATATCTATAAGAAGGCTTTGAATTTGTTAACTTATTTTAACTCTGTTGTACTTATATGCTTATGTAATACTTATATACTTATGTTTATGTAGACCTGCCTCGGTAGCGTAGATGGAATTGTGTCTGCCTCAAGTTCAAGAGGTTCCACGTTCGGATCTCGGTCAGGATGAGCTACCTGGATAAGGTTTTATCCGGGGTTTACCCTTATCCTTAAAGACGAATGTCAGGTATCTCGATGGACACATTTGAGCATCATTTCACCCATCTCATTCACCGTCAGATATGACAACGTTGGTGGACGTAAATTTACTATACACTATATATATATATATATATATATATATATATATATATATATATATATATATATATATATGTGTGTGTGTGTGTGTGTGTGTGTGTGTGTGTGTGTGTGTGTGTGTGTGTGTGGCGTGTGTATTTATGTCGGAATATGAATGTACTAATGTCACAATACATTCTCAAACTACACTACTACTGAGGACTTTTCTCCCTCTACTACAAGTTTAAGATTAAATATTTACAAATGTAGTTTCATTAAAATTTCGTTGTATATATTTGAGTGCAAGTCTGAAGTAATAGTTAAATGTTAAAAATGTAGGACGTTTTGTTTCGGCTTTCTAATTCGCACGATACTACAGCAGACTCAAAAATGGATCTTATCATTATCAAGATAGAAGAACATTGAACATTATACAAGAAAATCGTCATTGACAAAGAGAATTAAGATGAAAGAAACTGTTTATTTTAAGCAGATGTGCATTATTTGTGTCGTGTAAATAAGTAGTACGTTCCCCGGTTTGATCCCGGACGTGATAACTAGGGAGCAGATTTATAGGCACTAAAAGTGTGTTAAATAGGTAGACAAAAAGACATTAAATTGCCCAAATAGACACTTAAATAGGCAATAAATCTTTGCTAAGTAAACACTTAGAAATACACAATGTTGGTCAAATGGCTCTTAAAACGTACTATAGCAAGATGACTATCATCCAACTTATGCTGCAATAAATTCTCTGAGCACATACTATTTAATGTTTCCTTAGGCGAAATAGTTATACATTTATTCCAAATTTCATAAATGTACCCAGTGCAAGTTAAAATGACAGGCATTGTCATATAATTATGATATATATAAATCCACTTCACAAAAAAGAACCATATTGTGTAGAGAGGTGTGAGGTAGTTATGTCAAAAAACGAAAACATGTGGTTTGGGCGGGGCTTAAGAGTGAAAATTGAAATATCTGAAGCCTTTGTTACATTTGTTTCAAATTAATACCATTTATATCTGTGATCAATCAAGAATGGAATAATAACAAGTTTCAGCTTGCTAGTTACCATAATTTCTGAGGAACTATCAGTTTATGTCTAAATTACAGGCAATTTTCCAACTGTTCTACATATTGTAATTTAAAAGAACTAATGCATGGTGTATAAGTGTCTGCACTCATTTTAACCTACTAATGACCTGCAGCTATGTGAAATATTTGTCGTCGCCATACCAACGAAGGGAAAATGTAATGCTAACAATTTAACAATTTCTATTTTCCTAGGCGTTTTCAGTTAGAGGTAAGCATTACAATCCTTTTAAATGCAAATAACAAAACACAACAAATGTAAATGGATACACTTAAATTGTAGTTACCCTTACCGGAAATTTTAGAATTGCTTATAGAATAATAGGAAACTGCATCCTGTGGAACATTTTGAACTTAAGAAAATGTAGGAAATATGGAAGCTGAGAAATCTGAGGTTAAAATTACGTAATGGCAGCTCGGACACAGGTGTAGGGTTATTTAAATAATCATGTGACGCTTTCTGTAGTGCTGTTAGAAAAAACAACCTTAAGATTATTGAAGTATGTCTATATTGATTTTAAGTCAAGGATACCACATTTGGGATCGCAGTAAGTTTTAGGTCAATTTGCCAAGGTGTTTCTCCTTAATAGAAACGATTGTTAGAAAGATAAGAAACTCAAAAGTTTAATACACCTATCGTAATGTCACTTAAAATGATGTGACAAGTTTCAGAAATATACAAAGTACAGAACAAAAATTAATTAAAAGCAAAAGCTAGAGAATCTTAGCTTTAGTAATAAAAATCCTAAATGCCCCATTGTCGTCTAAGAACAAATAATAAATTACAGATTTTAGTAAGCGTTTTCCGTTCATTCCAACACAATTACAGCAATTAGGACATCGTGAAAATGATTCTGGTAGTTATTTTTATAAAGGTACTTCTGTAGCCTTTTACACAAACCATTACAATTTATTGGTCTGTAGTTTCATTTTCAGTGTTGGAAACAACACAGGAAGTTTATATAATATTAGTGTGTGCAGCCTAGCTAATTATGAGAATGACTTACAGGTTTAATTTGTAACCTGAACAGAGTCCAAGAGTGATTATTTTAAGATTGGCTAAAACAAGAACTTCATGTCAGTGGATTTACTCACATGTAAAGAAATCTTACTCGAGTAAATTCCTCCTTACCAGCGGTACTGACTGATCTGATATGATTGTTAACAGTTGAAACCACAATAATTTAATTAATAATCCCTCCCCCAAGTATTACTATTAACTCAAGAAATAAGCCTTTACACCAGCACAAAAATATAATAATACTGCATTGAAACTGCCAAAGATAATACTCGTAACAAAATTGTGAAATCCAGTACACGGAGTTTGCAAAGCTGTACTTATGAGCTTCAAATATATAATATTAAAATCAAGATGAAATGCGTTAGGCGGACTTGTTTAACCATTCAGACAGGTTTAAGCTAAATATAAACTCTTATCATGTGATGAAGAAATTTTATCTTTGGGCACATTTGGGCTTTACTTTGGAAAACTGTAAACATTCAGTTTCTCTTGTTTAGGTTCTCCTCAACATTCTAATTTGTACATGCATAGGCTTTTAGGGCAGGTTTTAATTCAATAGAATATACTTTGGTGGACATCGAAATTTGTTAAACACATTTCTCTCAACACAACTGTCATATACTGTACCCTCCGAGCCTATTTCTCTGTGAGTAAAGCGACATCTGTGTGATATATGTTATCATTGGGATAGCGATGCGAATATCTTGAGTTATATTTGTTACCTTCTGCACATTATAATTACCATGAGGAAAAAGGCCTGCTTTCCATCCAAAAATTCGACAGTGAGATATCATTAGATATACACGCTATAAAGTCGTCGGTACCCGAAGAAAGGCACTCAATTGACTTTCTTTACTCATACTTGCACTAAAGGCTTGTAAATTTTTTTTATTCTTCTATATGCTTCCTGTTTATTGAGATAAACATTTGCTAAAGGTTATCCTTCTATATCCAGTTGGATTATATAGGCAAAATTGGCTTATACAATAATAGCATGTTTTAAGAGCTTCTTGCTGTGTTATGACTTCAAATTTCCATTATCTTAGCATGACCAAGAGATAAAAAGCTAACGACGTATTTAATCTGAGAAAAGTCGAAAAAAGGTTGTCTTTGCAATATATATATATATATGAGGAGAAATAACAACAAATTCTTCGTAATGTTTCTTCGTGGTCATTTGGAAAGTAGAGTTTCATTGAAGTTGATTCATCCAGGGCATTCAAGTTCGTGTACCTCACGAGGAAAGCTTTAATCTCGGGATTGCAATTTTAATTATACAAATATCCGTGTCAATTAATTTATGTTAAAATGTGTGTGGTATAATTAATGAAAATATTTTTTTTTTTTTAAATTTTGTGTGAGCTCATCATTATCTAATAGTTAACTGTGCAGTAACAACATTATATGTTAGAATTAGGGTCAAACCATCGAGTCCTAATAGAGTACACTGCATAAAATCCGAAAGTGTTTTATAGTATACAAATCGTACAAATGATCACAAAAGTGAAACAACTGGATGACAGTACATAAAACAAATGAAATTCTATTACCGACACACAAGGAAGTTGTGAAACAATCGTTTACATGTAGCGGCGTTGGCATTCTGTTTATTTCCGAGTACTTTACTATGTTGTCCTTTTCCCATTAGGTCTGCATAATTGACAAACGAATCTAGATGGACCAAAGACTGTTGTTAATACTCTACTTCAAAAAATAAACACGCGGGATGGAATAACGAACAGCTGACTCTTTGAATTCGACGGAGAGTGACGCCACGTTCTCAGCTGTGTAATTTGTACTCTATTGTTGCCATAAAATTCTTTTGAAAATATAAAAAAATGAATAATAAAACTCTCAAACCATTATATTGGACGATTAATGAAATGATGCTCAAATGAGTGCAGGCTCCATAGAGCTTAGGGCGCAGCAATCCTTAGTACGGTTACAAAGTATAGATCTCAAATTCTTTTTAATGTTTCCGTGTTTAGTTAGGTCACCTGGGATGGAACCATTTCGGAATTTACTACGTATAGTATCACGTCGTGGGTGTTCACTACTTCAATAACAAGTCGTGATGAACAGCGGGTAAGACAGCTATTTGTTGGTCTAGCACAGAAATTTTGTCCATTAGATTGCGAAATGCAACAAGAACATAAAGTTGTCACAAGGAATCACTTATCTTGGCAAATAATTCGTTACGGTTATTCATTTCCATTACTTTATCTCTTATCATAGTCAATTTTTAATAATAATTCATTATTTTAATAATTTCAATAACTATTTGACCATAAAGTGAAAATATCTGTACATTTATAACTTCCTAAATGTTGGAGATGCCGTTAGATATTACTACTGAGTATTTAATAGTAATTACAACACATCTTAGTATATATTAATTGTTTATTGGACTGACAGGATGTCAGTGTTTACCTCTAGTAACATTTTAACTGTTTTTTTCAGGTTATGGTCGGGATTATTTCTTACTACTATTAGAATGATTACATTTAAATTTGCTAATTTTGTTTTAAATTCGCTTTAGTTCCTACTAGAATAATAAAGTTTAGTGTTAGGTCAAGGTATATTTGTCTTTGTGTTATACATTAGGAAAAGTTTACTGTAAATTGTTTTAATTTTCGGTATTAATATTTATCTTATCACTAATATTTTGAATTTTTAGTCTTCATTTAATGAGCAGTTTATTTCTTTTATAGAGTTCATATTGTCTGTTTATTTATTATACGAATGTAAAATATTATAATGTCGGAATATTTATTCAAGTAGGAGATGTAGCTATTGCGTGAATATATGAATATAAAATTATATTTATTGTTTAGATTGTATAATAAAGCTTTAATTTCATTATCAGCTGTACCAGCAGGGATAGTACTGACGTAGTACTCTCACAGGACTCTTTCTACTCTTGTGCAAAACACTTATTTCTCTAATCAAGGCTTCGCGGGTGATCAGCCGTGTCAGGTTCCTGAAGAGGGCCATGGAGTTGACAATGGCTGAGAGCTTGACGTTTATTAATTTGGCACGGCTGATCACCCGCGAAGCCTTGATTAGCAATGCTCGCCGTGAAAGCTTCAAATCTTACTTATTTCTCTATAATCAAGAGTGAATCTGAAACGGTTGTCCTTACAAACTAAGCGTAAAATGTAAAGCATAAAATGTATCAGACATAAATGGTATGTTGTAACAAGTTCTACATTATATGTGTAGCATGATTTTGTTTACCTCTTACACCTTACAATTAGGTAAAGTAATTCAGAATGAAATTTAATTTTGGCAACATTCCCAGCAGATAAACAAATGCATTTCATTTGTCATAAAATGTTTTAAAATATACATTAATTAAAATCATTAGATCGAATTTTTATATAACCGGGATATTCTAAAATGTTTCCGTTTAAGGGGTGGTTTGTTATTGGGAGACATTCTTGAAAATCTTGCTTGTCGTGTTTGAAGCGAAACTTATACACAACTTTGGTACTACTTTAACGCTAAAATAAGGCCGAACGGGAACGCGGTACAAACTTGCAGTTTAAATATCCCGCGTGTTTCCTGACTGACGACGATCACCGCGACACGCATTTGCACGAAACACAAGGTACACGTAGAACATTGCAAATGGTGCTCAGGTTGTGATTGTTATGTGCATAGCAATGTAACTTAGTTATTGAGCACCTTTTGCAAAATATTATAACAGTAATGTTTTATTTCTTTGAAAAGTAGCTGCGAATGTTATCTATAATATTTTAGAGGTACATTACACAAAATCTTTCATATAGGCGGAAAAGAATCATTGTGCTTCACAACTCATGTCTACAGAGTGCTGTATAAGTAAAACAGATTCAATCCTTATCTTGCATATTTTCATTCACATAAGTTAATCTTGATGCTGGCCTTTTATAGATTTTGTGAATATCTAGTACGCTTTAAGTACACTGAGCCACTGTTATATAAATCAAAAGTATAAATTATTCCTTGTCTCTCCAAACGAAGTGGCTATTTTCCGCATTTTATAGCTAATTTCGGTAGGATAGATTTCGGAATTAACATTCGCAGCATTAGAACCATTATTCTTTTATTTGGATTTAAATTAATAATTGGAAACATCTGTTCATATGAAGTACCGTAAACTGACATAAATCTTGAGGCAAGTATATCAATTTTGTACGATTTATTTTGCATGTCTGTCTTTATCACCTTTTCGCACTCAAAATTATTAAAGGTGGAAACTTCTCACAACAAAGTGGTCTTCAATACCAAATATTGATTGTTCTGTTATTTTCCGCAATGGCCCATTAAAATTAACTGCATGAAGCAAACCTTCAATTAGAGTTAGTATAATTGACAACAACGCCCCTACTAGACTTACGTAACAACATATTGAGGAGAAGAAACTTACTTCACAATGAGAAATCAGTCTTACCACATCTAATTATCTTTCCTGTCATATATTTACTGTCGGCTACCAAATGTTGGTCTCGTTAAGTTCAAGTTAGGTACTTAAATGCTACACAAGGTAGTGGTGAGGTCGGACTAGCAGTTAACATCCAACCCGAAATCACAGTTCTGTCCAATTCTGGGATTGTCTCTATTAACAGTTCAGTATTATATTGTACGAAACATATACCACGTTACTAGGCATAAAACATACACTTTATAATCAAAGGTAAAACTTCGACACCTCTCACAAACGATCTTACTGTATCATAAATCATTAAAGTCCTGAATGAGAACCAAGCAGCTGTGAAAGGCTTTAAAAATGGTTTTTCTTAGTTACAATGGCAGGCTAGGTGACAGAGGAATGTTGTCCCGAAGAACGGTACAGATAACTTAGGTTAGTGGATTAGCTACCGGAGGGCGGCGAAGGAAAGAAAATTCTAACCAAATATATGAAACAGTTTAAAATCTCATCGTTGCGGTATTTGCTGTATTTTTAAGTACCAGTTAGTGTATGGATATTATAATCGTTTCATTCCACTATTCACGACAACGTTTCTCTAAGTTTTGAATTTCGTTAATATTCTGCCCGTTCCTGAGCCAATAAACAGCTTACGTTACACAGTGGATTGTTCTCTCTTATATATCTCTGATTTACGATTTTGGTTTTCAGTATTTCAATAAATAAATAAATGATAAAGCTCTCAAACCGTCATATTAGACGATGAATGAAATGATGCTCAAATTAGTCCACGCTCCACAGAGTTTAGAGCGCTGCCATCTATATTACCGTTATAAAATATAGAACTCAAATACTTTTTAATGGTTCGGTCTTGAGTAAGGTCACCTTCCAAAATTTTTCCGATAAGTAAACGAAGAAATTTGGATTCTACATGCGAATATGTACTAAAAACGCATATTATATACAGGGAGGTAAATTACATATACAGTAGTGTTATTTGCCGCATTAATTTCTGTGGCCCTTAAAGAGGACCATCCATAGTGAAGAGTTATCGATGACTATGCCAGTTAAGGACAATATCCCGGGATGGCTATAAACAAAGCTCCCCCGCCCCCCGCTCTCTATGTACAGTGTGAGTTATTAATGATGCAACTTGAGTGTCTAGTCTCTCCTTGCTATTGTGTCGCTAGGAGTGTAAGAGGTTCGTTAATTAGTCCACGTCAAAATAGATAGCGCTACGGTAGCGCTACGACGCTGCTGGAAGGAGTGTGAAAAGCATTCTAAGGCTCTGGGGTCCGTGCTATCAATTTATTTAAAGTGGAAATAGATAACTAAGTTGGTTCCTTTGATTCTGTAAGGAAGACATAATTCTGAATTTTTACACCTAAAAATTTCTTCCATAGGTTGGAGCAGGAGGCCGCTATCATAATTATAACTTCTTCAAAGTAGTATTGTAACCTGGTTCTAATTTTTTTTTTTTAGTTTTGTTTTCAATTTTAAATACATATGATTGGCCTTTAAGTAATATTTTTTGTTATTGATTGTACATGATCACTGTACTCACATGAATTTCTTTGCCGTTGTGGAGGCCATTCTTACTTCCGTCTTGGCAACTGAGATAGATGTGCCAGACATTGCCTTACTGCTGCTGATTTTTTTGTGTAAATGAGGAATACTGGAACACTGCTGCTTTTAAACGATGGGGAGATGCTTAAGAGCTAGACGCTATCCCTTTGACTTTGTTATTTGCATCTCTATGCATTGCCTCGTGTAAGAAAAAAGACAGAGGAACTTCCCCCATTTGACCGAATTTTAATAATTATATGATTCAAATATACCTTCTCACATATGGGGCTTGTGCCCCTATCTAAATGCACATCCCGAAATCAAAGCGAGCACATCCCTCAAATGCTAATTCATTTATGAATATAACATTCTCATTCAAACGTTCTCCCTTTCTCTGTAAACATTTTGATTTATTAGACTCATATGACTTTGTATAACAATAACTGTTTACTTTTAAAGATGAATATAAACGTAGCCCAAAATACATTCTTGTTAAAACTTAAGTATATTTATTAATTAATTGCTTGCTTCTGGTTAAATAGAACCAGAAGGGCAATAAGGAAACAATTGTTAAATTATTGCCCCTAGATTTCAATGAATCCAAGTAAACACCTCTCTATATTAACTGATGGCTAATTATTTGTACGAGCGAGCGAAGTATAAAACAGCAGCTTTGAGGCGATTGTCAAATGTTTACACAGAAGGTCCTTCTAAGGTTGCTTTGAAAGTCACTCCTTGCAATAACCACAGACAAAATAAATATAACACCTGAATGTAGAGGCACGAGTTAAGATTTGAAAAATGTATTTGAATAGTATGCCAGAAAATGGCTTACTCATTAAAAATATCTTTGAAATATTTGTAGTGTTTAAACCGGACCGACATTGTTTGTGTAGGTATTAACATAGTTTCTATCTGCTACAATGTCCCAGATATACAGGTCGTTCGGAACAAAGAACTTGAAAATAATTAAAGTTAGACGTCTCAACTACCGTTAGTAATTTAAAATTGATGAGAACCAGTTTTGACCCACTGAAGTATTTGCATTTAAATTTGAGGCTATTTTTTGGTTTTTAGAATATTTGTGGTTCATCTAGGGATTCTTCTAAATTCTTCTAAATTTTCTTTTTGGCCCATGCTGCTGAAAGTTGCGCAAGCACATGTACTCACAAAGGGAGAGAGGGAGAGGAGAAAAAGATGGAGACTTTGAGAGATTCTGAAAAATGCAATATTTAGACTCATACGACCACCGGACCCTCGTTTCCTTTTTAATTTCTACAGCCACTTCTATTGGTGTACTGCATAGTTCAGTTATTTGCATTTGCATTAGAGATTGAAAAAACGTTGTACGTATTTGGCTGTTCAAAATATGTCCCTCATTGCAAAATTCAGACTTGTAATAGCCATTTATGCGGAGACAGTAAAAGAGGTCAAAAAGCATTTCATGTAGTAAATGAGATACAGATAAATTTGTTGTGAAGGAATTTCTGTTACATCCCTGTTGGTTTTCCTTCTTTACAAGCTCAGAAAATGGTGAACATCACATGCTATGCGTGCCTACTGTTTTATGTAATCTCTGGTATATTTCGTGCTTCACTTTGTTATTTAATTTACTACTATTCGTTTAATGCAACCTGAGAAGTCTGGGCTGGCAGAGCATTGTTTTGATAACGACCATAGAGCCAACTTTTGGGAGACGACCATCTTGGCATAATGCAACAGTTCCTGGGAGCAGAGAATTAAGGAGGCTTTGGACATTTCCTACGAGAGGAGCACGCTTAATCGTGGTGCTGGATATCGGTTCAGCTCCTCTTAAGAACCGGCCTTCAAATGGAAATCCGTCGATTTAAGAATCACCGATCAATAGAGCTTGATGATCAAGTTAAGTGTTTACGTTTCTTTAACCCAATTAATTTTCTATACTCACGTCTTCTCCTGACCTGGAATTTAATTTACTGAACACAGTCTTTTGTTCAGTAACTCGAATTTTAATGGTGCTTTGTTTTTGTTTATGTATGTGTTGTCCTGCGTCGTGTCGTAGCGTACTAAGGAAGCATCCCTTGGTCCCTGGCCAAGGAAAGCGACTCGGGTTCGATCCTACCATGTGGTGGTGATTTTAGGTCCCGGCTATAGGACCGGTGCCCACTCAGCATCGTGGGGAAGGTGAGGAGCTTACGCTAGCTAAACGGCCCTGGTCACGAAAACTAACGTTCCGGCTGGGGATGCCGAGATGCTGACCACATCTCGTCCCCGTATTGGCTGGATGAGCACCCACATCTGCCGTACGTTAGTGGGCGTAAGGCCGGCAGTCGGGCTGGTAAGCATTGGCTCTCTAAGTCCAGAAGTAGCTAGTCCAGAAGTAATTGAGTTAGATTGAGTCCAGAAGTTAGTTGCAAGTAGTGATACTGTGTTGGGAAGCGAGAGACAGCTGAAAGTGTTATTGTCATCGACCTTGGTAGACTGATGGTGTACGTAACGTAATGCTACTGTAATCTATAAGAGTATCTCTACGAAAATAAAGGTGATTTTAAATTTCTTCAACTCGGCCTTTTAATCCTACGAACACTGAAGAAAATATGATTGGAGAACGATGACAAATATGATTGGCGAGCAATGAGGTTTCTCTCAGGGTATGCGTGGATGGATGTGAGAAGGAGATTTTCACAACACTGGAATGCCCGTCTCCAAATTATTTACTCACTGCTTCTTTTCAAACATCGACGTGGAAGTTGCCGACCGAGGGTTACCAATCTCGGTTTAGTATTATTGAATGCTAATCGTTTATTACTCGATAAATTTTTATGACCCGACAAATATTCAAGACAGAACAAGTTGACCGCTCTAATAGGCTTCACGTCTCAGACTCCTCTCATCCGCCTGACACCGGAGAATGTTTATAATGGCTTCCTAGCCGCACTGTCTCCATCGGCCTTACGCCGAAGAGTGCTCCTAACCACAGCTGCGCCCGTGTATATATCTCTAACTTTCCCTTTCAAAACTCTTTTAAACAAAGTCCCTTTGTGGCTGTTTTGGTCGCCATTGTACACGATCCAAAGAATTCCCTATTCATACTCGTCAAGTGACAATTCCTTTAGAAACCTTATAAGGCCACTGCTTTTTTCATGGCTTTGTAATAGACTTTCCCCAACTGAACTGTCCTGGTCCTGGTCTTGACAAAGAACTAACATTCATTTGACATCTATCATGACTGCTTCTGGCACACCATAATTTCGGTATCAAATGCCCCCATAGATATTATTTTATTATCCCATAATGAAATAATATATATATGTCTTGCCCGAATATAACGCAGAATAGTAGACCTTTGCCAGCAACTTCCAATTCGTATTACAATTTCTTTTCAGAACATTAATTTTTACATGAGATTTCCTAAAAATTATTCACCTGGTTACATAACAACAGTTCATTTAAAATTTACCAGCACTCTGATTTGCAATTTTCAACTTTTAAATATTACTCGGAAAATATTTCAATCTGCATCATCTCCTTTCTTCTCCATCTGATCTAGATAAAATTAATTCATACTATTGTTACACTTGAAACAATTCCTAAGTATACACTCCCATGTTTAAATCAATGGTACATTAATAATATTATATTTGTATACAACATTTCTGAGTCCTTCTGTATTCTATATAAATATTCCTTTCAAAAGTCTGTCATTGTTCTGATTTTTTTTTAAACTGGTTAATTTTTTTCATAAATTTCCGAATACTTCTTTATGATTCTATATAAATATTATTTTCAAAAGTTTTAAGTGTTCTGATTTTCATTTCTATATATATTTTTTCACTTGTTTAGTTTTAAGTTTCACTGCACTGTCACGACATTGTTTATAATTAACCTATACATTTTACACTACACTATTTATACTTAGCATACACATTTTGCAAGTTCGTTTCTTCTCCTTTTACAATTTGTAATGGCAATTTTAAATACTTTAGCCTAAGTTCCCAACATTTACAAGAAAATTCATCATCCCACAACGTACTTTGAAAATACAAGAGAATATTGCGGACTTTTCCATGTACAAAGGACTTATTTATTCTACATCCCCATGATTTTTCTATATCTAGCTTAGGTATTGTAAAACGATATCTTGCCCTATCTTTTCTACACATATTCTGATGGAACTGTGCCCCTTGCCCGAAATATTTTAATATTTCTCTCTCGTTTCTCCCTCGATTTTGAATACTTTTCAATGTTTCATTTGTCACCTTGATCTCTATTGCTACCTCATTCATTTGATTTGTTTTTTCCTCTACATTCCTCCTCTGTTTTCTACTTTCCCTTTCTGATACTTCTAATCTACTCCTAGTTTCTTCTAATTCTTTTATAGTTTCTTCTCTTCTTTCGCTTTCTGATACTTCTAATCTACTCCTAGTTTCTTCGAACTCTTTCTGGCCATTTCTCTTTCTTTGCCTAAGTTCTGACCTATTTCCGCCCTCAGTTTTCTGTTTTTACTATCTGACCTTTCATTAGTTAGATTTATAACTTCATTTTCAGCATTCTCCGTCTCCTGACTAACATCTGTTCCTACATTGTCTGTTACCTGATCAGCTTCATCTCTTACGTTCTCTACTTCCTGACTAACTTTCCCGAAATTTTCTAACTACTGTTGTTGATTGCCTTACTTCTTTCCTAGTTCTATTTGTCCTGCCTCGAACTTCTGAAAACCACTTTCTATCCTTCCTTCTCTCTTTTTTAAACTTTGATTATTATCCTTCATCTCTTTTATTAAACTTTGATTATTAGCCTTCATCTCTGTTATTAAACTTTGATTATTAGCCTTCATCTCTGTTATTTAACTTTGATTATTAGCCTTCATCTCTGTTATTAAACTTTGAGTATAAACATCTATCTTTTTACTTAAACTATAAACACTTGCGAACACTTTTCTAATTTCCTCTAACATAATTTGCTCCATTTCTACATCATTTGGTACAGTTCTACCACACTCTGCCACTTCAGCTACTTCCTGCCTTCTGTTATTACTATAAACCTCCTGAACTTCCATCTTTTTTATAGATTTTACTTAACACATCTTCCTTTACTCCTCAAATACACTCACAATGGTCTATTAGATAATTTAACAGTCTCTACCTTTAATTTTCTACTGGCTCCTGATGTCTCTGATGATGTCGGCCTCCTTTCTCCTTTCCAGTTAGGACTGCTGCAGAGCTACTTGTCAAACGCCCTGGTGTCGAACCTCTTCCTGTTGCATCTCGTTTTCGGGTTCAAACTCGTTCTCGGTTGAACCTCCTCCTCAGGCTGAACCTCCTTCTCCTGTTGAACTTCGTCGTCGAGTTGAAACTCCTTCTCGTATCGGGCTGAACCTCCTTCTCGTATCGAGCTCCACGTTGGCGCGCCAGTTTGAAGCAACAATGGAGATGGTGGCGATCAAAGGTTACCACAGCCCCACGTTGGGCGCCAGTTTGAAGCAAATATGATTGGTTAACGATGACTAATATAATTGGCGAGCAACGAGGTTTCTCTCAGGGTATGCGTGGATGGCTGTGAGAAGGAGATTTCCACAACACCGGAATACCCGTCTCCAAATTATTTACTCACTGCTTCTTTTCAAACATCGACGTGGAAGTTGCCGACCGAGGGTTACCAATCTCGGTTTAGAATTATTGAATGCTAATCGTTTATTACTCGATAAATGTTTATGACCCGACAAATATTCAAGACAGAACAAGTTGACCGCTCTAATAGGCTTCACGTCTCAGATTCCTCTCATACGCCTGACACCGAAGAATGTTTATAATGGCTTCCTAGCCGCACTGTCTCCATCGGAGTTATGCCGAACAGTGCTCCTAACCACAGCTGCGCGCGTTTATATATGTCTAACTTTCCCTTTCAAACCTCTTTTAAACAAAGTCCCTTTGTGGCTGTTTTGGTCACCATTGTACACGATTCAAAGAATTCCCTATTCAAACTCGTCAAGTGACAATTCCTTTAGAAACCTCTTAACGACACTGCTTCTTTCATGGCTTTGTTATAGACTTTCCGCAACTGAACTGTTCTTGCCCTGGTCTTGGCAAGGAACTAACATTCCTTTAACATCTATCATGACTGCTTCTGGCAAACCATAGTTTCGGTATCAACCCACAAAGCTACAAATGTCGTCAGGAAGCGGGACGACGACACATTCACCGAGAAGATATCAGAAATGAAGACCGAATTATCAACGAAGACGGAAGCTGCAAGGAGCAACTTGGCCGCGACAATGACTGCGAAGATGACCGACAAAAGGAGGAGCAGCCCGAGATATGAGTTAGGACCGCCCTGTCGAGGAGCACGTCGCCGCCATTACCACCATCACCTCGAGAGGCACTGCGCGCCATCAGGCGACATATGGATGACAGCGCCATCGCGGACGGTTGGGTCAGAGGGAAGCCGTGCCGCGTACTCGTAGAAATCGGGGCAGCCGTGACCAGGATCAGACGTGACGTGGCCAGGGGTATGCCGTCGAGGAAACCAAGCCGATCATACAAGCTAGTCACGGCATCGGGCTACACCTTGCCCTTGGAGAGGGAGGCCCTGCTGCAGTTGACCTTGGGATGCAGCACCGTGAGTCAGTGGGTGTTCGTCGCGCAGGTGGCTGAAGAGGTGATACTGGGACTGGATGCCCTCAAAAGCCAGGAGGCGACGGTCAACGACGGCAGGAAGCTCCTGCGGCTAGAGGCAGAAGACGTTATACTCCGGCAATCCGAAGAACGCCTTGGAATCTGCAGGGCCATCTTGAATGAAGACGTGTTTCTCCGCGAGAAAGGAGGTGGAGGTGACGGCGCGACTGGAAGGACAGCGAATGAAGAACATTGTTTCTGTGCCGAGAGAGAACAGTGAGGCTGCTTAACCCAGCGTACATCGATCACGACGTCCAGGCCGAAACGAGGGCAGGAACGTGCGAGCCCGTGGTCGTCGTGACCGCAATCGACAAGACACAGGAGCCGGTGCCAAAGCAACCCCTGGGGTTCCAGCGGGAAGGCTTACAGGAGAGGGCGACCGATCACCTGACCGCAGAACATCTCGAGAAGGTTCAACAACTGCTGAGAAAGTACCAGCGCGTCTGCAGTCAAGGGAGGGAAGAAATACAGTGTCTCCCGGCGAGAGTTACTGGCCCTGGAGCACTTCCACAAGTACCTGTACGGTCAGCCATTCCGCCTGAGGACTGACCACTTCGCCCTAACCTGGCTACTGAGCTTTATAAACCTGGAGGGCCAGATAGCACGTTGGGTTCAGGAGCTGCAGGAGTACGACTTCGCCTCTGGACATCGTAGTTGGAAGAAACACGGTAACGCAAACGCCATGTCCCGAAGAACTTGCCCAGAGCAGCTAAATTTTAAAGCAATATTATTTAAATTGCAGAAATGGTACCCAAGTACAGCATTTTTCCAGCTATTTTAAAGCAGGAAACTTGCACATTCTCTCCCTACTAATTGAAAAGCTTTGCAATAATATGAATTTATAAATATTCTTCTCATGTGGAAACGTTGAGTCAGGCTGTGGAAGAATAATTAATTTCCATTAATTCTTCTCATGTTTTTGCGAAATGACAGAGGTCTAAGAAGATACTGTTACCCAACCAAATTTTCAATAGGGCACCTTTTTGACACACTGATGCCACCAAAGGAATTTACAAAACTGCTACATGTGTGTTTTCGTGTATATATAACAGTATATCTTAGCAGCAGCACCCGTCAGTGTAATTAAACCATTGTAGAAAAGTGAGTTATGAATGTATTATGAATATAATACACTTAATGTCAGTCAAAATATTGAAAGCAGGCGCTCAACTTGTTATACAGATTGTCCGGTCGCAGGCACTATGCTTTCCTCTATCAGGCGCTGTTGCCAATAGATGTCTCTACCTGTAATATCTTATAGCTTGGATAAATATTTGTAGTTATACATAAGATTTTGTATCAAATTATAATTATGTTATTCTTTATGTTTTACTTTCAATTGTAGCTTGTGACGTGAAGGTACAGACCATTTTAATGCAAATTGAGACAATACTGAACGGAAAAATAATGGTGTATGGGAAAGGAAGTGCCTAAAAGTAAGTATATCTATGGGCATTTTACCCAGAAAAAATCGTAGACCGCTGAAATGCACACAGTTTTTTTCAAAAGAATTCTAAACAGTTATTTTGAAAAAAATGCTAACTATAATATTCAGTGCCATACTTATTGTTTACTGAGTGTTTCTCCTCATTTCAATGCTTTGTTTTAGTGCTGTAAAATATATTAAAACTAACAAACTCTTCTCATTCATTGAGATGAACATGATTCCGAAATGTTATTTGCCACTGTTTAGTTACTGATCACTTTTGAGATTGAATATTCACTTATAAAAGTTTCGCTACCTGCTCCGTGTCGTTCTTTTTAAAACATTTTGAATTTCAATTGCATTATACTCTGTTCTTACTTCAACAAATTATTATTGAGGGTACCGTGTACCTATAGTAGTGGAGATAACGTATACCCAAACTCTCTTTAGTCTTTATTTTCGGTTGGTACTCATTGAAACGTTCTGCGTCTTTTAAGTGTGGACAGGGAGAGAACTCGTAATTTCACGGTTCCATATATAAACAAACAAGTATCTGAATTTGTTAATTCTTTTTGTGACAAAACATTGTCTCCAAACGGATTTTCGTTTATCAAACGATGTCGAACTTATTGCATAATATGCAATACCTTTGTTAAAATCAGCTATTTTAATAAAATCATTTAGCAATATTCTATAAAACAGAACCGTAATGAATTGTTTATTTTAGTGTAGAGAATCATACAAAAACAACTTGTCGTAACGTTGCAACATGAACTTACGTACAAAGTTTGCAATTTCAGCAACGCCTTCTTTGTGTTTTTCTGTTTAATTAGATTCCCTGACCTTTCTCTGAAGATATGTGCTTCTTAGTACAGGGTCCTAAAACTCTGCACTTTTAGTGAAATTGTGGTGAAAGTTTTTGGTGAAAGGCAATACTGGCCATAAGTGGTTAGCATTGATACTAAAGGAGGATTTAAACGATTGGTTTGTCATTCTGACGATCTAATTTATATATTTGTATTTTCTTTGAGATAATAAACGTCGCAATGGTTTTGCAGAGATAAGCTTTCAGCAACTCCACGCTATGATGTAATTGCGGATGTATATTGGATTTTTATACTTAAATGTTTAGTAATTTACAGTTTAATTACTGACACTCAACGTAAGCCAGTATTCGTTATGTATTTCTTGAAAGACTCACCGAGAAGAGAATTTGCAGTACACAAACAGGATTAAGCTGTCCACAAGAAGATCACATTGAACAGATCTGGAAATTCCTGTTGAAAAATTTCTTAATTTCATCGGCATAGTTATAGACCGTTCCAAATCAGTGCTGATGGTACCTTTACTTAACTTGCAGGACTCATAGCGGTAATGTGTGGTGACTAACATTAGGATAATATTGAGTGCAGACAGTTTACATCAATGTGAATCATTTAGCTTAGGACTATTATGTTTAAGAAAGCAATTAGGTATTGATAAGTTTTGCAAATCATCGGAATATGTATAAGTGGTTTTGAGCAATAATTCAAGTTCGTATCTTTCATAACAAAAAGGGCAAACAAATAGATTATGAGGGACATCTTGAAGATGTTTGCCACAAATACAATGAAATGTGGATTCGATTTTGAATCGAAATAAGTAAGCTGAAAATTGGCCATTTCCATTTAAGAATTGACTGAGAACATAAATAGGAATAACGAATTTACATTTACGTCTGTCAGAAACTGTTGAGAAATATAAATTCTTAGTCGAAGTTCAACAATCACTTTTTAACCAGCATTCCTTATAGTCAGTGATGATAATATCCTTTAATGTTTGTCTCACATAAGAAATATGGGAAAGAGTGTAAGGCTCTGGCAGATTTGAAGTCGCAGCTCTCCTTGCAAGCTTATGTGCACCTTCGTTTCCGGCTTTCCAAACGTGCCCTCTGACCCATGAAATGCATAAATGTGAATCACATCATAATTAACTTATTACCTCTGCTGCAATAGGACTTCGGTTTCTGGTATCTTTCAAAGCTGCAATTGCTGCTTGTGAGTAACTGTAAAGGTGAGCAGTATATTTTAAGCTGTTGCACCACTTCACTGCTTCACGAATTGCTAATAATTCAACTTGAAAAAATGAACACACCTTGGCAAGTCTGAACATGGTAGAATGACATTCTATGGAGCAAAAGTATACTACAAACGCACATCCTTCTTTAACATTTTTACTAAGCCTTTCAACTCTCCAGGAGCCATCTGTGTATATGGAGTACTGGTGGTAATCTGGTGCATAATACACTCAATGTCATTCAAAATATAGAAAGTGGACGCTCAACAAGTTATATGGATCGCCCGGTATGAGGCACAATGTTTTCATCGATCAGGCGCTGTTGCCAATAGATGGCTCTACTTGTAATATCTTATATCTTGGATAAATCTTTGTAGTTATACTTACGATTTTGTGTCAAATTATAATTATGTTATTTTTTCTGTTTTAGTTTTAATTGTAGCTTGTGACGTGAAGGAACAGACCATTTTTAGTGGAAATTGAGAGAATACTGAACGGACAAATAATTGTGTATGGGAAAGGAAGTGCCTAAAAGTAAGTATATCTATGGGCATTTGAGCCAGAGAAAATCGTAGACCGCTGAAATGCACACAGAATTTGTGAAAACAATTCTAAAAAGTTATTTTGAAAAAATTGCTAACAATAAGATTCAGCGACATATTTATTTTTGACTGAGTGTTCCTCCTCATTACAGTGTTTTGTCTTAATGCTGTAAAATATATTAAAACAAACTCTCATTCATTGAGATGAATATGATTTCGAAATGTTATTTGCCACGGTTGATTTACTCATCACTTTTGAGATTTAATATCCACCTATACAAGTTTCGCTGGCTGCTCAGTGTCGTTCTTTTAAAAATATTCTGAATTTCAATTGGATTACACCCTGTTCTTACTTCAACAAATTATTATTGAGGGTACCGTGTACCTATAATAGTAGAGATAACGTATACGCAAACCCTCTTTAGTCTTTTTTTTTCGGTTCGTATTCATTTAAGCGTTCTGCATGTTTTAAGTGTGGACAGGGAGAGAACTCGTAATTTCACGGTTCCATATTTAAACATACAAGTATCTGTATCTGAATTTCGTTTTGTGACAGCACGTTGTCTCCAAAAGGAGTTCCGTTTATCAAACGATTTCGAACTTATTGCATAAAATGCAATACCTTTTTTAAAATCAGATATTTTAATAAAATCATTTAGCAATATTCTATGAAATATAACCGTAATGGATTGTTTTATTTTAGTGTAGAGAATGCTCCAAAAACAACTTCTCGAATCGTTGCAACATCCAACTGACGAACAAAGTTTGCAATTTCAGCAACGCCTTCTTTGGGTTTTTCTGTTTAATTAGCTTCCCTGACCTTTCTCTGAAGATCTTTGCGTCTTAGTACAGGGTCCTCAAACTCTGCACTTTTATTGAAATTGTGGTGAAAATTTTTGGTGAAAGGCAATACTGACCATAAGTGGTTAGCATTAATACTAAAGGAGGAATACAACGAGTGGTTTGTCTTTCTGACGATCTTATGTATATATCTGTATTTACTTTGAGATAGTAAACGTCGCAAGGGTTTTGCAGAGATAAGCTTTCAGCAACTCCCGGCTATGATGTAATTGCTGATATTACATTGGATTTTGATACTTATATGTTCAGTAATTTATAGTTTAATTACTGATACTCAACGTAAGCCAAGTATTCGTTATGCATTTCTTGAAGGACTCACTGAGAGGAGAATTTGCAGTACTCATACAGGATTAAGCTGACCACAAGAAGATCTCATTGAACAGATCTAGAAATTCCTGTTGAAAAAATTCTTATTTTCATCCCCATAGTTATAGAGCGTTCCAAATCAATGCTGGTGGTACCTTTACTGAACATGCGGGACTCATAGTGGCAATGTGTGGTGACTAATATTAGGATAATATTGAGTGTAAACAGTAAACATCAATGTCAATTATTTAGCTTAGGAAATATTATGCTTAAGAAAGCAATTAGGTATTGATAAGTTTTGCAAATCGTTTGAATATATGTAAGTGGTTTTGAGAAAGAGTAACCTAAAGATTGAAGAAATAATTCAAGTTTGTATCTTTCATAACAAAAAAGGGCAACCAAATAGAATGTGAGGGGCATCTTGAAGATGTTAGCCACAAATACAATGCGATGTGGATTCGATTTTGAATCGAAATAAGTAAGCTGAAAATTGGCCATGTCCATTTAAGAATTGAGTGAGAACATAGATAGGACGACGAATTTACGTTTATGTCTGTCAGAAACTGTTGAGAAATATTAATCCTTAGTCGAAGTTCCACAATCACTTTTTAACCAGCATTCCTTCCAGTCGTTGATGATAATCTCCTTTAATGTTTGCCTCACATAAGAAATATGGGAAAGAGTGTATGGCTCTGGCAGATTTGAAGACGCAGCTCTCTTTGCAAGCTTATGTGCACCTTCATTTCCGGCTTTCAAAACGTGCCCTCTGACCCATGAAATACATAAATGTTAATCACATAATAATTGACTTATTACTTCAGCTGCAATAGGACTTCTGTTTCTGGTATCTTTTAAAGCTGCAATTGCTGCTTGTAAGTAACTGTAAAGGCAAGCAGTACATTGTAAGTTGTTGCACCACTTCACTGCTTCACGAATTGCTAATAATTCAACTTGAAAAGTTGAACACACCTTTTCAAGTCTGAACATGGTAGAATGACATTCTATGGAGCGAGAGAATACTACAAACGCACATCCTAATTTATCATTTTTACTAAGCCCTTCAACTATCCGAGAGCCATCTGTGTATATGGAGTACTGGTGGTGTTCTGCTGCACAATCTTCAAGAAGACTAGAGACACAGGTAGCTGGATGAGAAGCTTGCTTAACTGGTTGTTCATGTTGCAGGTGTGAAATATGTTGTAGATTAGTAGTTGTGGTATTATTAATGGTAGGTTAATAGTAATAGTAGCAGTAATAACACTAGCCATAATTCCTGCAGTTAAATTAGACGGTGTTCATTTTTGTTTGCTATTTCCCACACTCCGATTGATGAAGAATGACGTCATATTTGACTAGTGAGTCTGTTTCAAACCATAGTGCCTCTCTGCGGAGAAGAAGCGGTATTGTTTGCGGAACTGTAAGCAAATTAGAGCGCCCTTACTGTGGCTGCGCTCTTAAGTATTACAACCAGCCACCATCTCACGGTAATTGTGATTACCATTCTGGTAG
The DNA here is from genome assembly GCA_030765055.1 of Mantis religiosa. Lineage (NCBI taxonomy): Eukaryota > Metazoa > Arthropoda > Insecta > Mantodea > Mantidae > Mantis > Mantis religiosa. The sequence continues at coordinate 240,583,467 of CM060950.1, read as the reverse complement.
CCTCGGTAGCGTGGTGGTAGCATGTCTGCCTCACGTTCAAGAGGTTGAATAATAAGAATCATAATAGTAATAATAGTAACTGTAATAATAGTAATGGTAAATATTTGGGAATGTTTTTCCTTTATTTTCTCATAAATTTTAAAAGAACAACACGAACTTCTCAGCTTAATTTCTGCAGGAAAACCTCACATAATTTTATGTGCGGCAAGTACACGTTTTCCAAACCTGATTTGTTACGATTGGCTTACTGATGCGTTTGGGATTAAATTTGGAGTTACACAAGCTGCAGTGCTCACTCAATGCCAGGAATTTCATCGCTCTTGACACTCTATAGATACTTCAAGAACAATTATGTATTTGGAATCTCTATCTGTACTGTCGTGGCTCCTTGCGTCGGCCGCCGTTTGTCTGCTTAACCTCATCCTTCCTCCCGGGGCAATATGCTCCCCACTTGGGTTCGTAGGAGCAAATGGCCCAGCGTTTGATAATTGTGTAGGTTCCTAGGAAATATCAAAGTGGATGAATATAGCTTTTTAGTTTTTTGGAATGCATGCTTCCCGTAGATATACATCCGCTGCTAGGCGTTATTATAAATATTGGAATGTGATTTCACAGGTTCAGCGAAAATGCAGGCCGTGAGACTGCTGCAAGTCAAAAGAAAGACTTTTAGAAAACAGTTAGGGTGTGCAGGTGAGCAGCAAAATTGAAAAACCAATTTTGCTTAAATTGCAGAATTGGAACACAGTACACCATTTCCAAGCTACTTGAAGGAGAGAAACTTGCACATTCTCTCCTTAATATATCACAAGCTTTGCAACACATTAAATTTACATATATTCTTCTCCCGATCTTTATTAAAATGGCAGATGTCTAAGTAGGTACGGTCACCCAGCCAGACTTTGGAGAGGGCAACTTTTGCGAAACTCTGATACCATCAAAGAAACTTACAAACACTCCTGCATGTGTGTTTTCGTGTACAAGAACAGTATATCTCATAACCCTGCAGCAGCACACTTAACAGTAATTATACCTTTGTAAAAAGAGCGTTGAGAAGTAATCGTGAATATAATACACTCAATGTCAGTCAAAATATAGAAAGCAGACGCTCGACTAATTATATGGATTGCCCGGTAGGAGGCATCATGTTTTCATTTATCAGGCCCTGTTGCCAATAGATGGCTCTACCTGTAATATCTTATAGCTTGGATAAATCTTTGTAGTTATACATAATATTTTGTATCAAATTATAACTATGTTATTTTTTGTTTTAGTTTTAATTACAGCTTGTGACGTGAAGGAACAGACCATTTTTAGTGGAAATTGAGAGAATACTGAACGGACAAATAATTGTGTATGGGAATGGAAGTGCCTATAAGTAAGTATATCTATGGGCATTTGAGCCAGAGAAAATCGTAGACCGCTGAAATGCACCCAGGATTTGTGAAAAGAATTGTAAGAAGTTATTTTGAAGAAATTGCTAACAATAAGATTCTGAGACATATTTATATTTGAATGAGTGTTCCTCCTCATTTCAGTGTTATGTCTTAATGCTATAAAATATATTAAAACTAAGAAAATCTTCTCATTCATTGAGATGAATATCATTTCTAAATGTTATTTGCCACGGTTGATTTACTCATCACTTTTGAGTTTTAATATCCACTTATACAAGTTTCGCTACCTTCTCAGGTTCGTTCTTTTAAACATATTCTGAACTTAAATTGGATTGCACTCTGTTCTTACTTCAACAAATTATTATTGAGGGTACCGTGTACCTATAGTAGTAGAGATAACGTATACGCAAACTCTCTTTAGTCTTTATTTTCGATTCGTATTCATTTAAAAGTTCTGCATCTTTTAAGTGTGGACAGGGAGAGAACACGTAATTTCACGGTTCCATATATAAACAAACAGGTATCTGAATTTGTTAATTCTTTTTGTGACAAAACATTGTCTCCAAACGGATTTTCGTTTATCAAACGATGTCGAACTTTTGCATAGAATGCAATAACTTTGTTAAAATCAGCTATTTTAATAAAATAATTTTGCAATATTCTATAAAATAGAACCGAAATGAATTGTTTTATTTTAGTGTAGAGAATGATACAAAAAAAATTGTCGAATCGTTGCAACATGCAACTTACGTACAAACCTTGCAATTTCAGCAACGCCTTCTTTGGGTTTTTCTATTTAATTAGGTTACCTGACCTGTCTCAGAAGATATTTGCTTCCTAGTACAGGGTCCTAAAACTCTGCACTTTTAGTGAAATTGTGGTGACAGTTTTTGGTGAAAGGCAATACTGAACATAAGTGGTTAGCAATGATACTAAAGGAGGATTACAACGACTGGTTTGTCTTTCTGACGATCTAATTTATATATCTGTATTTACTTTGAGATAATAAACGTCGCAAGGTTGTTGCAGAGGTCAGCTTTCAGCAACCCCCAGCTATGATGTAATTGCGGATATTACATTGGATTTTAATACTTAAATGTTTAGTAATTTACAGTTTAATTACTGACACCCAACGTAAGCCAAGTATTCGTTATGTATTTCTCGAAAGACTCACCTAGAAAGGAATTTGCAGTACACAAACAGGATTAAGCTGAACACAAGAAGATCACATTGAACAGATCTGGACATTCCTGTTGAAAGTATTCTTATGTTTATCCCATAGTTATAGACCGTTCCAAATCAGAGCTGGTGGTACCTTTACTGAACATGCAGGAATTACAGTGACTCATAGTGGTAATGTGTGGTGACTAACATTAGGATAATATTGAGTGCAAAGAGTAAACATCAATGTGAATCATTTAGCTTAGGAAATATTATGTTTAAGAAAGCAATGGGGTATTCGTATGTTTTGCAAATCATAGGAATATGTGTAAGTGGTTTTGAGAAAGAGTAACCTAAGGATTGAAGCAATAATTCAAGTTCGTATCTTTCATAACAAAAAAGGGCAACCAAATAGAATGTGAGGGACATCTTAAAGATGTTTCCCACAAATTCAATGAGATGTGGATTCGATTTTGAATTGAAATCAGTAAGCTGAAAGTTGGCCATGTCCATTAAAGTATTGAGTGAGGACATGGATAGGATTAACGAATTAACATTTATGTCTGTCAGAAGCTGTTGAGAAATATAAATCCTTAGTCGAAGTTCCACAATCACTTTTTAACCAGCATTCCTTCCAGTCGTTGATGATAATCTCCTTTAATATTTGCCTCACGTAAGAAATATGGGAAAGAGTGTAAGGATCTGGCAGATTTGAGGTCGCAGCTATCTTTGCAAGCTGATGTGCACCTTCGTTTCCGGCTTTCCAAACGTGCCCTCTGACCCATGAAATACATAAATGTTAATCACATAATAATTGACTTATCACCTCTGCTGCATTGGACTTCGGTTTCTGGTATTTTCAAAGCTGCAATTGCTGCTTGTAAGTAACTGTAAAGGCGAGCATTACATTGTAAGCTGTTGCACTACTTCACTGCTTCACGAATTGCTAACAATTCAACTTGAAAAACTGAACACACCTTGGCAAGTCTGAACATGGTAGAATGATATTCTATGGAGCGAGAGTATACTACAAACGCACATCCTAATTTATCATTTTTACTAAGCCCTTCAACTCTCCGAGAGCTATCTGTGTATATGGAGTACTGGTGGTATTCTGCTGCACAATCTGAAAGAAGACTAGAGACACAGGTAGCTGGATGAGAAGCTTGCTTAACTGGTTGTTCATGTTTCAGGTGTGAAATATGTTGTAGATTAGTAGTTGTGGTATTATTAATGGTAGGTTAATAGTAACAGTAGCAGTTATAACACTAGCCATAATTCCTGCAGTTAAATTAGACGGTGTTCATTTTTGTTTGCTATTTCCCACACTCCGATTGATGAAGAATGACGTCATACTTGACTAGTGTGTCTCTTTCAAACCATAGTGCCTCTCTGCGGAACAGAAGCGGAATTGTTTGCGGAACTGTAAGCAAATTAGAACGCCCTTACTGCGGCTGCGCTCATAAGTGTTACAACCAGCCACCCATTTTACGGTAATTGTGATTAACATTCTGGTAGCTTCAGTAGCGTGGTGGTAGCATGTCTTCCTCACGTTCAAGAGGTCGAATAATAACAATCATAATAGTAATAGTAATAACAGTAACTGTTATAATAATAGTAATAGTAAATATTTGGGAATATTTTTCCTTTATCTACTCATAAATCTTACAAGAACAACACGAACTTCTCAGCTTAGCTTCTGCAGGAAAACCTCACATATTTTTATGTGAGGGAAGTACACGATTCCTAAACCTGATTTCTTACGATTTGCTTACTGATGTGTTTTGGGATTAAATTTGCAGTTACACAAGCTGCAGTGCTCACTCAATGCCAGGAATTTCATCGCTGTGACTCTCTATAGATACTTCAAGAACAATTATGTATTCTGAATCTGTATCTGTACTGTAGTGGCTCCTTGCGTCGGCCGCCCTTTGTCTGCTTATCCTCAACCTTCCTCCCGGGGCAATGTGCCCCCCACTTGGGTTCATAAGAACAATGGGACCAGCGTGGTCGCCTACGTACCGTATCACCTCCGTAATGATATCCTAATCTTCTCTGTACCTGAGTAGTTGTTTACATTAGGAATGAAGGATACAGAGTTGAGTCTGTGGAGCCCAGTGGTAGATTCCTTTTATGGATAACCGTGAAGCACCGAAGTTTGATAATTGTGTACGTTCCTAGGAAATATCAAAGTGGATGAATATAGCTTTATTAGTTTATTGGAATGCATGTTTCACGTAGATATACATCCGCTGCTAGGCGTTATTATAAATAAGGGAATTTAACTTCACGGATTCAGCGAAAATGTAGGCCGTGAGACCGCTGCAATTCAAAAGAAAGACTTTTAGAAAAAAGTCAGGGTTTGCAGGTGCGCAGCAAAATTGAAAAATAATTTTGCTCAAATTGCAGAACTGGATCCCAATACACCATTTCCAAGTGACTTGAAGGAGAGAAACTTGCACATTCTCTCCTTAATATATGAAAAGCTTTGCAATACATTAAATTTACATATATTATTCTCACAATCTTTATGAAAATGGCAGATGTCTAAGTAGGTACTGTCACCCAGCCAGACTTTGGAGAGGGCACCCATGGGTAAACTCTGATACCTCCAAAGGAACTTACAAACACTGCTGCATGTGTGTTTTCGTGTACATTAACGGTATATCTCATAACCCTGCAGCAGCACACTTAACGGTAACTAAACCTTTGTAAAAGGTGAGTTGAGGAGGTATCGTGAATATAATACACTCAATGTCAGTCAAAATATAGAAAGCAGACGCTCACCTAGATATATGGATTGCCCGGTAGGAGGCACAATGTTTTCATCTATCAGGCGCTGTTGCCAATAGATGGCTCTAATTGTAATATCTTATAGCTTAGATAAATATTTGCAGTTTTACATAAGTTTCTGTATCAAATTGTAATTATGTTATTTTATATGTTTTAGTTTTAATTATAGCTTGTGACGTTAAGGTACAGATCATTTTTAATTTATAATGGGAAAATACTGAACGAATAAAAATTTTGTATGGGAAAGGAAGTGCCTAAAACTAAGTATAACTCTCGGCATTTGACCCAGAAAAAATCGTAGACCACTTAAAATCAGGCTGTTTTTTTAGAAGACTTCTAAACTGTTATTTTGTATAAATAGCTAGTATTACGAATCTACGACATACTTATTTTGGACTGAGTGTTCCTGCTCAATTCAGTGTTTTTTCTTAGTGCTGTAAAATATATTAAAAGTTAGAAACACTTCTCATTCATTGAGTTGAACATGATTTCGAAATGTTATTTGCCACGGTTTATTTACACCTCACTTTTGAGGTTTAATATCCGCTTATACAAGATTCGCTACCTGCTCAGTGTCGTTCTTTTAAAAATGTTTTGAATTTCATTCGCATGGCACTCTGTTGTTACTTCAACAAAATATTATTCACGGTACCGTGTACCTATAGTAGTAGAGATAACGTATACGCAAACCCTTTTTTGTCTTTTTTTCTGTTCGTATTCATTTAAGAATTCGGCATCTTTTAAGCTTTGCCAGGGCGAGAACTCGTAATTTCACGGTTCCATATATATACAAACAAACAAGTATCTGTATCTGTAAATACTTTCTGTGACACCACATTGTCTCCAAACGGATTTCCGCTTATCAAAAGATTTCGAACATATTGAGTAAAATATCAATACCATTGTTAAAATCAGCTATTTCAATAAAATCATTTAGTAATATTTTATGAAAGAAAACCGTTATGAATTGTTTTATTTTGTGTAGAAGCTGCTCTGGTAAGCACATTGTCGAGTCGTTGCAACATGAACTTACTTACGAAGTTTGCGATTTCAGCAACGACTTCTTTGTGCTCTTCTAGTGAGTTAGATTCCCTGACCTTTCTCTGAAGCTCTTTCCATCTTGCTGCAGGGTCCTAAAACTCTGCACGTTTATTAAAATTTCGGTGAAAGGCAATACTGACCATAAGTGGTTAACATTGATACTAAAAGAGCATTTAAACGACGGGTTTGTCTTACTGACGATCTAATGTATATATTTGTGTTTTCTTTGAGATAAGAAAATTCGCAAGCGATTTGCAGCGATACGCCTTCCGCAACACCCGGGATGATGTAATTGCGGATATTACATTGGATTTTAATACTTAAATGTTTAGTAATTTACAGTTTAATTACTGACATTCAACATAAGCCCAGTATTCGTTATGTATTTCGTGAAAGACTCACCGAGATGATAATTTGCAGAACACAAACAGGATTAAGCCGAACACAAGAAGATCACATTGAACAGATATGGAAATTTCTGTTGAACAAATTCTTATTTTCATCCCCATAGTTAGAGACAGTACCAGAGCAGTGCTGGTGCTTCCTTTACAGAACATACAGGAATTACAGTGACTCATATTGGTAATGTGGGTGACTAAAATCAGGAGATTCTTGAATGCTTAAAGAAGTATAAATGCGTAGCGTGATAGGCGTCTCGGTTTCGATTCCCGGCCGTGGGGATGTGAATTTTCCTCCGACCAAAGTAAATCCTCATCTTCTCGAGTTTGGAAGTATGAATGAGAGTGTGAATGTATGCGTGATCTAATGATTGAACCCAACGAATACGAGTTAAACACTTCGAAATATTCCAAAGGAGAACGGCAGCCGCTTTAACCATTGGAATTAAAGGCGGGGTAGAAACGGAATACAAAAAGGAGTGTTAAGGGTCCATTAAAGCGATATTTTTGTATGGGGGATTTGTAGGAGAACTTTAATCAGATTTGGTTCCGAAAGTGTATACAAAATAAATTTCTAGTGCCTATCGAATGCCAAAAATTGTATGTAGAAGATTCTATTTTGATGCGTTGTTGCTTGCGGACAATATGACTCATAACCAAGGTTTCGAATAAATACTAATTAGCGGTCATATGTGTTCACTGTCGCTGAGGAAGTCTACTAGCCAAACTCCAAAAACTATATTATCTTAATGCAAGAGTTAAAGTTGGTAATTGCTTTTTCCTGAAATATCCCTTAAAGATTTAGTCAAAATGCAATACTTTAATATGTACACGACAAACGATCAATATAACTGCAATTTCTTGGCGATAGACTGTGGTTTCCGCTTCATTCTGAATGGTTGTTCAAAATTTATAACTGGCAAACCATGGCATATCCACAAGTGGATTAGTAGTTCATTTATTTATTATGCAACTTCTTTTTTGATGCCTATTTCACCCAAAGGTATATTAGGAATATAATTTACCAATATACGAATATAATACTATTTACAAAAATATAACAAAATTCCATATCAAGCTGACAAACAGTAAACATCAAGATGAATCATTTAGCTTGAGAAATATTTTGTTTAAGAATGCGATGCTATATTGATAGGTTTTTTAATTCATCAGAATATGTGTAAGTGGTTTTGAAAAAGTGTAACCTAAGGATTGCAGAAATCACATAAAATGTGAGGGACATCTTAAAGATGATTGCTACAAATACAGTGAGACGTGGATTTGATTTTGAATCGACATAAACAATGTCGCAAACCCAGATCTACGATCACGCGGCTTGTTGAGACAAAGGGGGCTCATAGGCGGGCAGTATGAAACCCAAGTGCCGGCACACAAGATAACATGCAGATAAAGGCCTGCCAAACCTGAGATAAATAGTAATTTCTAGTTACCTCTGGACTGATAGGGATAATTTGTTTTCTTTTTTCTTTTAGAATGATTTAGAAATTATCAGGAGATATATAAGCAATTGAGACACGCCAGCCGGCAGTTGTAAACAGAGTTAGTTGCAAGTAGTGAAACTGTTGTGAAACGAGAGACAGCTCGAAGTGTTATTTTAACGAGAGCTAATGATGTAATCTGCTGTCACTGTTACTGTCATCGACCTTGGTAGACTGATGATGTCGCTGACGGTTGAGTCAGAGGGAAGCCGTGCCGCGTACTCGTAGACATCGGGGCAGACGTGACGGGGCAAAGCGTTTGCCATCGAGGAAACCAAGCCGATGACACCAGCTAGTGACGGCATCGGGCGAGACGCTGCCCGTGGAGAGGGAGGCCCTGCTGCAGTTGACCTTGGGACGTAGTGCCGTGCATTAGTGAATGTTCGTCGCGGAGGTGGCTGAAGAGGTGATACTGGGACTGGATGCTCTCAGATGCCACGAGATGACGGTCGACGACGGCGGGCAGGGCTTCCGGCTCAATGGGGAAGAGGTTATACTGCAGCAACCCGAAGAACGCCTTGGAATCTGCAGGATCATCTAGAAGGAAGGTATGAGTCCCCGCGAGAAACTATGTGGTGGTGACGGCGCGACTGGAAAGCCAGCGAAAATGAAATGAAATGTGTAGTGTTTAACGCCCGCTTTTACTACATACGGCACCACACGCGATGACACTGATGATGCATGAGATGAAGATGGAGCACCGGTGGAATGCGATGGCGGGGGAAACCGGAGATCCCGGAGAAAACCCGCCCAAGCGCCATGTTGTCCATCACAAATCTCACTTTGCGGTCGTCTGGGATCGAACCCGCGCCGCCTAGGTGAGTGCCAAGCGCTCTACCACTGAGGACCAGCGCGGCCCGAAGGACAGCGAATGAAGAACATTGTTGCCATGTCGAGAGGGGCCAGTGAGGCTGCTTAACCCAGCATATATCGATCACGACGTCCAGGCCGTAACGGAGATGAGGATGTGCGAGCCCCTGGTCATCATGACTGATATCGACAAGACTCGGGAGCCGGCCAACGAAACACCTGGGGTCCCAGCTGTAACGCTTATATGAGAGGGCGACCGATCACCTGACCGCAGAACAGCACGAGAAGGTTCGTCAACTGCTGAGAATATACCAGCGCGTCTTCAGTCAAGGGAGGGAAGAAATACTGTGTCACCCGGCGAGAGTTTCTGGAAGTAGTAAAGGCCTTGGAGCATTTCCACAAATACCTGTACGGTCAGCCATTCCACCTGAGGGCTGGCCGCTCCGGCCTAACCTGGCTAATCCGGTGTAGGCCATAACGCACGCTATATCTATGACGTATTAATTGTAATATGTCATTTTGCCATATTTCATCAGCGACTATGAACCAAGTATACAGGGAGATCGGCACCCGGTAATACAGCGCTAAACATTCCAGTAGGAATACCGCAAGTTCTGAAATTTCCCCATTTCTCTGCCTCTAGAACATCCTTGAAATCTCATCAATATAACGCAGATAATAATCTAATGAGGATAAGACAGAACTTGCGTTTCATTCCCAATCGGTATCTAGTTGCTACGTCGTATGTATTTTATTACGTCGTGCGTCATCAACAAAACGAAAAGAAAAATGTGCATATTAAATCCTTTAAAAGCTTGGCGTTCTGTGATCCTTTGACATTCTGTTATCTTTTCATGACCAGAGCATAATACACACACAGACACACACACAAACACACACACACACACACACACACAAACACACACACACACACTTGGAAACAAAAGGACACAAGCAGAAACCTAGAAATTTACACGGACCATTTTCTTAAATAAAAAAGACATGTTTATTGAATGTACATCAAAACACACAAAAATTACTACGTAGAAGATCGGGGTAGAGAGCCAAACCTCCTCTACTTATTATAGATACTGACTCATAAGTAATGTTTTTTAATAAAAACAGTTATTTAAAGTGTGTTCTGAGAAGTAACTAACTAATTTTCAAAGTACAGATTATTAGATTCTATGGTCTTGAGCCATCATTCAGCGAGGTTTACCTTGAAACGATGGTACCTGTCTCTGGTTGTTGATGCGAAGAATTCGCTGACCCCCACTTGCACTGCTTCAATATAAAAAACTTTTCCACGTGTGAGAACTGGTCATCTATCGTCGGAAAAGATAATAATCTGATGGAGTGAGATAAGAGCTGCATGCTGGGTGTAGTAGCAGTTCGCTTACTGCCCAATTCCTGAATTTTTTCCATGGTTGTTCATGTATTGTGAGGTGTTGCATTATCCTGTTGCATTAATACTGGGTATCTCCGTCTCAAAGGTTCATGAACTAGTTCCAGTTGTTGAGAATAAAGATCCGCAGTAATCGTTAAATTAATTACATGGCGGTTAAATTAATTACCTGGTTTATATGGTATCTAAATGAAAAAGGAGAATGTTGAAATAAACACTGATATCAGTTATGAAAAGGAAATATCAAATTGTAAAACAATAGTAGATGGAGTACTGCCAGGTTCAGTGTCAGAGCATTTACTACTTCTGATCTATATGCACGACATCTCACTTTAGATAAAGCATCTCGCATGTACAACTTTATCTGCTTATGGAACTAGTGTCCAGGTAACCAGTAAAAATTGAAATACGTGTGTAATTAAATTCAATTATGTTTAGAATATTGTGTCATCATCGTTTTAGTTAACGCAATAAATTATCTGTGAACTTAGACAAAACAAGGATTGTTACATTTACAACTCATCGTACTTCACGCTCGCCGAGAGAAATTCGGATTAATAATGTGCTATTAAAAGAAATTGAATGTATCATATTTCTGAAATTTCAATTAGAAGGATATAAAGATTGGCACGCTCACATAAACTATATTTTACACAAAATCAGCTCTGTCCCTCGTCCTATCCGAGCACTAGTGAAATAAAGTTGTATAGATACACTTATATTAGTATACTTTTGATATTGTTACTCTAGTTTGGAATATGATATATTATTATGAGACAACTCAGTAGGACTTTACTGGACTGGACCACTTAAGGGAGGGGAATGGACACGGAAGCAAAAATGCGGTCCTTTGTACCTATACAAAATGGCGGACAGTTTAAAGGACACGTTTAAATACATTCTACGACCTGGAGATCCCCTGGCAGGCCAGGACAAAGCCTTCTGTCACTCGGATACACACTCCCTTCGCAAGATTGAGTTCGGAGACCGGTAAAAGTCCTACCTAAAGCGGAAGTTTCTCAGAGCATATCATCCTGCCATGCACCACTAAGACAACCGCCGACCACCAGCGGAAAGATGACGTGAAATAATAATTTTGAGAAATGGAGGGACAAGAAATTTAGGGGATGTGTTTAACCCACCCGGCATCTGTCTCATGACCTGGGAAATCTCCCGAGAAATTCTAAGGTTCAGCTAGGATGGCAAAGGGAAGTGAACCCGTTACTCCCGAATTGGGACCATAGGTCAAATCACCTAAGTCATTCTGCTCAGGAAGTAAATGAATATTTCTTATGCCAAAGGAGGTTAAAGGTATAACTTTCACTTTGCACTGCAGGCTCTAGCAAGTATCTTTGACAAGGCTGAAGATATTAGCTATTCTTTGTACGTATATATCCTTAATCTGAAAGTCCTTTGTACTCATTCATTCTTCAGTTTTAAAAATTAAGGGAATTCGTAAAATGAACAGTAGACAAAGGTTTAACATCCGTCATACTAGCGAAAACTTTGTTTGCAGACAAAACGGTTTATTATGAAACCAACATTTTAATGCTCTTCCAAATAACCTGAAAGGGGAAAGATGGAATTTCAAATCCTTTAAAATTTCTATTAGCGAGTACTTACGCTCAAAAGCATTTTCTGGGGTACAAGATTATCTGAATTACTGATTTTTGCGAATTTCCTGAAAGTAAATGATTTCAATAAAGTATAACAGAATTGTAATTTGAAGTCTCTGTTGTACTGTAGGGTAATTGCTTATTAAACATTGGAAATAACTTTAGAAAAACCTACGTAGTGAATAACGCAATACAAATGGCAGAATTGTAATTTATATTAGTACATGTAACAAATCTAAATATTTGGTATCGTAACAAATATTTTAAAACACTCTTCTTAAACTTAAAAATGTGATTGAGGGAATCAACCGTACTGCCATTGAAAGATGAAAATGATTATCGAGTTTCCTACTTCAGTATAACTAACAGGTTCCAACAAAATCAAATGGACTGCGATTAAGTACCATAGATCAATAAACAATCTTGCAGAAGTCGCCTTTGTATTGTACCATACGCAGCCATTGGTACACTAACGCTGTGGCTTCTTATCGAAATATGCCGAGTTCTAATCCCGAATGACTAAAATTACCTGAGTTTCTATTATATGATATTTCTCCGGTTTTATGTAAATATTACACTCAAGCATTTCTTCCTGTTCGAAAAACATTGTAAACATTACCACAGGCTAACACCAGTAAACAGGCCGCCATCTAGTCGGTAGAGCCAACGTAGAGGCAGCTAACGCATTCTGCTGGCCACACGTTGAGACTAGGGTTCATCATTAATGAAACCTTCTGCTTTTGATATACATATCGTCAGGAAAATGTGAATAGTTCTTTGGTAAATTTTTGTATCATGAAATATTATATATGCAGATATATACAAGAACACCTATTACTGTTGTCAATTACAAAGTTATCACAGAAGCACCAAATTTAAATAGGTTTGGTGATCCCTTAATGCCTTCTATTCTTCCATTTTCCCTTTATACGTATGTACACAGAATTAGCATTAAAGTAACGTTTATGTTTATTAACTGAAGAAGATGGAGGCATAAGCCTCTTTAAGAGTTTTCTTACGAGATTGGCGTCAATTATATAAGTGGAACACATAAGATATTTATTTTCCAGTTTTCAGTTTAGTTGTGTACACACACACACACACACACACACACACACACACACACACACACACACACACACACACACACACACACACACGCATACTTACACACACACTCAGCAAGGGAGGGAGGGGAGAGAGAGATAGAATAATTTTCTATCTCACATACATATGTGGGTGTTTCTCCAAGTTCTATTATTTATTCTTCAGGTGGCTTCAAAATATATATTTATGGTGTAATCTGGATAATAAATGTTGGAATGTGCAGTAATATTTCCATTATTTCCTTAAAGGAAACAGTAGAGAAAGTAAATTAGTTAATTTCAACATATGATCAGAGATGCCTCCCTCTCTGACACTTGAATACGATAATACTTTCAAATATCTCTAGCTTTGCCTAACTCCTTGGCAGCTGGAAGCGTGGCTGCATTACTTTCAAGATAATCCTAGTTCGGGTTTCCTTCAGGTTGAGTTGTAGGACAGGGCTTTATACTGCGGTTTCCATTATTTTGAAAGATAAAATAAATATCGTGAGACTAAACACTGTGGTCTTTGTGGTCATTTGCATATATCACGATTTGATACATTGTCCTATGTGACTTAAGGATGGAGATTGTAAAATCAAGAGTATAGGCAGATCTGACAGATGAGCCAAATAATGTATCTAATGTGATGTTTGCGGCAAGAGTTCCTAAGTTCATTTCCAGTTAGCTTATGTTTCAGAGCAACTCGTTTATAGAAACTCAGTTAATGTAGTTAGTGCATTGATTATTATTTATAATATATATAAAGCAGCATACGTATGAGTGTAGAGCTCATAAATGGATGGTTGCCACGATATTTTCTCCCCAAAACGAACCATCTCGATGCTATACTATTGGATGAACCGATTGTTGCACGAAGGTTTCTATAGAACAGTTTTCAATAAATGCCTGCCATGCGCCTACAACTTTCAGCTATTTGCCTAGTGTTAATCGAGGCGGAAATTTTTATATATGCTATTTTCCTAAAAGGTGCAAATAGAAATTTGAAGTACAGGAGTTTCTGAATCATAACCAAAACTTTGTTGCTCCGGTCGCACTGGTATGACCTTTAAATTTCGTTTTGATAGCGCGTCGACAAATTAAATGTTATATACAAGTACTGCGGAATTATAATTAATACATTTTAAAACATCTGGCTATAGTCATTATTATATATGATTATTCAATTTACTACAAAACTTGAATAAAGTGATTAACAAACAGATACAACACACATTATCACGGGGCTCACCGTTCTCAGCAACTTGTACACTAACGGTATGGCATTCAATTGAAATTTGCCGCGCATAAGGCAAAAAGATAAAAGTAACGTTACGACCAACCTGTCGTGGTCGTCTTCAAAGGACAAGCTGCTTGCCAGGACACACTACTAAATGTTTAATATTTTGGCTATCGAGATTTGTCGTGTTAGACAAAACTAACGTTTTGAACATCCTGTCGTGTTCATCTTAAAAGGCCAAGCTGCCCTCCTGCCTCCCTGCCTCCTTCACTCCCTGCCTCCCACCCTGCCTCCCTTCCTCCCTTCCTCCCTTCCTCCCTTCCTCCCTTCCTCCCTTCCTCCCTTCCTCCCTCTCTCCCTCTCTCCCTCTCTCTCCCTCCCTCCTTCCTTCTTTTCTTCACCAAAAATGTATGTTTCCAAACCGGCTGAATCCAAAAATATGTTTTTGTGAACTAAGTTAGGTGTCAATTTGTGTTTGTGTGCAAGGGCGCACGAGTACCTTATGTGTACAAGTATCTGTGAAGAGTTGAAGTTAAAGCAGTGTTACACACCTCACGGGATTTAAATTTACATCTTCGAAGGATGTGACATGAATATGGATACATTTTTAAAATGAAAAAATCAAACTCTAAACTAGCCTTCATACGGCGCCGAAAGGATTAGCCAATTAGGGGAAAAGAAAGACAATGTTATGCGGATGGGTACATGTCGGTGAGGTAAGGTTATTTGTAACAAAGGTTACGTAAGAGATTCTGTTATGGGAGGTGCCATGTGATTCGTTGTGTGTCTGTTTACCATCCGAGTACAATGTTGCTTTGTTACGGGTGCACGAGGGTTTAGTACACACAAACTGGACAGATAGCACTGAGGTAGCGCTCAGTATGTCTGAGTTTATTCTACCAGTAGATGGCAGAAAATTTTTAATTAGCATCTGATTTATTTTTATAACATTTCAGGTCTAAGATGGACTTGAAGACGATTGCATCTGAAGAGACTGTACATACACTGGACTTGCCGTGTATGTGCGAAAACCTTACCTAAACATGTGTGTGTTTGGACCATTTTCCGGTAAGCCTCCTCGTTTTGCGATGTAGTAATAATAGTAGTAGTGGTAGTAGTATTAGTAGTAGTAATAGTAGTAGTAGTAGTAGTAGTAGTAGTAGTAGTAGTAGTAGTAGTAGTAGTAGTAGTAGTAGTAGTAGTAGTAGTAGTAGTAGTAGTAGTAGTAGTAGTAAGAGCAATGTAGTTTGATGGTGCGAGCTGAGTCTGGCTCCGTGAGGAAGAAGTTGCTGCCCTTGATCACTTCCCGAATCTGATGGTCAGTGAGCAATGAATAAAAGTGTGTTAGGTTCTGGGCTCCGTGATGAAGAGTCGGCGGACTCGAAACGCTGCAGGAAGCACTTCACGAGTCAGTAAGTGCGGCTCTGTACGAAGGATTCGCCGAGTTGTATACCCGGCAGCGAAGCGGTTTACGTGTTAATATTAGAGTTATGTTTAGAATCGGTGAGGAGCTCCGAGTTCGGGGTTAACGTGCTTGTAGGACAGAAGGAATGTTACAGCACAAAGGGTCATACAGACACATTGTACTGACCTGTCGAAGTGCTATATTTGTGTCGAATACAGCCTGATTGTCCGTTACAATTAATGGCGAATGAATGAACTTTGCGTCTTTTTCACGGTACTCCTGTTTAAGGGAAATATAAATTTAGGAAACGTTGTGCCACTAGGAATAGGTCGGAAATGGTTAATTTCACAAATCAGAAGATACATTTTATATCAATTGTGCGTTTTAACGAGGTGTATGCCCTTTGTTTACCATCATGCTTTATGCATCATTAACGGTTTACTGGATATACGTACAAATTTAATCCATAATAAAGTGAGCTAATGTGGACACTCCTAAACACTGAGGACACGCTTTTGCTGTGTCATAAAATATTTTGAAATAATATATCTTCATTACAACAGACACGGTTTTCAGAAACTAAACATTTTCCATAACTGCTTCAATTAAAGATTTATAAGCAGTGGTTTGATGCTCTTGAAAGTATTCATGTTGCGATCTTCCTTGACAATGGTCTTACATATAAAGTTTGGTATTTAACTGAGTCTTCGTTTTTGGTTATGCTGTTGAAAGTTCAGGTTTTTCAAATCAAATCTGCTCTGTATTACTTTTATGTTAGGTACATATGTTAGAACATGAGGAGTGTGAGTATAAGTACTGAATAGCCGTTAATCTCACTTAATAACCACAATAATTCTGAAAGTACTTAAACTATGGCTTTCCAAAAGTACTATAATTGGCTTAGACTAAAAGATGAAGAATGGCTTTATGGAGAATAGAAAACGAACATTGACAGACAGACACAAATCTGGCAGGCTGTTAGGAACAGCCCGAAGGGTGGTCAAAACGTGTACCTGCTCTGGGAAGAGCTTAACCACGTAGTGGCGGGATGTGGATGTTGCAGAATGACGGGTGTAATTTAAGTGGGATTAGTGTAGGGAGGTAGCTTTTTGCTCCTCAGGGAATGATGAACCGGGTGCTACGGACAGCGAGCACCGCTGGTGGGTTAGTTAATAAACTAGGAAGAAGGTTTGAATAATTTTGAATATTCCATAATGACAATTTTGGAGTAGCTGAAATTTAATTTAGGCTGGAATGGAGATCATGTGGTTACCGGTAGTGACCGCAAGACATGCGGGGTAACCGGTATCGCTTATAGCGACGCTCACGAGGAACATAATCCCCAAGGGATCTGACTAGGGCGCTCTGATGTTGGGGCAAACCCTCGAAAAATTTTGTCGCCCGGCGTCTAATTTCATCCTCCACATATCGGAGGGATGAAGCCTCATGAAGTAATCTCACGGGGAACCTTGTACAGACAGAATAAATAATCCGAAGACATTTATTCTGTGCACGTTGGAGCAGAACTAGATGTGAGCCTGCGGCCATACCCCAGACTTCGCACGCATAGAGCATGATAGGGAGGACCAGAGCCATAAAGAGGCGCAACTTTAGGGGAACAGACATCGCAGACCGAAGCACAGGGTATAGTGATGCCACGGCACCACACGACCGATGAGCTTGCTCCTGGATGTGCTCCCGAAAAGTTAGGCCCTTGTCCAGCTTCACTCCCAAGTACTTGATTGAATTCTCCCATCTGATCCTTTGCCCGAAGTAGGTAAATTGGGGGAAGTTGGCGGGAAAGCGGCGCTTGGTGAACAATATCGCTTGGCTTTTCTCCGTATTAATGGACAATCGCCAAAGCGTGCACCATTCCTGGAGGAGGATTAGATATCTTTGGATGGGGTTGAAGGTTCTGCGTGGGTGTCTGTTTGTTGAGAATAGCAGCACGTCGTCAGCATACTGTGCTAAGTTGACGTGCTGTTCAGTGGGAAGGTCAGCCACATAGACGCTATACAGCGTCGGGGATAACACAGAACCTTCGGGGACTCCACCGCGGATAGACCTTCGTGTAGATGTTTTTCCCGCCACTGTGACAGTGAAGAATCTATGTTTTAGGAAAGAGTGAAGAAGGTGTATGACTTGAGTGGGTAGCTCCAGTTGGATGAGTTTGTACAGAAGACCCGCGTGCCAGGTCGTAGAGAAAGCCTTTTCCACGTCCAGAGAAACCGCCGAGGTGAATGCCTTGTCCTGGAAACCCAGGGCTGCAGCCTCCACCACGCGCAGCAACTGCTGAGACGTGGAATGCCCAGGACGAAAGCCAAACTGGTGAGGAGGGATAGCATGTATGTCACCCAGAAGGGGGGACATGCGGGCTAAGAAAAGTCTCTCGAAAACTTTCGAGAGAACAGAAAGGAGGCTGATGGAGCGGTAGTTGGCAGGATTAACCGGGTCTTTCCCTGGCTTCAAGATGCATATCACCCGAGCCTCTCTCCAACTACGTGGAAAGTGACTCAGAGAGAGACACATATTGAAGACTTTGGTTAGAAATAACACGGCCCTGAAGGGAAGGTGGCGGAGCAAGAGTGGCGTTATGCCATCAGGTCCCGCTGCCTTTTTTGGTTTGAGGCGCCGGAGTACGCCCTGAAGCTCACTGGGTCTTATGACTGGGAGTCTGTCCGCCTCAGCCGGGGGTTTAATATTTTGGCTATCGAGATTTGTCGTGTTAGACAAAACTAACGTTTTGAACATCCTGTCGTGTTCATCTTAAAAGGCCAAGCTGCCCTCCTGCCTCCCTGCCTCCTTCACTCCCTGCCTCCCACCCTGCCTCCCTTCCTCCCTTCCTCCCTTCCTCCCTTCCATATTGGTACCTATTGATATTGTAACTCTATGTAGGAATATGAAATATTAATAGGCAGCAGCTCAGTAGAAAGTAAATAAATATTTCTTGTGTAAGATTGATTTAAACGCATGACTTCTAACACACACAGCGGGCAGTCTAGCAGATATATCTGAGAAGACTGAAGGTATTTACCATTCCTTGTACACGGTGTTCATTTTTATCTAATTTTACCGCGCAAAATTTGATGTCATCAATCGCATCGCCGATGGAGCGAGTTTATACACGATTCCCCTAGCGGCCTGCGATTGTACTTTATGTGCTGATAGCAGCATTGAACAGTCCATCTATCAGCAGGTAAATACACTATTTCAGAGGTGGCTTGCTTTCGTAATGCAAAGGTGCGTAATTTCGCCTGCTGCGTAGATACGATAACTGTCTTTAAAAAAATTGTATACTGCAATGCAGGGTACTGCAAAGTTAATTATACAGCCTTAAAAGTATACCATGAAGAATATACGAAATGATAAATTAATGAACACCTATTTCACAATGAACATCTACTTGTCTCTTATGGTAGACATATACCCATTGTGCCCGCCTCGGCAGCGTGGGGGTACCATGTCTGCCTCACGTTCAAGAGGTCCCGAGTTCGAATCTCGGTCAGGGTGAGTTACCTGGATAAGGTTCTTTCCGGCGTTTTCCCTTATCCTCAAAAACGAATGTCGGATAACTCTAAGCTCTATGGACCCTGGCCTCACTTCAGCATCATTTCACCCATTTCATTCATCGTCCGATATGACTTAACGTTGGAGGACGTAAATTAGAAAAAAAAACAAAAACAAAAAAAAAATATGCCCATTGTAAACCTGTGACGTAAAATAGAAATATTTCAGTTTGATCTCAATTCTTTTCTATCACCCACAGTTTCCTCACAGTGTAATTTTATTAAAAATCAGAAAATTAACCGAACGTGTTCTCTAATGAAAAATAAATTATTCTTACAATATGTACAAAGCCCTTATCCAAGTATAAACAAGAAAATATCTCTAGTACATAATCATATGTGTCCATTTTCCTATATTTACTTTCTCTCTGTCGCTTAAACACTGTCCGTATTCTGAGAAGGTATGCTTGAAGCCTTTCTGTCATAAAATTATTTATTGCTTCGAGATTGGTAGCAGTCACTTTATAGCGACCAGTGTCTCTCTTTTTGCGGGTAACTGATTCTGTATCTGGGAAATGTCTGATGCACCTATGGGTTTTAAAAGACATAAGGATACCAGCATTAATAAACAAATTAATTAAGCTTGAGAATGACAAAAATTTATATCGTATATTGATAAAACGTATGCCGTTTACGTGGCAAACAAAATTATGTCAATCTGACGGTTCCTGGACACTTATGACAACATTACGCTCCGACGGACTTGTCTGAATGCTGGATAGAGTTACATAAACTCCTCTATGCAGCTGTTTAAATTATATTTATGTCACACCAATTTTAATGCCGGCACGAAAGTAGCATTCAACCATGAAGACGCAGTGGCCTGTGTTCATATCCAGGGGAAGCTGGTTATATTAGTTAGCAGAGCAACCACACTGAGAGCGCTGAGATTTCATCACTGTTGCTCTAAAATATCCGCATCTTATTCGTAGAGGGGACTTTGATATTAAGATAGACTCACCAGTCAGCTATGACGTCATTCTTGCTTAATCGGAGGGCGGAAATAACGATTAAAATGAAGACCCTGCGTATATATTCTGAATGAGAAAAGCTTTGTAAGCTTCATATTTAACAATATAATGGAAATAATGTTCCTATGAGTAAGGACTATGAAACAGGAAAGCATGAAGTTAATATAATTTTGAGTCGAGTTGATACTCAATGCGTCATTTTTTGCTACCAATGTTTATGGAGGACGCGGTTCTTTAGGAACTTCCTAACATCCTCAGTTAATGTCGAGTGTAGTTGACGATGTTGGGAAGGCCCTAACGAAACTGTTCTAGGCAAAAATTATTAATATGTGAAGCGCTGAGCACTAGCTCGACTCAAAATTATATTAATGAAAATAATGTTAGACAAACAATTATCATTTCTTTCCTTAGCGTTAGCTTAAATTAAATAAAAGGCATGTAACACATCATCAAATGAGATATACAAACATATACTTGCACTTTGAAACCATCTTCAATAAAATGTTTATCAGGTATCAACCTTCGAAGAATATAAAGCGGTAGGTCACACAGTGGATATTTTTGGCTTTAGTCATTATTATATATGATTATTCAATTTACATCAAAACTTGAATGAAGTGATTAACTAAGAGATACAATAAATATCATCACGGGGCTCACCATTGTATATACCCATTCTCTCTCAACTTGTACACTAACTGTGTCGCTTCCAATTGAAATATGCCGCGCATAAGGCCGCCTTCTACACAGTAGTGCGTATGTAGCCAAATATTCGTATCTAATGTCATCTGTTGGGCACACGTGAAATTACAGTTCCATTCGCATTAGGGTTCGCATTAAAGCCATCACATACGCCAGTGAAATTTGGGAATAGCAGCCAAATCTCACCTACACCGCCTTGAAATTCTACAATCCCGATTCCTGCGTATTGCCACAGACTCCCCTTGGTACATCCGCAATCTAGTTATCCGACGTGACCTACGTATCCCCACAGTAACAGACTACATCTATACCCTTTCACGTTCCTTCTATCAAAACCTTTCACACAGCTTCAACTCCCTCATCCGCGATCTAGGTGTGTACCACATCGATCCTGGAGAACGCCACAAGCGCCCGAGACTGCTTCTAGGCACATAAAATAATACATCAGATGGCTTATATATAGCTCCAACCTCATTTTCTGCCGCATATTATCCTTCCTTATAAAACAATCCACTGCCAATAGAGGGCCTAGCCCTGATCTGGCTTGAGACTGAAGGTCTGACATTCAAATCTTCAATGTCCAGTCCTGTGTGTGGTTCGCATTAATGGAATTTCTACTTCTGACGACCGTAAGTTCACACCGTTAGCCCAATGTAAACAGTTCTTTGTAACAAATATATACAAGATCTCCTTTTACTGCGGTTACAAATTTCAAAGTCATCACACAACAACCAGACTGAAATTTTTTAATGACCCTTAATGCCTACTGAACTTCCTTATTGCCCTTAAATATAGGTACACAACATTAGCAATGGAATATGTTGCACGTGACTGGCGACAATCGTGTGAGTGGAACACGTGCGACTTTTGTCGGTTGTCAGTTTAGTTGTTCACACACGGACTCACACACACACACACACACACACACACACACACACACACACACACACCCACACACACACACACAGGCACACACACAGACGCACACACACATAGAGAGAGAGTAAAAGAGAGAGAGAGAGAACCACATCCTATCTCACGTACATATGTGGATTTTTGTCCCAAAATCATTGTTTTTTGTTCAGCCGCCTGTAAAAATATATTTGTGGTGTAATCCTTTGACGTGCTGCACTAGTTTCTTTATTTAATTATAGGACACTAGTAAATTTAGTAAATTATCATTCTTCTATCCACGTTACCTTATTCACCACTCTTCTTTGTCTAAAAGTTAATTCAGTTTATAAATAGGTATGTTACCTGAGGATGAAAAAGTAACTGGAAACTTTATTTGATTTTTTGAACTGGGTTCGCGAAAGGTGATCATTATCCAAGTTATTATTCAAATGTTTAATTTATAGAATTATTTAGTTCTCTGTCTGTACAAAGAAGCACCTTGGATTTGTAAAAAGTTATTATATCTGACGGATTTTCCCCCGGAACGAATCAGAGGGGTAACTATACATTGTGTCACCTCTTCTTGACTATTTTTGTGTTATGTTGGCATTTTCAATTCATTTTTTGTAAAATGAATGCTGTCTGGCTTAGCTGATTATATGTTGTGATAGTGTAGTTCTATTGATGACGCAAGAAGTTAAGTTACATTATCAATTCAGACAACTTTCATCAAAGCTTTTAAATCAATTTCTATAACATACGTGCAGCTACGATTACTGAAAACCACGTAACAAAGTTTTTGCGGCATCAGTAGCAATGGGTCACTAATTATAACATGTAATCAGCTAAGCTAGACAGCAAGGCGAGTATGACAAATACAGCTGGAGTAGCTTCCGGTAATATAAATATTTGGGTGCGCGATTTTCATAGTTTAGTTTCCTACTGCCTCACCAAAGGGCGATGCATTCACCTTGCGTTGCCAGCGAATAACACGGGAGTTTCACTTCTAATAATTTGATTGCAATTTCCTCTTTTGTGCAACTGTTATCGATATTAGAGCCTAGTTTTTATATAATAAGTGTTTTAAGTGAATATGCGAGTGCTGTGGAAGTTTCCTTTCTGTGTACGACACGAGGATATCACATTTTTCGTTAGATAACAATAATGTAAATACTAATACGCCTCAGAGAACGGATATATAGATATAGAAGGTGACATTTCATACTTTGAAACTATCAGTAATGATTTAACTTTAATTAGCAATGGATCAAATTCAGCTTTAGGCATAGGTAACAGTTATACCTAACAAAAGCAGTAGACAGCTGAAGGAGCATAAGGCAGAAGACGGTCAATCAGTAAACAAAACTTTATGGCAACATTGAGCGAAAGAAAATTATCATTACCTAAACTGAATATAGTCTACCTCTAAGCATGACACATCTGTATCTTTCCAATACTGAATGTTTTAAATCAAATAGAATGTCCGTTATTTAGAATAATATGATTTAATGTAATGATAATCCAGCATCGAGTTCACACCTTCCTCCAGTTCCTACTCAGAATAAATATCTATCTTTAAACAAATTGGATGATATTGACCCCAACATTGGTCGAACAACTACACTACTTTTTGTTGCAATGCCGGGGCCTCTTTTATCTACATTTAAAAAAGAATTGGAGGACGTAAATCACAAAAAATAATAATAACAATAAAAATAAGTATAAAATAAAGCTGTAGTCAATGAACATTTAAACAATGCAGGGTATTTATGATGGATGTAGGACGGTATCGCACTCTAACAAACTTTCGTCACACAAAAGTTGCAAACACTTCCTCGTCTTCGCATAAAGGCGCAAGATCAAAAAAACTTATAAAGTGAGCCCTTGCTTTCAGATACAACTTCCAGTTAATAACTTTCTTTACTAAATGCCACAGCCCTGGTGGAATATTAATTTTAAATGGTACAGTTAAGCTGCCACCTTCCTAACAATGTCATTGTTGCGAAAATGAAATGGAAACTGTACAACTAAAGATCATAAAATAAAATTGTTTAAATATTCCTACGTATTCTGGACTCATTTTCGGGTGCTTCCAGCTATACTCTGCAGCAACATTTTGGCACACAGTTCTCACATAGAGCTGAGAGAATGGCATAAAACACTCAAGAGAGTACAGGTATGAGTAGAGTGAGAGTTCCTTTGTTAGGTTGCTGTTGCCAACTTACTACTAGATATTTTAAGGCACATCATTGTATTATCATCTGCATAAGATATTGGCGCATTAGCATATTATATATCAAGATATCAAGCATAAACTGTTTAGTAAAATTCTTGTCCTGATACATATTTCATATTTTATGCCTGCTTTATGGTAATTTCAGTTGCACATTTTCTGTTACTTAGATATGAATTAATTACAGATATTTAGCATTATGCCATTAGTTTCTAGTTTATTAATAAGTATTCGATGTGAGGCACCTTTGTCTGGATTTTCCAAAACCTGGTGCATAAATAATCTGGAGTAGCTACAAAATAATGAACATGGGTTGAGCGAATACGGTTATCCTACCGTCTTGGTGTTGCCAGTTCCACGGCAAGCGGGCGACAGAGATGGAAGATATATCTGTCTGCTTGTCTCAACCTAACAAGTGTCATGCAGATGCTGAGATGGGCAGTGATACAATGCTGACAGAGAAGTTCGCTTAAAATTTAAGCGTGTGTTTGAGAATATACTCACTGGCTATCGCACAATCTGTACCTTAAAACCTTGAACAGTTTGCTTACATAGCTATCGTTCATATGTACACAAAACAAAATGATACAAATTACATGCGTTCTACGAAATAAGGTGTTTGCTACACTGAGACAGAATAGTGACATTTCAAAGATCTGTAAATAATGTTTATATTTTACTGATGCCATATTTGTATCCTGCCTGTAATGAGCTTAAACCAATTTTTGTTTCTTTAGAATACATAATAAATACGAAAGATATGAATGTCTATTTATTAAGCAGTTTTACACCATGAATCTCATGTAATAATGTTATGCATTGTGCGCAGAAATTTTAGTCTTGCAGCAACAGTATCACGTCGTTCAAGCAGAAATTTGCAACATCATTGCTTCTCCTATATTTGAAACCAAGAGACTTTAGAATATTGTGCATAGAAGATACAGAATCCGTACATTGCATTTTCCCCCTCACTAAATTGGTCATCCTTTTGGCATTTTGATATTCACCCTTCTCATATAAATCATAAATTGTTCTACGTGAAATACACTTTTGAAAATTGTCTAAGTTCGTAGAACGCTTTCTAGCTGCCCGATGTTTCCCTGGTGATCTAAATAGGAAAACTTCTCCTAATCTGGTAAACTGTTTGCCTTCTTTAACAATGTTCGTCACAGAATGAGCACTCACGTGACAAGCTTGTAACATGATTTTTCGAATATGAGCGAAATTTGTACTTTCGAAAATGTCTTTAATTGATATTTGTTTGAAAAAGGAATACACGTTAACAAGAATATTTGTAGTCTATTTATATTAAATCTTATAAGCTGTTTTCCAGTTACTACTGGGCGCATCAGTACTAGGATTGCTAAGCGGTATATTTACTCACTTTGAAAAACACGTGTGCACTCTTAAAAGATCACCACTTTACTGAATGCAGGGTACAAAATGCAACTGCAGAATAGCATGTGTGTGCTTTTCTTCACTGGCAGTTAATTATTTCTCTCTTTCTAGCCAGGCGCCTTATATTTCCATATCTCCAAAACAAGATGTGCTACAAACATGGAGTTTGGACAGTAATCCTAAGAAAGAATGGCTCTGTAACTTGGGAAAAACAAAATCATTTTTCATTGGTATATTTAGAGCGCGCAAAAAATCAGCCGCATGCTTTGGCAAAGCGAACAAGTGTGCATGCTTAAGTGTACAACGTTGCACGCACCGCATTGGCTAGTAGCCATAGAAAACCCACGCCTAACCCCGTCTTATGTTCCTTCCTATTTTGTAGCCAACTTAAAGCAACATTCTGCTGTTGCATACCTGACATTCTATTACCTTAACAATATCTGTTTATAGTGTTACTGCATAAATAAATAACAAGATAAATAATAAAAATAAGGATAATATTTGTTATTAACATGATTATTATGATCATTACGATTATTGTTATTGTCATTGTGATCATTAGGATTATTGTCACTGCCACTGTTCTGATGACTATTACCACTATTATTACTACCACCGTCCATTTCCTCATCCTCGTGCTCCTCGTCCTCCTCGTCCTAGTCGTCCTACTCGTCCTCCTACTCGTCCTCCTCCTCGTCCTCCTCCTCGTCCTCCTCCTCGTCCTCGTCCTCCTCGTCCTCCTCCTCGTCCTCGTCCTCCTCGTCCTCCTCGTCCTCCTCGTCCTCCTCCTCGTTGTCGTCCTCCTCGACGTCCTCGTACTCCTCGTCGTCCTCGTCCTCGTCGTCATCGTCATCTTCCTCGTACTCGTCCTCGTCGTCCTCGTCCTCGTCGTCCTCGTCCATGTGCTCGTCGTCCTCGTCCTCCTCGTCGTCGTCCTCGTGCTCGTCCTCGTCATCCTCGTCGTACTCGTCCACGTGCTCGCCATCCACGTCCACGTCCTCGTCGTCCTCGTCCACGTCCTCGTCTTCCTCGTCGTCCTCGACGTCCTAGTCGTCCTCGACGTCCTCGACGTCCTCGTCGTCCTCGTCGTCCTCGTCTTCCTCGTCGTCCTCGTCGTCGTCCTCGTCGTCCTCGTCGTCACCCTCGTCGTCCTCGTCGTCATCCTAGTCGTCCACGTCGTCTTCTGCGTCGTCCACTGCGTCGTCCTCGTCCTCGTCGTCAACGTCGTCTTCCTCGTCGTCGTCCGCGTTGTCATTCTCGTCGTCGTCCTCGTCGTCGTCCTCGTTATCGTCCTCGTCGTCGTCCTCGTCGTCGACCCCATCGTCGTCTTTGTCGTCGTCCTCGTCGTCGACCTCGTCGTCGTCCTCGTCGTCGTCCTCGTCGTCGTCTTCGTCATCGTCGTCGTCGTCCTCGTCGTCCTCGACGTCGTCCTCCTCGTCCTCCTCGTCCTCTTCGTCCTCTTCGTCCTCCACGTTCTCCTCGTCCTCCGCTTCCTCCTCGTCCTCCTCGTCCTCCTCTTCCCCCTAGTCCTCCTCGTCCTCCTTGTGCCCATCGTCCTCCTCGTCCTCCTCCTAGGCCTCCTCGTCTTTCTCCTCCGCGTTCTCCTCCGCGTTCTCCTCCTCGTCCTCCTTCTCATCCACTTCCTAATCCTCTTCCTCGTCCTCCTCCTCGTCCTCCTCCTCCTCGTCCTCCTCCTCGTCCTCCTCCGCCTCCTCGTCCTCCTCCTCGTCCTCCTCCTCGTCCTCCTCCTCCTCATCATCATTATTATTGTTATTATTATTCTGTGTGTAATAGTAATGGTAATAGTACTAGTAGCAATGGCCATGGTGATGGTGGTAATTAATTATTTATGCATGCAATAACAACACTTTAAACAGATAAATTCCATTGAAGTGGATATTTCATCTTCATGTGTACAAATTATTAGTTTCGGTATGGACAATGAATTCCGTTGGTAAATTGTGAAATATAACCAAGAGTAAATCTAAAATGGTTGACTCTACAAAATCAAATGTATCAGACATAAAATGAATGTTATAACAAGATCTACATCATATGTGTAGTAATAGTTTGTTTATATCTTACAGTTTACACTTATGCAAAGTGATTCAGGATACGACTTCTGAGGACATTCCAAGCAAATTTAGCATATCAATGTCATTTGTCACAAACATATTTCAAACATATACTACTTCAATTAAAGTATTAGAGTTATTTTTGACAAAAATAATGTAAGAAATATTTTCGGTTAACTGGTTGTGCTATCTGGCGGGTTGTGTCATTAACTCTAGGCGTGTAAATGTTACATAAGTTTGATATATAACCGATTTTGCTGTTTTGAGTTTCGCTGAAAATATCTGTTTTGGTTTTCGATTCAGGCGATCCTAAACTATATATACATATCACCAGTACAATATCGTTATTAGATGTCTGGTTAGAAGGCAATTCCTCCTCTACCTGCTATGTATGTTTTTGGTACATATCATAAAGCAAGTTAACAGTAAAAGAAAAGTCGAAAAACGAAACTGGGCAGAAAACCAGTTGAAATTTCCCTCGTGTCTAGTGAGTGCGACTACAGCGCACATAGTGGAAATCTCCTGAAAGGTAAAGTACACATAGCAATTTATAGATGTCGCTAAGGTTCAAATTGCTGCTTAGGTATGTATGTGTCTTAGTTATTAGGAATTATTTAAAAAATGCAAGAAAAATAATGTTTCTTTTCGGTTTAGGGGTAATTCTATATGTAAATAATAATAAACTGGAGCCATGTTGTATACAAAAGTCAATATAGACAAGCAACAATTATTGTGTTTCGGAGGGAAAGTCTCCATAAGCTGGTATATATAACAGATATAAGCAGTTTTGTTTATATGTTCTTTCCAATTTAAGTGGCATTGATAGTGACCATAGCTGTACAATATGAGTGTAGTTGTAAAATAAAACCATTAAACGCAGATCACCCCAAATGAGAGGTAATCAAAACACTGGTTTGGTACTGAACCATAAATATCTATTCTTGACAAAGCTTTTGGGTAGCTGATTCATCAGTTTGTGTACAGTTGTTCAAAATTGCAAATATTGTGCAAACATAATATCACATAGAGGATACTATAAATCAAGATATTAGGAATTTTAAGACAATGTGATCACACTTTCCTAAATATTAATCATTGTAAAACATAAACACAATGAGAAATATTGGGTTCAATAATTTTGGCAGTAGTAAATCGGCAAATGAATCATATGAGGTCTCAATTATTATAAACGGGAGAAACATATCAAGAATAATACGAACGGCGAAAGAAATGGAAATAAAGAAAATAGAATTAAAATGCTAACAAAGTTAAATATAGTGTTAAATCAAGTTAGAGGCTAATGTATCTTTTAATCTTTTTTTTTTTCTCTGCCTCATACCTGAAGTGTATCTGTTGACTAAGGAGACAGGAAATAAGAGTAAATTGCTGAATATTCAGCCCAAGCTAGGTCTAATATTACAACATATCCTGTATGTGATCGACACAAAGCTGCAGCTACGAGAGCTGTTCAATAAAGAATGATCACAATATTTTTGTCAACGTATCCTTACTCATCCTCATAATTTCGATGGTCCTTATCAAAATAGTCTCCCCTGAATGCGATGCACTTGTCCCGGCGTTTCTGCCAGTCTTCAAAAACATGATGGTAACCATTTGTGAGAGATCCTTCAGAATTATCGCCGCAGCCTTCACCACTGCTTCTGATGATGGATAGTGGCTCCCACGAAGGGGTTTCTGCAAGTTAGGGAACAGAAGACTATCACATGGGGCTAAATCCGGACTATAGGGATGGTGAGGGATGCACTTCACGTTGATTTTTGCAAGCTATTCAGCAACAATATTGGCAATACGCGGCCGAGCATTATCGTGGTGCAACATCCAGCCTGATTCAGGGAAATGTTATCTTTCTCTATTGTTATTGCTGTTTATTCTTATCCGACAGCCTGTCATACAATTCTAATTAAACAACCAACGTTGCTAATGAAGGAAAACTTTCTAAATAATACGCTGAGCCCAGTACGGCAGAATTTTTAGGTTGAACTAGTTCTGTTTACCATTATACGGTACAATAGACTTGGCAGTAGATATCCGTAGCATCATAACTGTAAACCTCTGTTCGCTTGCGTAGTCCCGAGCATTGGCATACCTTTTAAAAAGAGTACATTACATCACCGTATTAGTGGTAATACGTATCTTTTATTGTTGTGTCCTACATTAATTTCATCGCCCTGTTTAGGAATTTTGATTCATATTTTTCAGAACGCCCTGAAAACTGTCAAAATATTTAAGTTTAGATGCAAATTTGGAATTGAAATTATCCTTCAAATCCTATAACATCTGGAACTCTACAAGATTTTAGTAACTTCATATAACTAATGTTTTAATGACAAAATTATCTGTGGCATTTATACTAAGATAATAAAATTAAACATATAAGACAACCTGGCTCTCGTCGTCTTAAGCTAATGAGGAATTTACAGATAGTTGAAGATGTGTACTTCATTTATTACTAATACACCATAATCATATAATAGCTTTAACAAATCTTTAAAGTCATTCTTGATGAAGTGAAGGGGTTTGAGGAACACTCCCTCTAAAGTTGTGCTGTTGTAGAATTCATTGGAAGTTCTCAAGTTTCGTCCTTGCAAACAGTGAAATAAGCCTTTGACAGAAATAAAAAATATTTGTAACAAAAAACTACACTAATCTTAAGAAAATTGTGTATATTCTTCTCTGTAATGGAGATCGATTTCAAAAGTAGACTGTTTTCAACGTCAGTCCATCAATAAGCTTCGTAGTCAAGGATTGCGGCTGCCCTGTTCTTATGTTTTTCAGTATTACCAAAATCTGAAAAACGAAACACATCTAAAAGCAGAATCAACTACTGGTATTTCAAAATTCCTTACGCGATGTTTATTTTTTAAACTAAATATATTTTCCCAAACCATTAAAACTATCTACGTAATAAGCATTTTACAGGTTTAGGTGTTTACCTAATTTCCAGATATGGGCTATGCGCACGCACACACACAGCCGCGCCGTGGACAAGTGCTTATACCACTCGACACTCACTAAAGCGGTCAAGGTCCAGAAGACCGCAAGTGAGCTCTGTGGTGGACAAAGCAGTGTAGGCTCGGGTTTCCTCCTAGTTCTCTCGCCATTTAATTCCTTCGGTACTTCATCTTCATTTTATGTATCATAATTGCCACCATCTGCGGCGCCGCATATAGTAAAAGCGGACGTTAAACACTACAACTCACATACACATGCACCAAACAAACTTTTTGTAAAATCTCTTCCTCCAAAATATGAATTCCCAGTACAATCTTGACATGGAGCTTTTTGATATAATTTAATTCTTCCTCTACCTGCTATGTAACTTCGTCGTACAGAAAATATTTAAATCTAAAACAAAGATCAAGGGAAATAGTTGGCACAGACCTGCAGATCAAATGTGACGCGTGTTTACCAAGTGACTCCGACCACAGCGACACGCGGTGGCAGTCGCATGAAACACCAAGTACACTTAGAATGGTACATATGTCGCGCAGGTCGTAATTGCTATGTGTAGAGCGTTATGTCTTAGTTATTAGTTTTCAACAGCATTAGAATAGTTTCACTTTGTGTGGTTTTGTCAAAAGACATATCTTAAATAGCAAAAATAGCAAGAAGGAGTTATTTGATATATAAAAACTATAACTGGCCCGTTCACGTATTCTATTTCGGAAGAAATGTCTCCAAAAGCATATATAAGTTTAAGACCCAACCGTGCTTATTTTATTGCTCATTTCATTATTATTCCGCTTTGGTCCACCTTTGACGTGTTGTCGTTTACCAATTTTAGATTTGGCATTAAACATTCCTAGGTTCGTGGACACCCTGCTTATACTCTTACTGAAATTTAATATTGGCAAAAATATTAAGACAAGTCCATGAAATATATTCGTTACAGCTCTCTTCAATCACTTTGCAATTAATGGAACATCTAAACTTGTCTCTGTAATTTAGTTTCAAGAAAACTCTTTGAGTGACGTCGACATTTTGCATAATGGTCCATTAGAACAAAAGAAGCGGAGACAACATCCTATTAAGGTTAGTGCAATCGGCATCAGCCGCTCTATAGGGCTTAACCAGAAATAGTCGCGAGATCAAACTTACTTCCAAATAAGAAATTATTCTTTCGTGATCTAATTACATTTGCTGTCAAATGTTGGTGTTGTTAGCTACATGTTAAGTATGTAACCTCTACCAAAGGCAATGGACAGGTCGGATAACGCATGTAACTGAAATATTTATTAATAACTACAAACTTCTACAAATTATGAACACGTAGTTATGACATAAATCCAATTAAACATATCTTATGAAAAAATCCACCACTTTCCAAAACAGATGCTGAGCTGTATACATTAATATGGATTTTTCACATCTTTATCTGTTTTGACAATGTTGTACCCAATTGATTTAGCAGATATACACAGAGCAAACAAGTCAGTACAGATGTTTCGTTATGTCTCTGTTACACACAAAACAACATACTGCTGTGTCCACGTTTATAGGGTTTTGGTAACCTGTCAAAGAGTCCCGAAATCGAAACTCTGCGATAAGGTTTCCCCTTATCCTTAGAAGAAGACTGTCTGAAAACTCTGAGCTCCGTGAGTCTTGCACTCATTTGAGCATCGTTTCATTTATCCTAATTTAGCACTTAACTTTGGACGCTTTCCCATAAACTGACAGATGAATATCTGGTAACTAAGCTCAATGTAGCCTTTACTCATTTTAACATCATTTCATCCTTCGTCCGATATGACTTACCGTTAGAGGTTTTCTCTTATCCTAAAAGATGAGTATCCGCTAACTAGAAGCCCCATGTACCCTGCAATGATTTGAAAATCATTTATCTGATTTTCATTGCCACTGAACCACCTTATGAACTACTCAGTATTGGAAACCTAAGAATTAGAATCTTGGAAGCAAATGGAGCCAGTAAAAAGACAGTAATTAAAGCAAAAGGCACTATATACCGGTAATAACAGATATCAGCAGAGAAGTGGTAATAATCAAAAGAAACAACCGTTCACAGAGCAATGTGCAGGAGGAAATCTCAGATAGTCTCTCTGTGAAGTCTGCTCGAAGAAAAATGAAAGTACATCTGAATACTGGTCAAAGAAAAAGAATTAAAGAAACCTGAGCACACCTTCATGGAAGAACAATGATCAGTTTGAGGCTGAATGTCTACTCGCGACTGTAGTAGTACCAACATTCGCATGTATTTGACAAATTCATCAATTGTGTTCGAGTTATGCTGCATATCTCTGTCCTCATTCAAATTGATTGAAGTTTGAAACTTGTCGCTATATTTTTCTTTACAGTAACATTTTTGGTTGTTCTAGTATTTTCTATAATGTTGCACAAGGAAAGAGTAGCGTAAGAGCAAAACTTATAAATAGGTTTAATATAACTGACGGCAGCACCTCTACAGGATTTACCTAGCAATATTCGGTCATTAAACATACTTTACAATAAGAAATGATTCTTTCTTGTGTTTAGCTTCAAGTTAGTTAATTCATGGATACTTAATATCAATTTACAAACTGCAGATTTATTGCAGTAACATTTCTGGATATAAAGACGTGAAGCGAAAAAACAGTGTAAATTTTAAGTTACATTCAAATAATTTTAAAGTGCTTAACTAGGTATTCACTCGGAACTTCGCTTCTCCAACAGAAAATAAAAGATCTCATTTTTATATTCATATGGCTTTCTCATAGCTTTCTTAAATCATATTTGGGTCCCTGTATTTCGTGCACGGATGTGACATATTTGTAAATATGTTCAAAATCGGCGACTTCGAAACATGCGTTGCTACCGAAACCGCCCTTTTGAATTATTTGACTGGAATCCTACTTCAGAAATGAGGTAATGGAAAGAATAACGACTTATCATTTTAGAAAAATATAACTATCGGGAAAGTGAGAAAAATAACCAAGAGTAAATCTGAAATGATTTCTAAGATGAAATCTCAAGTGGTCTCCCTTTTAAGGGAATTAGAATGGAAAGGAGCTTCAAGGAAATTCTCTGCAATATTAGCATATCCATTTCATTTGGCATAAACATATTTAAATCATATGCTATTTCAATTAAAGTATTAGAGCTACTTTTGGGAAAAATATAAGAATTGTTGTAATTTATTTAGTAGCGCACAATTGCGGGGTTATCTTTAACTTCTTGGAGTGTAGGTGTCTTATAAGTTTCGTATATAACCGAAATCCCAGTTTTAAGTTATGCTTGAAAAATCTGGTTTTGTTTTATATTCAGGTTATCCTCAAATATATATCTGCAGCACACTACGTCAGTAAATTTCTGGTTAGAATGCAACTCCTACTCCACCTGCTATGTATGTTGGTTTACAGAAAATAAAACAAGACAACACCAAGATAAAGCAAACAAACAAAACTGCAGTTGTAATTTCACTCGTACGTAGTTAGTGCGACTGCAGTGGACATGTTGGAAGTCTCATGAAAGTGGAAGTGCACGTAGCAAGTTATAGATGCCGCCAAAGTTATAATAACTTCGTATGTATGAATATGTCAAAGTTATTATGAATTATTTTAAAAATATAAGAATAATAATTCTTCTTTCAGGTTTAAAGGTGATTATGAATATAAGGGATATTAAACTGGAGCGATGTTGCAAACAAAAGTCAATAAAGGGAAGCAATGAGTATTGTGTTTCGGAGTGTAAGTCTCCTGAAGCTGGTTTATGTATAATAGATTCAACCAGTTTTATATATATCTTCATTTCAATTCATGTTTCTTCAATTTTTGGCATTATGCTTATGCATACGTCATTCGGCGACAGATTAAAATGAACAACATTGAGCAGTGGAGCAGAAAATGTTAAATACCACACATTCGGTCAATTCTTTATGGAAATTATTAAAGGTATTTAAAGTCTCCTCGAACGCTAACTCAGGCACTGAGGCGCTACACACTCGCCTCGGCCTGCACTTCTCCTCTGAGGAGAAAGCAGAGGTCCTTGCAGACTTTCTGGAGGCGTGATTTACAGAAAAGCCTGCGACGAACTCCCAGTTAAAACGGGAGTTCCAGACTTAGAAATAAAGCTGGGTGACACAGAGGCATGAGCAACACTTGCCCTTAACGACGCTGCAGGAAGTGTAAAAGCTCATTAGGAAGATACCTAATGGGAAAGCCGCCGGTCCGGATAGGGTGACTAATGAGGAGCTCAAGCATCTCCCGAGAAAAGCTCTTGGGATAGTTACAAATATTTTCAACGCCTGTTTGCAACAAAATTATTTACCTGACACTTGGAAACGAGCCAAGGTAATAATGCTTCCTAAGCATGGGAAAAGCACCAGGCAACCTCAAAATTACCGCCCCAATAGTCTCCTGTCCACTATTGGTAAGTTTATCGAGAAAATAATTCTATTTCGACCCCCAAAACAAATTGCGTCGCTTGACATTTCAAATTCACAATTTGGCTTTGGAAAAGGACACTCAACACACCTTCAACTTTTAAGATTAGTAGATGACGTCACCGAGCAATTTAACAATGGGGCTTCACGTTGGCGCTATTTTTGGACATAGAAGCTGCATTTGTTCGGTGCTGGGACAAAGACCTGATTTACAAACTGCACCGTGAGTTTCCCGCCATCCAATATTCACTGCCATTGCTGAATAACTTTTAAAAAAACAGGCGCTTCTACGTCCAAGTAGGTCGCTCCTCCTCAAAGAAGAGAGTGATACAGCCTGGCCTATCACAAGGGGCTATCATGTCCCCTTTCCTGTATATACTCTTCACCAACAACTCTCCCGTGGACGCCAGATGCAAGGTTACAATGTATGCTGACGGCACTGCAATATCCAATCATCATAAAAATCCACGCTTTGGACATTTAGACATGCGTCGGTACATTGACCGCTTCCTTTTATGGCTTCATGGCTGGAAAATCAAAATTAATGCGAACAAATGCTAGCTTATACATTTTACAAAGTGGCGCCCATTGGCAATGGATCTAATGGTCGATGGTCAAATATTGCACTGTCGTCAGCAGGTCAAGTACCTCGGCGTGACGATTGATAGCGCCAACAATGGGCGGCAGCGATTAAAAATGAGCGCACCCATCTTTAGGAGCAAACAGCTAAAGCTGCGCTCGAAGATCTTACTCTATAGATCCTTCATTTTATCCGTGGTCCTGTACGCCTGCGTGGTCCGGACCAACGTCTCCAGCACCGCCCTAAAGTATCTCCAAACCCTAAAAACCTATCCCTACGCAGAATCCTGCCTGCCCCTATCCGAGCAATAACTGCCCGCATTCACCAAGAAACCCACGTGGCCATCAACAAAAGTGCCTTTTCCATCTGGTCGCGCATCCGACACCATCAAAACCCAACCGTAAATAATATTGGGAAATGTGAATCAAGCACAGAAAGCACGCTAGATTCAAATCATTTTGAAGGAAGAAAAATAAAAAAAAGAACACGTCTGCAAAACTATGCGCGTACAAACCTTCCTGGCTCAGGCCACACTCCCCGATATCGTAATGATACATCAATGCAACTAGTGAGAGAGCGATTTTTATCATTTTTTCATATTATTTTGATTTCCTATTAAAACATTTAATTTAAACGTTTTTAGCGATTAGTTAATTCGGGATTTAATCTCTTCATTATGATATTTCAAGATGTACGTTTATTCTTTATAACTTATTGATTATTGATGACAAATATACTACAAGGTTAAATAACTGACGGACTTAAAATGTAAGACATTGTCTGAGATTTTGGTTAATGTATCAGTTTTACTTATTAACTTTAAGGTTAAAATGTATAAGATGCAATTAAAATTATTATATAATGAAATTATTATATTACAATAAAAACTTTGAGATAATTAATAAATCCTATAATTGTTTCATATAAAGTGTACCTAATCTGAAAATTTTCATGTCGGAAAATATGTGTTTGAACTTTGCGTTTAATTTACATTTAAATAAAAGAATCTCGGACAGAGGAGATTAAATCAAGGTTGTTTAAGCACATATGCTCCTCTATAAACAAATAAAGAAGTCGAAGACGTAGAATTTAAGCTATTGTCAATTACTTCATAGCTGGTCGCTATGTGAAGACCTACTTTTTTGCATGGCAAACAAAAACAAACGTCGACCACTTGTAAGTTGATAAAAGTGAAAGTATTGATAAATTCAGAAAATAGGGAGGAATATTTACGAATTTGTTCACTCCAGCAAAAAAGTCTTTGATATAAATTGTATGTTTTAACAAGATGTACATTTTCTATTATCTCTTACAGTTTATTAGTTATAGAAAGGTCCTCCAGAATAAAGACCACTTCAGACTACTAACAAACTGTACATTTGCCGTAACACATCTGAGAAATACGGCATTCTAATCAACATTCTTATGTCAAATTCTTTTATAAATTCTAAATGTGTTACATTTTAAGTTTTTCTGGAGCGGGATATTGTCTTAGAAGATATAGAACTTCTGCATTTTGAGTTATGTTATACACTCGTCACCCACACTTACGTACATTAGGGCTTCTTTCCAAAGTATTATTATTAAAAGGACCTCAAAATGAGTATTAACACCAAAATCTTGGTATTTAATTATTGGACGATGATGCAAAATTCCCATACTCAAGTATAACGAAAGAAACGTAGAAAACAATAAGACTAGTCCTTTTAGAAAAGTGTAACTGTTGGTAAATTGAGAAATATGATCAAGAGCAGATGTAAGAGGTTGACTCTACAAAACAAAATGCATAAGATAAATTGTGTATTAAAACAAGACCTACTCTATATGTGTAGTAACATTTTGTTCATCTCTTACAGTTTACAGTTATGTATACTTACAGTTATGTTTACAGTTTACAGTTATTCCTGCAAACTTTGCATATCCATTTCATTTGGAATCAACTCTTTTAACACATATACAGCTACATTTAAGGTACTAGAACTATTTTTGACACAAATGTCAGAAAAGCTGCCAGTTAATTGGTAGTGCACTATTGCGTGGTTATCTTTAACTGCTTAGTGCGGCGATCTTGTACAAGTTTGGTATCTGACAAATTTTGAAATTTAGAGTTTTGCTGAAACATATGTTTTTGCTTTAGATTCACGTGAACCTAAAAGAAATATCTGCAGCACAATACCTCATTAAATATCTGGTTAGAGGGCAACTCGTTCTCTACCTGCTATGTGTATTTGTGGTACAGAAAATAATACAAGATAACATTAACATAAAGTTGAAAAGCGCAACTGGCTGGAAATCTGTATTTGAAATTTCCCTTGTGTGCAGTGCGTGTGACTACAGCGCACAAGGTGGAAGTCTCATGAAACGGGAAGTGCACGCAACAGCTTACAAATGACGCGAATGTAATATTTGCTTCGTAAGTATGAACATGTCTTAATTATTAGGAACCATTACAAGAATACAATAATAGTGTTTTGTTTAGCTTTTAAAATTATACTGAATGTGGAAGAAGATAAACTGTAACTCTGTTGCATACAAGAATAATATATACAAGAAATAAGTATTGTGTTTCGCAGCGAAAGTCTGCTAATGCTAGTTTATTTAAAATAGATTCAACCAGTTCTACGTTAGATGCACACAAGCGATGCACCCGAGTTAGCTACCAAGAGGAGATACGGCTACCTCCTTTCTTTTTATCCACCTAAATTTAAACCACCACTCTGCAAAACCCCTCATGTCCTGTCATTAAGTCGTTATGTCCGTGTAGGACAGGTATACGAATGACTCACGTCGTTCTGATCCTCAGTCAGCCGCCAGCTGCTAGAGAGAGAGAAAGTTCTACGTTAAGACGGTGTTCCCTATTGGAAACGACACTGCACCCCACTACATCCCTCACCATGGATGAGCGAGGACGTATTCAGGGCTTCGGCGATGCTTATGTCCTCGCAACTAGTGTCCCCTCGGTTAGGCCATACGGTCAACCTGTACACGCTCTCCACGAATCCGCAGGTGCTTATAGCGGGTACTGCTGGAATTCCTCTCCTGATTACTCTCCGGCGGAGGTTTTTTAGTGGGTAGAACCTTCGGGTGAAGCTCACACTCCCGGCTGCACCATCCCAGTACAGTCGGGGTTACTCCATAAATAGATTTTTCCTCGACCTGAAAAGAAAAGTTTCTTTGTATATTTATTCAAATAACATGCCATACTTAGGGTTAGTTAATTCTGTGCACAGTTGTATCTGAAAACAAATAAACATTTATGGTATAACTTCGACATATCCAAATGAGATGTCAAGACACGGATTTGGTACTGTGCCAGTTAGATCTATTCTTGACAACGTTTAGGGTACTAATTTATAAATATGAGTACAGTGGTTCAAAATTGTAAAGATTATGCAAACAATAGCACTTAAAGAAAGTGGTAGATCAATATATTAGGAATTTTATAACAATGTGAATCCAAAATACTAGAAATATATGACAATAATACGAAGACCAAATACATATATGGAAATAAATAAAGAAGAATTGAAAGTCTAGCAAAGGTAAAGATTGACTTGAATCAAGTTGGAAGCCAATGGATTTTTAAACGCTTTTCTTTACTTTGCCTCAACACTACCTAGCGGTTAACCGAGATAAAGGACGGATCGTGGTTAGCAAAGCAGATATATTGTATTGTCACCTAATTATCGGAAGGCACAGCGATTGTGCAGCTGGGTGGGCGACAGGAGGCATTCAAGGCACGCCTACCAACTTATCTTGATGCATTCACTGAAGGGGATGGTTAGGGAAGTGTAGAGAGGCACTTTACCGTCTCTTTCCCTTCCCTCTGACGTCTGGAACTATCGGGATGGTTCACTGCGCCGCGAAACTTCAAGACACAGCGATCTGCGTATATACGAGCCGCAGTAGACGAGTTCATTTCAGTTGTTGGCGAGCAGCCTTGAGGAACGCCATGCTTGTGAACGGACTGGAAGATTGTGTACGTGTATCAGAGGAGCTGTGCGTCATTGTTAGTGTGGGGTGGACCTGTTACAGACGAACTGGTGAATTGCAATTGTGTGCGCTACGTATTTCTATGTAATTGGCAAGTCTTCCAACTGTAATTCGGTGAAAATAAACAGCCTTTTGAGTCTGTGCAATTAGACTTTGAATTTCACGAACCCAAAAAGTCACAACTGGTGTCAGTAAGTGGGATATTAAAGCGGTGGTGGCTGCATTGGTACTGCTTTTAGAAAAGTTGGAGACGGAAAAAAAACAACCTGGCAGCGGAACTGAAAGGAATAAAGACCACGAATGACAACCTAGCTGCGAAGACGGAAGCTGCGAACATCAACTTGGCCACGACAATGACCGCAAAGATGGCCGAAATGACCACGGAAATGAAGGTGGCGAAAGAGGCTCTGGTCACCAAAATTGAAGAACAGTTGTCCGGCGTGGGGGATGACGTGACGGAGCTGGGCAGGCGGATGGGCCAAGTGGACGAGCGCGTCGAAGACCTGGCGAACCGCTTTAATTACCTAAAGGAAAAGGCCGGCAGTAACGCCAAGTAACTGAACGCCATGTTGGAAGACGTCGAAGACCTTGCTATTTGCGTAAACAACCTGGAAGGAAAGGCCGACAGCAGCATCAAGTCCCTGAAAGCCATGGTGTAAGACGTCGTCGGCAGGAGGTTGAAAGATATGAAGGGCGACGCGACGGCACCTGACAGAACATCGGCGCGCGTCAAACTTCCGAAATATGACGGCGCGTAAACGATCGAGGTCTTCCGCTGCCAGTTCGCTACGGTGGCCAGGCATAAGAATTGGGCACCGGTGGAAGAGGCCGCACAGCTAATAGCCAGCCTCCTGGGACGGGCCGTATAAGTCCTGAACGCGGTCCAGACAGCGGTGGCTTCCAAGGATATCTGGGAAACCTTGGAGAACCGGTTTGGGTCCCACCGCCTAGCCGCAGCCTATTGCAGTCAGCGGAAGACAAGGTCGCAACAGCCAGGGGAGGCGCTGCAGGAGTTCATCCTGGCGATTGAGCAGCTGGCTAGCAAGGCCTTGGTTGACCTTCCACCTGAGTTATATCCCGGGAAGCCGCCCACGCCTTAGTCGACGGGCTACGAGACACCGAGATAAGTTAGTGCCTAATGCTCGGCGACTACATGACCATCCACAAGGGTAAGACGGTGGAATTGAGGACGGAGGCGACCAAGGTGACGGCTACCCCGACGTCGGGGACGAAGTGTGTCCGCTACACCGGAGACAGAAGACTAATCGACGGACGCCGACGAAGACCTAGTGTCCTGTGTTGGGGATGTGGACAGCAGGGACACCTCGAGAGAGACTGCCGACACCGGGAAGAGCAGCCCGAAGAAGGAGTAAGGCCCGTCGTGGCGAGGAGCACGTCGGCGCCCTCCATACCATCTACCCGAGTGACAGTGCGCACCGTCAGCCGGCGGATGGATGACAGCCTCATCGCGGATGGTTCGGTGAGAGGGAGGCCGTGCTGTGTGGGGTTGGACATCGGGGCAGCCGTAACCATCATCAGACCGGACATGGCCAAGATTTCGCCATCCAGGAAGCCGAGTAGGCAATACCATCTGATGACAGCATCGGTTGACACCTTGATTGTGGAGAAGGAGCCTCTGCTAAAGTTGTCCTGACACGGAGTTCAGAGCGACTAAAGGTGTTCGTCGCGATGGTGACTGAGGAGGTGATTCGGGGATTGGATGCCCTCGGGTACCAGAAGGCGACGGTCGACGTCGGCAGGAAGGTCCTGCGGCCCATCGGAGAAGAGGTTATATTCCGTCAACACGAAGAGCGTCTTGGAACCTGCAGGGTCGTCTGGAACGAAGACGTGTTTGTCACCGCGAGGAGTGAAGTGGTGGTGTCGGCTCGACTAGAACTTCTGAGACGATTGCAGCGTGTATTCAGCCAAGGTAGTAGTGACTACGGCTGCACGGACAAAGTGTTTCACCGTATAGATAGCACGGTTGCCCGGCCTTTTGGGCAACCACCTAGACACGTTCCGCTGGCGAAGCAAGGGGTGGTACGATACATGCTGGATGACATGAGAACCAGGGGAGTGATTAAAGAGAATGACAGCCCTTGTTGTTCCTCTGTAGTCTTGTTGACAAAGAAGAACCGCGAGCTACGCTTCTGCGTGGACTACAGGAATATGAACGCTGTCACCGGGAAGGACTGCTTGCCCTTAATCCGGACTGAAGACACCCTGGACACGCTGGTTGGTGCACAGGGTTGCACGACTCTGGACCTCAAGAAGGCTACTGGTAGGTAGCTCTAGTAAGACAAGAAGATGACCGCAATCTCGACAGGACAATGGCTCTGGAAGTTCACAGATGTGCCCTTTGGCCTCTGCAATGCAGCAGATACCTTCAAACTCCTCATGGAGTTATTGATGAGAGGACTGACTTACGACGCCTGCCTGCTATACCTGGACGACATCGTCATCATCGGTAAGACTTTTGAAGACCATCTCGAGAATCTGAATAAGGTGCTACAGAGACTGCAGGCGACCATTTTGAAGCTGAACGCGAATAACTGTCAGCTCTTCCGCAAGGAATTGAACTACTTGGGTCACATAGTCTCAGCAACCGGAGTGGCCACAGATCCTGAGAAGACACTGGCTGTGAGAGATTGGCCTCACCCAAAGGTTAAGAAAGGGTTGCGCAGTTTCCTGGGGCTGTGCTTCATAAGCGGGTTCTCCAACATCGCCAAACCGCTCACCCCCCTGACAGAAGAACACTTAACTTATGTGCGGACGTCGCCAAAGACGCTTTCCAGCACCTGAAGAAGACACTGTGCAGTGCTCCAATTTTGGGATTTACTCAACCAGTTGACGCCTTCGTTGTAGGCACCAAATACAGCGACCACCGTATTGCAGGCGTCCTGTCCAAAGTCTAGGACGGCTACGAGAGGGTGATAGACTACTACAGCAAGACGTTATCCAAGGCAGAAAAGAATCACTGTGTCACCCGGGGATAGTTATTGGAGGCAGTAAAGACCTTGGACCACATTCACAATTACCTGTACGGTCAACCATTCCAACTGAGGACTGGACATTCTGCCCTAACCTGGCTATTGAGCTTTAAGAACCTGGAAAGACGGACAGCACTTTGGGTCCAGAGGTTGAAGGAGTACGCCTTCAAATCTGAACATCGCTGAATGTAGATCGCGAAGACACTGTCCAAATGAGTGCGGCCAGTGCACAAGATTGGAAGAGGAGCACGCCGCAGCAGTCCGAGTAGTCATGGCAGGGCCTGCGGATGGCTGGGATAGCGCAGGCCTGAGGAGAAAGCAGCTGGCGGACGCAGACTTGGTGCCACTCTTGAGGGAAGTGGAGGCAGGGACAAGACCAACCTGAGAGGACATCGCACCGAGAAGCGCCACATACAAGTCGTACTGGGCCCACTGGGACTCGTGGAAGATATGAGAGGGCGTGCTGTTCCGGATATGGGATTCACCCGATGGTGTGTGTAGTGTTTAACGCCCGTTATACTACATACGGCACCGCAGGCGGGAACCGATGGGAAGACGCACAGAAGACAGTTGGTGCTTCCCGGGAATTAAGGTCCCGGAAGTCTTGGAGGAACTGCACGTCAGTACTTCAGGAGGACACCTTGGGAGCGAACCGAAAGATTGACAAACTACGACAGCGCTAATACTGGCGGAGGCTCCCAGCTTAAGCTGAGAGATGGTGCCGTCAATGTCATTTGTGCGCGGCGATTCGCGGACCCCAGACTAGGATCCGGGGTCGCATGCAGCAGTACAACTTCGGAGCGCCATTCGAACGGATCGCTTTCGACTTAGCTGGACCATTGCCAGTGTCCGACCGAGGCAACAGGTGCCTGATGGTAGTCGTGGACTATTTCACCAAGTGGCAGAATGTGTATGCCATCCCGAACCATGAGGCAAAGACAATCACAGACTGCCTTGCGGGGAAAGTGTTCTGCTGACTTGGGGTGCTCTTAGAGCTGCACAGTGACTAGGGTACCAATTTTGAGTTCAACCTAAGGAAACAGGCACTACAAAGGCTTTTGAGTGAACAAGAACACCAGTCGGATGGCATGGTCAAAATATACACCAAGAACTTAGAGGAACACCTGAGGAAGGTCTTGGCCAGCCATCAGCGGGACTGGGATGTCAATATCCCACTGTTCTTGTTGACCTACCGGTTGTCCACACACGGCACCACGGGGATGCCTCAAACCAGCTTAACGTTTGGCCAAGAGTTACGCCTCCCCTGTGACCTGGCTTTTGGAAGCCCTCCGGAAGCGAAACAGCCAGCGACCGAGTATGTGGAGGGCCTTGTGGAGCACCTCCACGATATGCATGAGATGGCACGTCAGAACATGCAGAAGGCGAGCGACCGCATGAAGACCCGATACGACAGTCAAGCCAAAAGCCCAGGGTGCCAGCAGCATGACCTGGTCTCTCTGTACCGCACTACCCGGACAAAAGGACGCTGCCCGAATCTCCAGAAGTCATGGCAAGGGTCGCACCAGGTGGTGAAGAGGAATAACGACGTGGTGTACCGCATCCAGAAGGTGCTCCGAGCAAAATTTTGGTTTTGCAACTGCATCGCGTAGTCCACTACGGTGGTGCTTTTCGTGACGGCCAGCTATGAGGAGGGAGCAGTGTCACCTAATTATCGGAAGGCATGGCCAACCGGCTGCTGTGTGGGCGACAGGGGGCATTCAGACCACATCTACCCATATATCTTGTGGCATTCACTGA
Organism: Mantis religiosa; assembly: GCA_030765055.1. Taxonomy (NCBI): domain Eukaryota; kingdom Metazoa; phylum Arthropoda; class Insecta; order Mantodea; family Mantidae; genus Mantis; species Mantis religiosa. The sequence continues at coordinate 240,539,064 of CM060950.1, read as the reverse complement.
AGTGGATGTTTAGGGAAGTGTTGCGAGGCACTTTACCGTCTTTTTCCCCTCCCCCTTGACGTCTGCAACCATCGGGATGATTCACTGAGCCGCGAAACTTACAGAGATAGCGATCTGCGTATATAAGGAACGCAGTGGACGAGTTCAGTTCAGTTGTTGGCGTGCAACCGTGAGGATCGCCACGCTAGCGAACGGACTGGAAGACTGTGTACATGTATCAGAGGAGTTTTAAGTAATTGTTACTGTGGAGTGGACGTGTGACAGACGAACTGGTGAATTGTAATTGTGTGCGCTACGTAATTCTATGAAATCGGCAAGTGCTCCACAAAGTCACGGTATTATTTGTGTAATATATATTATAAAGTGAGGGAAAACATTTTTCTACGGATAAACATAATAGTTTATCGAGGTATTCTGTTATTTGTGAATGAAATAATTATAAATTGTGATAGATATATCTCAGGCAACATACAATGGAGTGTTAGGTATTAAAACTAATAAAAGATACAAAGATCTCTGTTATTCTCAGACATCCGAGCATACCCTGTTGGTGAAATCTGATTGGTCCTTGCAAGCTGCCTAAGAAAACAGAAAGATGGCGGTGAAGTCTAGAATCGACACGACATTGTAAGTATAACATCAGATACACAACACCGCACCAATATATTGACAATTCTTAGTACAGAGCATTTCTTTATTATCTCTTATTGAGCTACCTTCAGCTCTTATTCGGAACTTGATTTCTGCGGTCTGTTTATGTTTATATTTTTCGTTTTCTCACTGACGTAAAATAACACACGTAAAGCCGAATTTTTGTGCTCTTTACGTTGTATCTTTACTATCCTTGTTTTTGGAATACCTTTGGTATTTCTGCATATATATTGAAAACTTTTTGTTTTATTTTGCATATTCTGACTCCATTCGCTTTTACTTCTCACTGCGAGCTAGAGAAACTGGCAACTTGTTACAATATTTTATGTCATGTTCTATAATACTCCATTAGAAGAAGAAAGGGAAGACACAACCTCGCATTCAGTGTTAGTACAATTGATAGCAGCACTTCTCAACGGGTTTACCTAGCATCAGTCGGGAGATAAAACTTATTTCACAATAAGAGGCAGTTATTTCGAAGTCTAAGTATATTTGCTATCGACTACCAAATGTTTGTGTGGTTAGCTGCAGGTTAGTTACTTAACCGTTACCCAAGGTAATGTTTAGGGCTGACTTCCAGTTAACATCTCACCTGAAATCACAATACTGTCCAATTCTGGTATTGTCTCTATTAATAGATAGCATTATATTGTACTAAACATATACTACACGAGTAGATAAACAGTTTATAATCTAAGGTGAAAACATGGACGTTTTTAAGAAACAGGTCTATTGTAGCGTTTATTATATTAACTAAAATTATATCAACGCAGAACCAATTGTTTTCAGTTCTATATAATATTTAACAGAATATTAACTAAAGTAGAAAACGATCAAATGCATGAATATTGTATGATAAAATTATAGGAGTAATTTACCAAATATTCTGTTGCCATGCTCAGTCTTATGTCTGACAAACTGTTTGTATAAATCATGAAGGATTGCTTAACTTAGAAAAAAACTCAACAGTGTATATTTATAGAGACTGACTTGGAGTACGATTATCAGAAGCTAAACATTTTCACCACCGAAAGGTGAGACAAAATAACAAGATTTGAATCTGTCAGGTTCTTATTCAATAGATACCAATAGATTTGGCAGATATACACAGAGCAAACAGGTCAATACAAATTTTTCTTTATTTCTGTGTTACACACATCACCAAATGCTGCATGCCGCGTCGTGGCTCAGTGGTTAGACCGCTTGGCTATCACCAAGGCGGCCCGGGTTCGATCCCAGGCGACCGCAAAGTGAGATTTGTGGTGGACAACACGGCGCTGGGGCGGGTTTTCTCCGGGACCTCCGGTCTCCCCCGCCATCTCATTCCACCGGTGCTCCATCTTCATCTCATGTTTTATCAGTGTCGTCGCCTGCGGTGCCGTATGTAGTAAAAGCGGGCGTTAAACACTACACACAACAAATACTGCTGTGTTCACGTATGTGGCGTTTCGGTAGTATGTCAAGTACTCCTGAAGTATAAACCCCCTAATAAGGTTTCCCTTTTTCTTAAAGAGGAATTTCGGAAATCTAATCTGATGATCCTTGGACTCATTTGTATATTGTTTCATTCTTCCTAAGTTATCAGCTAACACTCGAAGTTTTCCCTTATCCTGAAAGATGAATGTTTTGTAACACTAAGCCGTAGGTTCCTTGTACTCATTTGAACATCGTTTGATTCATCGGCCGATATGAAATAGCATTGCAGTTTTTCCCTTGTTTGGTAACCCTAAGCTCTATGTACCCTGTACTCATTTGAAAATATTACACTCATCGTCCGATATGAAATAGCGTTGAAGGTTTTCCCTTATCCTGAAAGTTGAATGTCTGGTAACTCTAAGCTCTATGTACCCTGTACTTATTAGAACATCATTTCATTCATCGTCCGATATGACTTAACGTTGGAGGTTTTCTCTTATACAGAAAGAAGAATGTCTGGTAACTCTAAGCTTTATGTACCATTTACTTATTTGAATATCATGTCATTCGTCGTCCGATATGACTTAACTTTGGAGGTTTTCTGTTATTCTAAAAGATGGATGTCTGGTTACTCTAAGCTCTATTGTACACTCTACTCATTTGAACATCATTTCATTCATCGTCCGAAATGACTTAACGTTCGAGGTTTTCTCTTATAGTGAAAAATGAATGTCTGGTAACTCTAAGCTCTATGAAGCCTGTACTCATTTGAACATCATGTCATTCGTCGTCCGATTTTACTTAACGTTTGAGGTTCTATCCTATTCTGAAAGATGAATGTTTGGTAACACTATGCTCTATGTACCCTGAACTCATTTGAACATCATGTCATTCGTCGTCCGATATGACAACGTTGGAGGTTTTCTCTTATACTGAAAGATGAATGTCTAGTAACTCTAAGCTCTATGTACCCTGTATTTATTTGAACATCATTTCATTCATTGTCCGATATGTGTTAACTATATTTGTGAGTAACTTTATTAAGCTGTGAAAATAGCACACATAATGACAGCACCTGAGGATTTCTTGTAGTTCCATCTCAAATAACAAGTGTTAGACTTGGATCATCCAGGACAGCTATGTATAGGAAGTACGTTAAACATCTAAAGTAGATGATATTGTGAGGATGTGGGTTCGTAGAATTTAAAGTCCAGATTCCTGAAATTCTAAAAGTTCTTTATTTCCTTTGAAATTCACTGTTCAGTTCTCAGGTAACAACATTGCATCACATATCACAATCCACAACACCAAGGCAAAACTTCACAGCTGACTCTCACTTTTATTCCATGTCTTTATAACAACTCCTTGGTGAATCGTTGCCTTCTTAAGTACCTCATTGATAAATTCGAGACTCTTCCAGAAGAACAAAAAAAAAAAAAAAAAAAAAAAATAACGAATATTTCATCACATTCCAGAAGCGTAACTTCTGGCCGGCAAGTCCTTCATCTTAGTTATCTTCATTTACCGTCCCCTTTGTGTACACTAGTCACGCTATTGTTAACTACTTATACAAACTCTTTATTACCGTGAAACCTTATGCGCAGCTTGTTATCTATTTGCGTCGAAATTTTTTATTCCTGTTAGCGCGGCAATATTATATAAATGTTAATATTCCCAAGAACAATTCTTTAAAAACCCGCTTATTGTTTTTTTCCGTCACAGCCTGTATCACAGTCATCCACAGTGAAGGGGATTTTGAGGACATATCTAAAAAGTGTAATGTAGTGATTTCACTTTTTGGGAATAAACCTTAAACAATTTTTCGTTTTAAGCTAAATCGTTAGTCGTTTTTGACAATGTCCGAGCTTTCAAAAAATATTCCATATAAAATATAGTTTGTGTGCACGATTTCCTTAAAAATTTGGTGTCTCATTCAATAAGGTGCTAAAATAAAATATTTTGGTACTTGTTTATTTAACGAAACCTTTTATAGGCAAACATACGATTGACGTTACCAACATGTACACCGGTAGCGTGATACGCTCCTGTAAATTGACAGAAATGTAATAAACCAAATATTTATTTAATTTATAGCTTTAACTAATTAGTTAAGTAACCACGCTACCTGGAAAGTAAATTTGCTTTTTGTTAACTAACTTTCAGTTAACTGTTGCTTAAATAATTGTTGATCAAATTTAATAAGTGAAGTATTACAACAGGTTTAAGTCAACAGTGAAGTAGTTCAAATAGAAAACTAGAGAAATCAAAAATATAACATTCGACACTTGTCTTGCTTATACCGAGCTGGATGTCTCATGTGGTTCCATTGTCGCCCGCATTCGGGATTGGGATTTCATTAGGTAGGGGATTTGGTACGTAGCCCACCATGCTGGGCTCATTGTTCCTGTGTCCTCAGTTAGGGGCACCACCGGGTGAAAGGATGAAACGAAGGAGACAGAGGGCGGTCCAAACAAGGAGCCACGACAGTGGAGAGGGTAGGTTCCCTAAAGACATCAAACTTACTTCAAAATAAGAAATAACTATTTCGAGATCTAATTTCATTTATTAGTAATTAATTAAATAATTATGCATTCCATCAGTTAAACACTGTATGGAAGCCAAAACAAAAGCAAGGGAACAATTACACACCTTTCAGGTAATATAATGTAAATAATATAATGTATAAGCAAACTTTCTCAGGGATTTGTTAATTCAAGAACCAAACAAGAATAACAAGAATTTAATAGAGGTGTTAGTGCATATATGTGCATATAAAATCTCCATAATAAAGAATAAAGTTCCATAATTTCGCAATTAATATATACAAAACGACTCTCCACACCCAGATCCAGCTACCTATTAAATGATTTAGAATATAGATGAAGGCAAACACTTAAAGAATTATATTCCTAAAAGCATGAAGAAAAGCATGTTAAAAGCATGAAAGATTCCAGGATATTGGAAAAGCATTCTAAATTTTAAATCTAACAACGATCCAAAATAATGCTGCACGAGAGCACCTACAACTTTATTAAGAACAACTGTTTATAAAGATGCTAGGAATAGAATATTCATTACTTTGAAAAAATATGGTATTTTAACAGAAATTAATATAGATTTAGTTCAAACAGCAACTTAGATATTTTGACTTGGGTAAATAATAGAAGCTTTGTTGATAACAGATGAAGTATGTCTGGACAGTAGCTAGACGAATGACTGATTTAGGCACATAATACTGAAAGTAATAACGACCTGCCATTTTAGAGAAGCATAGCTATTGGAAAATTCAAGAAAAATGACAAATAAAGAATCTGAAATTCTTCACTCGCTACAAAATAAAGTGTATCAGACATACACCCTGCGTTATAACAAGATTTACATTATATGAGTAGGAATTTTTTGTATATCCCTTTTGTGTAGAATTCATTTCCTCCTCTACCTACTATGCATGCTTTGTGGTACAGAATGTAGTATTAACAGTGTAAAGACAACGCAACGAAAAAAGACGGTACAAACCTGCAGCTCAAATGCCGCGCGTGTACTACAGCGGCAAACAGTGACAGTCTCATACAACACGAAGTACACTTTGGGTGTTACAGATGTCGCCACATTGTAATTTCTAACGATATATAAATATGTCTTGTTGTTATGAATCTTTTACAAAGCATTAGAACAGTAATGTTTCATTCTGTTTTGAAATATATCCGGGATGTGAACGATACAAAGCTCAATATATATTATATATAAGGAACATCATACACGGAAAAGAAAATATGTGTTTCGGAACAGACGTCCATAAGAATTATATAAATTCAGCGTATTTGTATTTTCGTGTATATATTCCTTCCCATTCTTTTATCATTTTTTGAATCTGCGTCTTTTAATATGTAGTATTGAACATTCACATGCATTTTAGAACTACGTGAATATTAGGGAATTGCTCTTGATGAACGTTGATATAAAATTTAATTAACTCATCTCTGTCGTGACATTACGTGCCTTTTAAAATTGTGTTTTACGTATAAATACTAGTCCAATTATTATTTTTGTAATATGTGCATCCTTATATTCTTTAATTTTAATATTTGGTTTTAAGAATATTAATAAGTTATATTAGATGTTTATTTACTTTTAATTTAACGTTATATTCTTTCTACTATGCACTCTTGGATTTAACTGTGATTTGTTAGGCAATTTACGTTATAGTCTTTATTTTATCGTCCTTTTTATGTTTTAATTACAATATACTTATTGTCACATACATTTTCATTTTTGTGACCATGTTATATCTGGTTTATACTGAGCCAATCCGAGTCAATTTTATTTTTTAATATTGGCTTTGATATTGAACACAGAGTATCAAAGAGGAGGTTTTGATTTATTTTTAAGTGAATATTACGGGATTTTATTTATAAGAAAGTTAATATGTGTTACTTTTCTAAGTTGTCATTTAAATTACTTTACTTTTGTGTTATTTTTATGCATTTTATGCATCAAATTACTGTTATTTCCACTTAAAAATTTTAATTTAAAGGTTTTTAACTGATTAGTTAATTCGAAATTTTAATCCTTTCATTATGATATTTCGAGACATAAGTTTATTGTTTATAACTTTCCGATTATTCATAACGAATATATTCGCAGTGTTTAATAATTGACGGAATTAAAATATAAGACGTTGTCTGAGATTTTAGTTAAAATTTGCGTTTTATTTAAGGGTTTACATGTTAGTTTATTTTGCTAAATATTAATAATTTTAACTGCTGTAATTAAGGTTAAAATAGATAAAATGGAATTTTATTATAATCATAAAACTTAGAGCTAAATTATTTTGTATAGTGTCATATAAGATTGTTGTATAACTTTAATTTCAAAGATAGGAATTGTCTATTGGACTGTCAGGAAATGACATTAATATTTTTACGTCAAGTAAAACTTCAACTGTTTATTTATCTGTAGCTTATTGTCGTGAATATTTGTTATTAATATTACAGTTATTACCTTTAAATTAGTTAGTTCTGTATTAATTTGTAATGTTAGTTCATGATATATTTGTAATTATGTTTTATATAAGGAGATGTTGCACTTAATTGCTTAGTTACTGTTATCAGAATGTAAAACCTTATAATGTCGGAATATTAAGTCAAGTAGGAAATGAGTGAATATTGTAAGATATTATTTAAATTGCATAATTTAGAAAGTGTAATAAATTTTTAATTTCATTACTAGATTTATTAGCGGAGATAGTACTCAGATTAGCCACGGATATAGTAACTCCAACATTAGTACATTATTAGATTTTAGACTGTATTTATAAATTTGATTAAGTAAAACTTTTAGTACTTTGAGGTTTATATCTCTTTAATATCTAACTTAAATAATGTTAATTCCGTTTTGGGTTTTAGCCTTCCTTCATATTTTGACTTATTCCTTAATTTTTAAATTTTTAGGAATTGTAATATTATTTCTCTTACAGTTTACCAGCTATACAAAGTCACTGAGAATGAAGAGAACTTCTGAGGACTTTGCTTAAAAATTGAACTCTTAAACTAACAACTCAATTAATCATAACAACATAAAAGCGGATTTATGTAGTAGTGATATACTATGGGACTTTCTTGAAAAGCTTTGGAGTGTCAGCCTGAAAATGTTGAACGTAAGCACAGTTTTGATATTTAGCCAAATTTCATTATTGACTTTTGGTTCAAAATCTCCTCTATTCCCCTATGGATTCAGATTCTACCGCAATATATTTTACAAAGCAACCTCAGCATTTAATTTTTTGTTAGAATGCAATCCCCTCCTTACCTACTATATATGTTCGTGATACAGAAATTATTAATTTAAAACCAAAAAGCATAATAGATGAAACTCTCAGATACACACCTGCAGTTCAAATGTTCTGCCTGTTTACAGAGTGACTGCGATCACAACGGCACATGGTGGAAGAGTTATAAAACATTCGGTATACGTAGACGTTAGTAGAAATCGCGCAAGCTATAATAACTATTTGTGTATCAAAGTAACATAGTTATTACAAATGTTTTCCAAAACATAAGAAAGGGTGATGCATTTTTGATGTCGAGGATGTGTATAATGTGAATAATAGCAATTGGGAGCTATTATATAAATTAATTTAATGCAACTGGAACTATTGACCTTCACAACAATAGCCTACAGGAAGTTTTACAACTGCAAAAAATCAAGAAATGCTTTGTATCTTTATTTCCATGTCCCGATTGCTTTTTATTTTTCTGAATAATTATAGTATGTTGTGATAAATACAATTAAACTACAACCAACATTACGAAATAAGCTAGCACGTACCAAGTAATAGAGACACAAAAGTTATGTCCACTTATATCCATTTGGGACTCCATTTTGCCATTTGTGTTTAGTATCGAACATTGACATAAATTTGAAGACAAGTAATTTATGTTTGGGTATACCTGTAAAATTTAATTAAATCACAGCTATACAGACAATATGTGTTTTAAGACTGCGTCATACATTCGTTTTACAAGTCCTGTTTTAAATTTGATATAACTTTTAGAGATCGCATTGAAAATGTAGTCAAAATGTTTAGGTTTATGTGTAATTTCGGACACTGAATACCGAAATTAAAAAAAATGTATGTTGGGATACTCTGCAGGTACACATTTTAAGCTTTTAAAGAACAAAAATTGTCAATATTTCAATGTCTAGGTTTGAAATTAAATAACAAAGAAAATTGTTAAAGCTAAGTTATATCACAGCTTGTTTCTGGACTGCAGAAATATTTAAAATCAATTATATGCAAGATGAACGTTAGGTTAATTATCGATTGTTTATTGAGATACGGAGAGAACTTCTTGTCAAGTAAATACATTGTACACACTCAAGGACTCAGTTTGTCGATATTGTGTAACCTGTTTTGTAGTGAATAATTGACGAGCTTTTAATATTATTAAGCTGTACATACTAAAACTGTTGGCTTCACCTCATAATGACTTTTGGATATCTTGATATGTGTTATTGAGAATAATATACAATTAATTACTGAATAAATGAAACAGCTTAGTGGTTAAGATAGTTCCCAGTTTGTATAAAGTGTAAAATACGTGCAAAATAAGCAATTAAAATATTATGAGGGAAAATGTCGTATTTTCTATTCAGAAAGTATCCGCCATTTTTACTTTGTAAAAATAGTACGTTCAAAGAAAAAGGTTTATCAGAAATTGCTACAAATACCAGTGTTTATCGTATTGAACCCCTTAGGAAAGACAACTGCGATAAGTGGACAATACAAATACAAACCGTTATCACTATCATTGGACTTCCTGGGTTTGTGACCGGAGAAAAAAAAAGACACCGAATGACGTCAAACCGGAAGACAAAGTAATTCAAATGCAAAGTCAGAACTTATTGTTACGATTTCACATACAGAATTAAAACAAAATAAACATTATTTAACCTCAAAAAACGTAAATGTTCAGCCTCAGAAATAACTCAGAAATTACTCCACGTGGACATACCGTCTATACGTCATTTGTGATTCGTTCGCATTTCATTGACTGAAGTGATGCGTTCATTGGAGGTTAGCACTCGATCGGGAAGCGTGGAGGTACTCCTCTCCCACTCTGACAGGAATAGTAACTGCGTTATCTGAGATGTTTGTACTAACAAAGATAAAGCCATGGTGACGTTCTGAGCAGTAGAATAATATGTGTAAACATTATAATAGCCCCTAAAGTAAGAAACACAAAAATTTAAATATAAGGGGTAGTCTGCAATTGGGATACTTTCTTGAAAGTCTTGTCCGACGTCCTTGAAGATGCGTAACTTATATATATATATATATATATATATATATATATATATATATATATATATATATATATATATATATATATATATATATATACGCGGTGAAATTTTGACACTTACTTCTTGGATAGAATACAACTACTGCTTTATCTACTATGTATCTTCATAATACGGAAAGTTTTGTTTTTAAGCTAAAATAAAGCCCAGCGAAAGCAAGTTGTACTAACCTGCAGTTCAAATATCCCGCGTGTTTACTGACTGCGATCACAGCGATACGCAGTGGAACTCTCATGCAACACGAAGTGCACGTACCAAATAACAGATGGCACTCAGGTTATGGTCTTGAAGTATGTTAAAACATGCCATAGTAATTAATTTACTTTAGCAAAATATTAGAACTATTATGTTTTCCTTTACTGGAAAACACATCGTAGCTGTGAATAATAGAAATTTGGAGCTATGTCGCATGGAAGTATCACTAGAGACGAAAATGGAATATTGTGATATCGAACGAAAGTCCACAGAAAGTTGAATAAGTATAACAAATTCAAGTGTTTCTCTTTATATATTTATTCTCCTTAGTTTAAAACCAGGTATTTATGAGAATAACTATAGCGGGATAAATCCAGTTAAGCAACGACCATTATTTATGAATTAACCCAGGTCTTTCCAAACAAGATGCCGTGCATCAGAAAAGTTGCTTGCATTGAGTATTTGGGTTGGTATACAATAGAAAGTAGAAATTCGTAGCATTAGACACTTCTTGCTTTTACCTGTATTTTTAATTTCAAGAATTTATTCGTATATAAAACCGAACGTTAACATAAAATTTAGTGTGCATTTTATGTTGCATATTCCTGTGCCCGTTAATACTAATTTCGCTCTTATAATTACTGAAACTAGAAGATCGTTTCAATATCTTAATTCTCAACAGCAAACAGTGATTGATCTGGTATCTTTCTACAATGGTCCATGAAATGCACAAGATTCAAACTACCAAGTAGGGTTAATATAATAGGCTACAGCGCCAGTACAGGATTTACGTAACAGCACTTGGGGTTTCATTTCCTAGTATTCAGCACCCGCGTTTAATAAATGGGGCACCGAAGGCGATGAAACTCATGAGATAGCTTGGGAAACCGCAGCACCCGGAAGTAACCCGCCCCGACGCCGTTTCATTCATCACAAATCTCACATGCAGTAGCCTGCGATCAAAGACGGGTTGCTTTGGTTCTCCTTGTGTGCCCAAGACATAAGAAAAAGAATATACTAGAAAATATATACGTATACAGTAGACTTTAAGTGACAGCCAAATGTTCTAAAACTGGTTGTCTAGATGACGTCTTTGAAATTCCGTTCTCTTTGTAGGTTAAAGCCCTCCGTTTTGAGACAAGTATTTTAGTATTGAGCTCAATAACAAGTCATGTTTTACAAATGAGTAATTTCACAAAAGCGTTTTGGCATAAGTTTTTCCTATATTTTAGCAAGATCTGCACTTTTGTGTAGTAATGTTTTGCCTATCTCTTACAGTTATACAAATGTTATTAAGTATTAAGGGGACTTCTGGGAAAATTCCAGGAAATTCAAGTATATCACAATATATAAAAATTAAGAAAATGTAATTTATTTTTATAAAAATGGTTAGCAATTCTTGAGAAAATGTTTCAGAAGAATTTTACATGTAAGGTGCAGCATGAGAATTTGCTTAAACTAAAATATCAAGTTTGGTATTTAACTTATCTTAGCATTTTAAGTTATATTCTTGATACATAGACACACAAGAAATGTTTCCCACTTTTAATTTTGATCATTTCTCAATATCGAATGGAATGTAACTGCTTCCTCTACTTGCTGTATGTACGTAGTAGAGAATATAACACTTACATTCTGTCGGATATTTCTAGTATATAGGCTAACGAAAACATTAGAAAACCTTGGGCGTGAAAAGTATGTCTAATACATTTATAGTTTAATCGGTGACACAGTTTCATGACCTTAAATGTACTTAATAGCGAGAGTCCCTTTTGTATTTACTGATATGTAAATGAGCCACTGAGGGACAAATTTCCGGAACACCGGTAGCCCGATGTGTTCATCACAATTGACAGCAGCTCACTAAACAAATCATTTATTTTATTATATCTCCCGTTAAGCGTAGTTTAAATACACCAACTAGAACTGTAGTACATCTTCATAAACTCGTGAATTCATATTAATTTGTTATGGGTAAAGAATTAAACGCTTTTGGTCAAATTTAACGTGTGCTTCAGGTTAAGTAAATAATTGCAACAAGTTTCAGTCAATAGTAAAAGTAGTCTAAAGGGAGAATTAAATTACAGTAATATTTCGAACAAAAACACATCATCACTTTAACCTTGTTGTTAAGTAACGAGATTTGCTGCACATTATATCGCTGTGTATGGATGAAGCGTTTGTATCAATAATTCGAAACTAGTATGTGTATTGTTGTTCTTAAGTTAACACCACGTTAACAATTTGAGGCTTATTTTGCGAATGAAATACTTAAAATCTTAAAAGAAACAATTTTCCCTCTCACTTGTAGACTGCGGACTTACGTGAGTATACTTGCCAAAATGATTAATTCTGCCAAAACTTCGTGATCATAATTTCTGCTTTCATGTTGTCACGCGGACGCTACATTCAAATTGGAAATATATTTTACATAAGCGATACGTGATAGTTGCTTTCTCTGTATTACTTTATCTGACTTTCTATTTTGTATACCCTGCTCTGTACTTTGTTTCTGTTAGTGTTTTGCAGGTAAATGACGCTAATTTTCAGATATATTAACATCTGAATCCGGTTTAAAACTTAATTGAATGTGTATATGTCTGGATGTGACCTGTAAAACAAGTGGGGAAACGCCTCACATATGTTTGTAGTGTGAGTACCTTCAGAGGAGAGCTCGGCCCATTCTCGACGATTAAACATGACCTCATCAGTTATATAATAGTCAACAAGGTAGTCACTAAATTGTTCTATCTTTTGACATAACGGCTTGTTATCAGTCATATCAAATACAAAACAATCACCTACTTCATGTGGAGGTAAGTAAGACAAACCAAAACAGTTTTTAAGCCACATACCGGCTTCAGACGAATTGTCCTTGAAAACACTTGCTCGTCCAATGCTTTGTAGTTTGACGTCACCAGGCCTGTCCGAGAAGGAACCTACAACCCAAAAGTTGAGTTGAGTCACTCCATGTTGACTTAATTACTTCATGTATAGAAAGCTCGAAATCTGCAACTATTGTCTTATGTTGAAGCTTCAGCCCTAAATGTTCACACTTGTCAACTATGGAACGAATTAGCAAGGAATACATGTATATGTTTTAATTTGACAGTAAACAAAAGACTGATGGAATGTAACGATTATTATGAAGGGAATGCAATGTAAATATCTGCGAAAAGTATTTTGTACTACATCTATAATTGTCGCATCGTAAGTTGATGATTTGCGTTTTGCCTCCACGTGCTATTCAGCTGCGAAAATAAGGAGAGGGAATAAACACGTCACTGACACGTCATTGCGGTCGCATAGCAACCAAAAACCCACCATTCAAAAGAACACTGATGCCATAGCATCCGGGCACACTTATGCTACGTTACGAACTCTATCGCACTACACCACGTGCTTTATGCATGATGCTAGTCTATCGGCATGTTGAGGTTTGTAATAAGCAGATATTGCTACTATTGTTGCTTCGCTTATGAATCAGCGGTATTACAATACCGTCGTCGTTAGTTGCCCTTTAGTATATGAAGGTATGCGCTGTTGGAAGGGAACAGGTGTGGATTTAGTTTCAAGGAATATCTTGTGAGGTTTTCTGGGTGAATGGACAACCTTTTCAGTTTCATGACCAACCCTCCTTACCTGCCTTTGTCAGGTCCAGTTCTAACATGAATAACCCTTACGGTGCTTAAGGTATTTCTCCCTGTCATCACTGCCAAACTAAGAGTGTAGTGCTTAAAGTAGTGAATGTTTCACAAGTGCTGCATTAAATTTTCGCAACATAATTCGTGTGTTTCAGTGATCAGCTTCACTGTTTCAGTGTAACTTTAATATTTAGGCAATTATCGTTACTAATGGCTGTCACAAACACCTGTACTACAGAAACAGAAAGAAAGAAATTATCTGTGAAGATCACAGAAATGTTTTTGGGTACGGAATCCCTATTAAAGGACAAGTAAGGGAAATTATATCTGCTTGTTCAAGACCATTTAAAAAGTTCGAATTACTTGAACTGGTAAAAGAAAACCGCAATTCCCAAAATATATAATTAATGAAATTGCTGCAGAAAAAGGACACAAAATTATTAAACTTCCTCCCTACCGTTGCCATTTAAATGCAATAGAGTTAATTTGGGCCCAAATAAAGGGATAGGTAGCGCGCAACAGTACAGATTTCACTATAACATATGTTATAAAACTAACAGAAGAAGCAATAACAAAAATAAGTGCTAAAATTTGGGAAAATGCTGTTTGTCACACAAAAAAGTTATAGTGGCAGCATGGGAAAACGAAGGCGTTTTGGAAGAACTCATAATTTCCGTGGGAGTTTGCAGTAGCATTGACGACGACGGTGGCGACGGCGCCAGCGACGACGATCAGAAAAGCAGTACCAATGAGAGCAGCGACTCTGAAATAAGCGGCATATTTCCGATGGAATAGAATGAATACCGACCCATATGAAAAAAATAAGAATGCGCAATTCCGTGCAGGTATGGCACTTTTTTTTCTCTAAATTTTAACTGTAGCTAACCATTTATTATTTTTTCATTCCGAAGGATTCGTATGCTGTAATTAGGTAACTGTTCACTTAAACATGTGGACAGTCTTATGGCAGTCTTACGATTAACACAGCAGTACGCCAATTTCTAGGAATATGTGCGTGTGCATTACCGCAACCGAATTTCCTCCCCGCCTTTTCTTTGTTGGCCTTCGGTTAAATCCCATATGGCCATCGTGGGGAAAAATTAGAAACATAATGTAAGGAAGATTAAGAGGATGGGAAGAGACTAGATCTGTAGATCACTTTCTTTAAGAAATTGTAGAAGAGCTTGGTACACAGGTTTGTGGCATAACTGTAACATGGTGTTGACGCTAGCGGGAAAAGGAACAGACAGCTGAAGTTGTCGGCGGAGGAAGGAAGAACGGTGGGCTCGGTAGCGAGAGGAAATGAACAGGAGGTGATTGAGGTCAGCGGTTTCGCCTGGGTCATCAGGACGTACAGGGGAATCGATGAGACGTAGTCGGTGTAGATGCGCAGGGTAACATCCATGTCCTAGTCGCATTCTAATGATGGAGGTGAGATGTCGACGTGCAATCCTGAAGCTGGAGAACCAAGGGGTCGTGGATAGATGCGTCTGAACGGCAGCGTAGTGTTTGCCTTTGATGGACTGCGAGCGAATCCAGGCGTCATTCCAGCGACAAAATGCGTCACGATGAAGGACCGGGAAGAAATCCGTGTAGGACAGTCGGATGCCTTGGTAAGTGCCTTGGGTGAGTCCCTCTTTTTCCAGACGATCGGCGACTTCATTGTATCGAATTCCGACATTCCCTCTGATCCAAAGGAAGTGAATTTGATGTCCAGCTATGGTAGCGTTGTTCACAAACGTCAGTATCTCGTAAAGATAACAGTGCATAACTCTCGTCCAATGGGGAGATGAGAGTCTCTGCAGCACACTCTGCGCATCGGTTAAGATCAGCAGTTTGGGGAAGCCCTGAGAAATCCCATATTGCAAAGCGTCACGAATGGCCAGAACCTCCGCAGTGTAGCCGGAAGCCTCCATAGGTAGGCGGTATCGAGCCAGGGCATTAGTAGAAGGACAGATGTGTGCATAACCTACTCCATCAGCAGATTTAGAACCGTCGGTGTAAATCGTGGTGAAATCTGGCCATGTAACCTGCAAGAAATGAGAGATGGCGGCGTTCACGTCAGGGCTCCGAATGATGTGATCAGGAAGATAATGCACCCAAACATTGAAGAAGTATAAGTCATATGGATATTGAAACCCCGGAAGAGAGGGACTTTTAAAAATTAAGGGAAAAGCGTGGTATATATCCCGAAAACCCAGTAAGAGTAAGGGCAATCGTCGTACAGCTGGAAAATCCACGGTGAGATAATTAGCAGCAAGATACTGCAACGTCCGCAATACTGGGTGGCCGTCCACGGAGAAAACTCGCAATAGAAAGCGCTGGGTTAAGAGCTGTCGACGGATCTCCAATGGTGGTTCTGAGGCCTCAACCAAAAGTGCATTCGTCGGTGTAGGAAGCATAGCACCCAGGCAAAGTCTAAGAGCACGGTACTGAGCAATATCCAACTTGCACAAGACTGATGTTGAAGCAGAGCCAAAGAAGAAACAGCCATAGTCCAGCACAGACCGAATTAGGGAACGATATAGCTGAAGTAATATGGAAGCGTCCCCGCCCCACCATGAATGAGCGATACTGCGTAGAACATTAAGAGTTGCACAAATTTTGGAGATGAGATGCTGGATGTGACGACTCCATGAAAGGCGACTATCCAAATAGATACCCAAACATTTTGCGGAAGATGCAAGGGTAAAAGTAAAAGGTCCCAAGCGGATAACGCCATCAGGAAATGTCCGTGGTTTCCTAGTAAACACTACGACTGTAGACTTGGAAGGTGATAGATGTAATCCGTGTTCAGAGGCACAGGTTGATAAATCGGTGGCTGCATCACTAAGCCACAGACGAGTAATCCAAAAACTAGAGAACCAAGCGTACAGACAGATATCATCGGCGTACTGGAGAACTCGAATGTGAGGACTAAATAGAGAGTCTAAATCCGACGTATAAATTTCATAAAGCAGAGGACTCAAAATCGCTCCCTGGGGCAATCCTCGAACTACTATTCTAGGGCCGAAGAAGGAGTTATCAGGAGAATGGATATATATGAGGCCATGTCGGAGAAAATTGTAAATGCCAGAGCAGTACCGCGGAGGAAAACCCAGTGTTGCAGCTTCCCAAGCAAAACTGGCAGTAAAACACTGTCGTTTGCGCCGGAAATGTCCAAAAAGATGGCTGGCAGATATCCTTGTTCCAAATAAGTACGCTCAATATCAGTAGTCACGATGCTGAGACTATCCAAAGTACTCCGGGTTTTGCGGAAACAATATTGGGACATGGGTAATAATCTCCGGGATTCCAGCCACCATTCAAGTCGTTGTTTAAGCAAGCGTTCAAAGGTCTTGGCGATACATGAAGACAAAGCGATCGGGCGATAAGAGGTACCAACGCTAGGGTCCTTCCCCGGCTTCAAGATAGGTACAATGATCTGTGTAGTTCAAGTCTCGGGGAAGACGCCGGAGGCCCAAAGGTCGTTGAATAGTTCCAAAAGGATCATCTTCGCACGAGGAGGAAGGTGGGTGAGCATGCTATATGATATCTGATCATAGCCCGGAGCTGAATTCGACGACGACTTCAGCACACTTTGGAGTTCAGACATGGAAAATGCTGACATCAAAGCGTGGTGCGAGTCCCCGGCAGAAGAGAGTCCAGTAGGTGCTGTTTGTGGTGTCACGGATGGCGGAGCAATGTGATCTGCAAACTCAGCGATCCAATCCCTCAGAGGGCGGGTAGGCACTGGCTTCTTCCTCAGTTTGTTAATAAACCCCCAAATCTGAGAAAGTGGGGTGGTGTTAGAGAGTTTGGCACAAAAGGTCTTCCAGCACTCCTTTTTGCACTGTCGTAAAAAACGTTTGGCCTCCGCTGCGGCCCGTTTATAGGCCAGAAAATTGTCCCATGTAGAGTTGTGCCGGTCGGTACTGAGCGCCAATTTCCTCTTCGCAACATAACGAATGCATTCTGCATTCCACCAAGGAGAGGGTACACCACGGGACGTAATAACAGTTCGTTTCTCTGGGATGGAAAGCAAAGCCGCACTATTGATACACTGTAGAAAGGTGCCGTAACGTTCCAATGGAGGACGATCATTGGGAATCTCAGAAACAGTGGCTTCGAGAATACTTTCGTAGTTGACCCAATTGGCATGCCGTAAGTTCCATCTGGTCGAAGGCCGGTAGGCCACAGAAACGTGCGGAAGAATAGTCGAAATCTCCAGCGGGATATGGTCGGAGCCCATTGTAAAGGGTAGAACCCTCCATTGCAGTTCAGAAGATAGGGAAGGGGAGCAGAGCGTCAAGTCAATCGCTGACGGTCGGTGTCCGGGCCGAGTGATCAGGGTGGAAGAACCATCGTTGAGAAGAACCAAACCAGAGTCCTCGATGAAGTCCAAAAGCGTTCTGCCAGCAGCGTCAGTCAGCTCACAACCCCATGTGCTATTATGAGCATTAAAATCACCGCCGAGTAAAATGGGGGTTGGTAATTGGCGCAGGAAATAATACCATTCTCGACTGGTGATGATCATTCTAGGGGAACAGTACAAAGAAACAACTGTGACCTCTCGTTGACAAAGCAGAGTCCTCACCGCCACGGCTTCAAAAGAATGTATTTGGCTGTGGTCTATCTGAATGGCATAATGTGGAATAGTAAAGTGCACCAGAATTGCAACTGCTCCCCATCCGTCCGTCCTATCCTTGGAGTAGAGGCAGAAAGAAGGTATGCGAAGAGACGTATTTGGGGTCAACCAAGTTTCAGACAGCAGGGCGATGGAGACGTGGCGTAGAAAGAGTTCTTGCATAAGAGAGTCATAATTAGCTCGTAGAGAACGACAATTCCATTGCAACAAAGTTGAAGCCAAGCTGTAATGTTGGGTTGTCATCGTAGGGTTATGAGCTTTGTAATAAGCTGGTAAGGAAGTCGCGGAGAAGTTCAAGTTGAACAGGGGCCGTAGAGGAAGGAGAAAAAGCAGATAATACCGGAAATATGAGCTGCAGTAGTTGCTCCACAAGCTGCAAACTAGTGGGAGCAGACGGCGATGGAGGACCCGCCCAAGATGGCGGATAAGGATTATGAGTTATTGGAGATACAGGTACTCGTTGTGGAGTATACAGAGTGGAATGAACTGGGGGAAAATGCGGAACTCGGTCCGGGGGAGGTCGTTTTGGCAGACGAGGCACCGAAACAGCAGGTGAAGTTGGAGTGGCGAGGGTAACGGTCGGTTGGACTCCTGGTGAAGGTGCTGGTCGGGGAGTGTAGGAAGGTGGCGGAAGAGTACTGGCTGACTTTGTCGGAGATATTCCTCCAGGGAGGGAAGGGAAAGACCGTGTATCTGTCATCAGGAGGGCTCCATTAATGGCCTGTGAGTAAGTTGGACGAGATGGCTTAGGCGAGCAAGGGGCATCTACTCGAGAAGCTGCCACCCGTGCCTCCCGGTATTGACGGTATGCTGGGCATTTTCTGTCTGTTGCCAGGTGAGCTCCCTGACAGTGAATGCAGCAAGGACCTGCAGTAGAGGTGCAGTCTTCTAAGAAATGGGGTCCAGCACATTTACCGCATCTAGCCGCACTCTGACACTGATGCGAGCGATGGCCGTAGCGTAAACACTTGGTGCAGATGTAGACTAGAGGATCACGAGGTTCCACCGGGCATCGCGTTCCAAAGATTACTACATTAGTCGGCAACACTTGAGAGCGGAAGATAATCTTACACACAGGAATGGGGACCCGTACTGCAGGGTCGCTAGTGGGTCGAGAAAAACGCTGGAGGGAAATAACAGGGTAGGCACTCTCTAGAAACTCAGCAATTTCTTCTTCTGAGAGACTGGTGTCCTTGTTGCGAAAAACACCCTGTTTGTGTATCAGAAAATTGGGAATGTAAACTTCCAAAGTTGTTCCCGTAAATGCCGTAGACTCTACTATAGTGTTAGCGGCCTCTGCCGATGCTGCCTCAATTTTCAGTCGGTTTTTTTCCTGCTGAGGTAATATGCACAATTGCACGTCGGATTGTTACGAAATAGCAATTTACCCACACTCATGCGGTGTAGCTTACCCACATTCTTATCCAAACTTTCAATAAACACATAAAAAGGACCGGGATCTCCGCTGCTATAACGATTGGAATAGCTACGTGGTGTAGCGACGCCTGGTGTAGAAGATGTGGTTGTAGGACACGACGTGGAAGGAGGAGATAGTGTAGAAGGCCTCGTCGTCGAAGACTGAAGAGGGCCGACGGCCGAGGTGTCTACGGGCAAGTTCCCATTTGGTACACAATCACTCGAGTCAAAATCCATGTTGGAGTCTAATGGCGCAACGGATTCTCCTGAAGTCCGCTGCCGCTTAGAAGCACGTTCGTCATTTTCACTAGTAGCAGGAGTCGTAGGACGGAGTGAAGTTTGGACTGGTTCACAGTGAGGAGTCGGTAGAGATTGCTGCAGAGAAGTGGAAGCAGAAAGTTGTTCTTCTTGCTGGTAACATGTCTGCATTGCGGAGTAGATTAGCTGCCCCGTATCAGGGGGGTCAGCCATAGTACACTAAATTTTAACACTTCACGAATAGAAAGTACGCACGTGAAAACACAAAGAAATTTGATGTAGAATTAGGCCGGCAATTTGCCCCGTTCTACTAACGCCGCCTCGCCCGCCGGAAAGGTAAGCAAGTCGTAACGGTGTTGCGATGTTACCTGCTCCGCTGTCAGACAGCAACTTACGTCCTGCTCGACTGTAGCCTCCATCTTCGTTGCCTAGCACGTGGAGAGGAACGGTAAAGTAGCAACGGTGCTATCCCCTCTCCTTCCCCACTCCTTCAACTGTCAATCACCAACTTATAATGCACCCATAATAATAGTCCCATCTATGTAAAGCGATTGTACTTCACAGAAACATTGCAAAGCATTTGCCTATTCAAAAATAATCCTAGTTTTTTCGTGACCGTTGAGTAGCACAAGATCTTCGTCAGTAGAGGACATTGGTTTTACTTTACTTAGAGCGTCGTGAACTTCAAGTATGTTTGTAGGTATTTCGGTATATGGTGACGTCGTTCCCGTAATAGTTTAACGTCACTGAAATGTAAGACACTAGCACAAGTCTCTGGAGTTTCATTCCATGTTGCACTTATTGCAATGTCTGGTTCACTGCCACACGACGCACGTACGACAGTCGTGATTATGACCGCATACAGTTAACGTTATTGTTTTGTCAGGACAACGCCAACATATACGTCCATCTATTGTATGTGTACGCCTTACGAAACTTGAACTGTATATACAAGCAAGTACTCTCTTAGGTTGCTGCCCCTTTGGACTACTTCCATGACAACCTTTACTGTTCACTACTGTATCTCTCCCACTCGACGTGTCTACTACTGTAACAAAACATGGCACTAAGTTCTAGTCCATTTATTGTACTACCAACTTAACATAGATACAAATTCTCGGCCAAACATGTCGTTGGCGCATATTCATATCCCTTAAGAGAAAAGTACTTCCCATATATTAAATGTGTAGCAAATCCACTGTCCCCGACGAGATTATAATGGTGTGAGTATATTTACAAAACGAGCGAGTGACTTATCAGGTACCTTATAATATATTCAAGTACCAGGTTACCGTGTGTCTGAGTTTAAAATTTGTTTTAATATATCCTACACTTACCTGAGCCAATAAGTACAATGACCTCAACTTTCGCAGTGTATTCTTCTCTCCTATCTCGCTCTGCCGTACGTTTGCCTAAGGTTCTTAATTTTTTAGAATTTAGTCAGCTCAATGACAATTTCAAGAGAATATGGTAGTGTTATTGACAATTTGCACAAGCTATAAAATTTATTAAAACCTTTAAGGAATATTTTAATTCTTACGCGATTTTCATTTTTAAGCATTTAATCGTGTTGAATGAAACATAATCATGAGTCAATCAAAACTTAGTGACAACGTTTTATGCCTTTGGCGCTATCCGCGGTTAATCATGTAAGCTCGTAGCAATGAAGATTAAGAACACCTGATATTTGCTAACTGCGTCTGGACATTATAGGACATTTTGACTAAGTTTAATTGTAGGCTGTTACCTTTAGTGCTCTGAATATATTTAGTAAATGCGAACAAAGATGCTTCATTAAAATTGAGGTTATAAGAGTTATTAATGCTCGACAATGTCATACAGAATTATTGGAAGTTTGTGGTAGACAGACTTTACCATATCGTACCGTGGCTACGTGGGGCAATGCATTTAGCAGAGGAAATATTATGATTATATTACAAGTAACACCTAAAGCTAAATTGTTTTCAATTGTTTCATATGTTTGTTGGATATTTATAAGTTATAGCATACGTATTGTGACTGGAGTGTTAGGAGGTGTGTGTTTACGTCAAGTAACACTGTTTATTTATCTGTAGGTTACTGTCGTGAGTACTTGTATTATTATACTAATTATCTTTAAGTTTGTTAGTTTTGTATTCATTTGGTTTTAGTTTAAAGTAAAACTATGATTTGTAGTGTTAAGTCATGGTATACTTCTCTTTCTTTCTCTTTTGTGTAACATACGTCTTCCAAAGTTACGTCATATTGGACTTTGAATCAAAGGGGTGAACTGATGTTCAAATGAGCCCGGGGTCCACAGATCTTAGAGTTACCCGACATTCATCCTTCAGGATAAGGGAAAAACCCGGAAAACCCTTATCCAGTTTCGAGATCCGAACTTGGGACCTCTTGAACGTAAGGCAGCCACGCTACCGTGGTGGATAAACCTGTCATTATTTTGTTTATCTGAGCATTTACACTAAATTACTCTTATATTTGTTTTATAAATAACATCCTCAGCTATTATACCTAATTTAATCAGTTGTTTATTTGGCTCAGATCGTTCCTATTGCTTAGTTATTTATTATCCTAATGTAAAATCTTATACTTTCGGAATATTAACTCAAGTAGCAGTTGTACGAAATGCGTGAATTTTGTAAGATAAAATCATATTTATTATTTAGATTGTATAATTAATGTTTAATTTCATTATTAGTTGTATTAGCTTAGATAGTACTTAAATTACCTGCAACAATAGCAACTCAGACCTCAGTCCATTGTTAGACCTTGGAGAGTATTTATCAGTTTGATTTGGTAAGACTTTTTCTAACTGACTTTTACATGTTTATTAGTAATTCTAGTATTATAAATATTGTGACGGCAGCGGGCATTAAAGTTTCAACACAAACACATAAGAGACGCGGATGGCGTTTCACGGTAATAAAGAACTTGCATAAGGAGTTAACGATAGCGCGGCTATTGTAGACAAAGAACCGGCAAATAAAGATAGCTGAGGTAAGGGACTTGCAGGCACACATAGGATTTGACGTTTGGAATGTTCTAGTGATATCTTGATTGACAGGGACAGTTGTGTTCTTATTCGCATTTATGAATTAGATATAAGAGATTATGACACCCCAGTGGACAGTTGTAAAACAGTCAGTCCAAGCATTAAACAGCTGTATAGTGCTGCTGTAGCGAGAGCTGATGCTGAACACTGGACGCTGTTTGTTATTGTCATCGACCTTGGAATATTGTGTTGTATATGTGACGTAATGTTTTACGTGAGAAGTGAAGAGTGTATTTCTACGGAAATAAAGAACATTTAGAATTTCGGAAAATTGGACTTTTAATTCTATAAACCCACAAAGTCACAATATTAATACGAAGATTTGGAGATGATTTTCAGTAGGTTTACTTTTAGAAAGTAATTTTTTGTAATCATTAAATTTTAAGGACCAGAATATAACCTAAATTTTTATTTACCTTCTAATTCTGTTTGAACTGAAGCCTGAAGTTAAATTTAGTACTCATGCGATGTTTGAAGATGCTATGATGATGCAACACTTTGTGGCACCATCTCGAAGCAGCATTATTTGGCATGAAGGTGAACGCAGATGAATTTCTAACCATTGGTGACAATCTTGAAAAAAATCTTTAAGTTTATTTTGCATCTCTGAGTCAGTAGGTGCATCTGTAATTCTTAAGCAATGAGTTTCTTTTGTTCCGAAGCTCGTAGTAACGGGACTGATAAATTTAATATTACAAGTGTAGAAGAATGATCAAACAGTACCTTTTCTGTTCAAAGATGGAAATCTAATTCCTCAATAACATTTCTAAACACTTTGATACAGTTCCAAATAAAATTAGTGTAGTCTTTTTACAACCAGCGTTAGATGTCACGATGAACTATTTCTTTTTTTCCGCCCACGCTACTTATGCATTTTTGATGCACACCCAAAAATTTTCCGTACAAACCCGGGGAACTAAATACACGTCTTACTCATAAGATATTCTTAAGCAGGAGAACTAAATATTTTAAAACATTTAACATCTTATCATATTACGTTTTCATGGTTCCACCATTACCTACCTTACATTATTTCTTTACCATATTATTAAAACTAATCTCTTTGACCATTCTTAACAAAACATGAAATATCCAAAATAACTGCTACAAGCCCTTACTACGGTACAGAGAGTGTGCTACTTCTGAAAATGTAAGAATTTATACTAATTTTTGGACGAGCTATCCCACATATTAAACACCCTTCCGTTTAGATGGCAGACCTTTAGCTTGTATTATTCTATTGCAATTTTTTATGTTTTGTGAAAATACAATGACATTTATGTAGCATTTATTTAAGAAGTGAGAAATATGATATTAAAGAAACCCAGCTAGATTCATAGGCTCTCGGGCTTAGAACGCGGCATATGTCCATTGGAAGCCTCAACGATAGTGTCATAGGTTGCCTATGTCAACATACTTCTTGTACCATTATCAGTTTCCGCAGTATTCATTAGCACTGGCTTGTATTCTCAAATGCCTGGTACATTTTTGTAACTTAACATTCTCTGCTATGAATAGTAAGTAGGTCAGTCAGTCTTGACATGGAATGGGTGAAATGATGCTCAAATGTGTCCAGGGTATATGGAGATTAGAGCTACATAACACTAATCTTTCAGGATAAGAGAAACCCCTGAAAAATACCTTATTCAGATAGCGGTACCTTACCCACATTCGAACTAGGGAGCTCTTGAATTTAAAGTACACACCACCGCTACCATTAGGGAGAGAAGTTTGATCCATGCAAACGTAGTTTAGTGAAAGCCGCTCATCATTCACGTGTAGATGAATGAGAATCACCAGAACGTTGCTTATACATTTCTAAGATAGAAAATGAAGTTGATAGAAAAACAAGCTGATCATCGGGGAAGGCATCATACAGATTATTTCACCTGCAAGTGTAACTATTATAGCAGTATACACTACATGTATGAAGTAGGTTCTAATAACATTAAACCCATGTGGTAGAAGAAGAGAAAGCAGTAAATACTTTTTGGTAACCTTTCTTTGTCATAAACAATAACTGGTTTGTTAGTTATTATCCCAGGATACACTACAGCTTCAGGACACAAAATTAAATAACATTTAATCCAAATGTATGTAAGCGGAAGGTATAAAGTAATTAACTACACTGTGACAGTAACCATGGAAAAGTAGAACCGGATTCATAGCCTGGATATGAACCACAGACCACTTGGTCTTAACCATGTCAACATACCAGCATAACATAAACTGACAAACTAAATTCAGCAGCACATTCAAAATACTAGAGATACTTGTTAGATATTATATACCCAAAATATGATAACAATAATAACAACGTTCACACAATAGTAACAATGAAAGCATACCAAGGGAAACGGATAGCTCCACATTTACATTCACTTTACAAGGCTTCCTTTCCCATAAACAATTACTAGTTTTTTAGACCTTATCTCACAGTATGGTACATCTACACCTCGGTTCGATGGCATGGAAATCAATTAAATACAGTTTATATCTAAATAACACGATTACACGCGTTGCACCATTGATGGTCTTCCCTGGCGGGCAATTTACAATAGCAGCAAAATCGCTTTATTACTAACGTATATTTATAACAAAACGTTAATATATTTCAGTCACACTACCTTCTAAATCCACTCTTCCACAAAGGCTTATTTTTCCACTTCCTCCAAATGTAAGATAAAAGTTATTACACGTTTCCAAGTTGTTACAACAAAGATAAAGGGACAAAATGTTTAACCAACATTTGAAACTTAACCCACGAAAGGGATTTTCTACAACAACCTTAAGGTGATTAATATTATTGCTACTATTGTTGTATATTATATACAAATGTGAGTAAGTAACCTCCTTCTTCCATATGCATCGTTTAGAATTTATGAAGTGCAGCATTTGAACATAGAATTCGGGACTTGCGTAGTATTGGTACGGGATCTTTATTTGACACGAGAAAACGTCCGGGGTATGTATTATTTTCGGAACATTTTGTAAGTTTAGACAGCGTTATTACGTTTATTGTGCTACATTGCTGAACGCACGTTCTGCGCAATTTGCTGCAGATCTTCAACTGTCAGAATATGAATCTAAGATGGCGCCAGAGAAAGAACCGGAAACAAAAGTACAGCAAGTGCACAAAGCATGTATGATGAACATAATGATTAGCTCGATAGCAGCTCATTACTTGTAATTCTACAGTCTAGTTGTTTAAACTTTAGACATTTCTAGGAAACTAAAATAGAAGATAAAGCTGAATTGTTATATCAATAAAAACAGGTGATATTGCAACTTACGTATTCCAGGCTTTCTTTCTGGGGTTTTAGTTACAAGGTTTTGAAAACTGCTCTGAATTTCAATTATTCAGTTGTGATGCTTACGTAATTATTCTATATACATTTAGTAGAGCAGATATTCGAATGGAAACCTGCAAAATTGCAAACGAACTATGCCTTAAACTACACTGCAAATAGGGTTAGGTTCACTAAGGAGAGGAATTGGCACAGCGATCAGTATTGATTTATTTTAGGGCCACGAGAAAATGTATTCCGATGCCTGGTAGACTGACCTCCGGGAGGGAGGTGGGTTTGCATCAGTTAGTGGAGCCAGGACGGTTCAGTTTCCTTATACCTAACCAGCGAGTTCAGCGCATAGTTATTTAAGCCTTAAAGGAATATTAAAACAACTTTGCCACATGAAACGTAGCTGGTTTTTTACAGCTCTCAAGTATTAACTTAGGTATTTACCGATTCTTTTCTTGTGACGTCATTTTCTCTCTCTTCCTCTCTCGCACATACATTCCTCAAATATTTTAATCTTACTTACTCGTTTGATATAGATTTCCAATACCCACACTTGTAGGATAGCTCGAACAAAATATTTCTAACTTTCATCAATTATTGATAGTTAATATAACATTAAACTGAGTGGTATTTAAAATTAAGTGTGTCTTGTTCCGAAAATAAGAACATTGTTTCCTTTATTACAGTTCTCAGAAACAGCTTATATGGACACACTACAATAATTAATATAGCCACCAAATCACCAAATGACTTGACACCAACTGCCAACGAAATAAATAAAATAATCATTTTGTTTGATAATGAGAGTTTATATACAAAATAACGTTAGCGTCATCGGCATGTAGGAGGTTTCACGAAGGGGTTCTTTAAATGTCAGTAATACTGATATGACGCATTTCACTTTTACCCTCACCAAGAAACCACCGAACTAGACCGGGGCTGAACTCGCAACCTTGGGATGAAACTGCCAGCTTTTAGTATCATCATCATCATTATTATGATTATTATTAATATTAAAATCATCAGGAAGGAAGTAAGAAAGGAAGGAAGGAGGGAGGGAGGGAGGGAGGGAGGGAGCGAAGGAAGGAAGGATGGAAGGAGGGAAGAGAAAGAGAGAAAGAGAGATAGAAAGAGAGAAGAAAATGAGTAGTGTTAAGTGAGCTTGGACTGTGAAGACGAGCATGACAGTTTGGTCGAAACGTTAGTTTTATCTTACTTGACTAAACTGGATAGACAAGATATTAAACGTTGAGTAGTGTGTTCTATCAAGCAGCTTGCCCCTTTAAGATGGCCGCAACAGGATGGTCGAAGCTTTAGCTTTTTCCAATATGACAAAATCTGGGTAGCCAAGATATACGTTATGTCTTGAGTTCTGTCAAGCAGATTTCCCCTTTAAGATAATCGCAACAGGAATGTCTAAGTTTAGTTTTTTCCAATATGACAAAATCAGGTTAGCCAAGATTTTGTACGTTGTGTAGTGAGTTCTGTCGAGCTGTTTGCTCATTTAAGATAACCGTAACAGAATTCTCCAGGCGTTAGTTTTATATAGCATGGCAAAATCTGGATAGCCAAAATATTAAACGTTGTGTAGTGAGTTCTGTCAAGCTGCTTGCCCCTCGACGACGACCAGGGCAGGATGGTTGAAACGTTAGTTTTACCTAACATGACAATAACTGGATAGACAAGAGAGTAAACGTTGTGTAGTGTCTTCTGCCAAGCAGCTGGCACCTTAAAGATGGCGGCAAGGGAATGGTTGAAACGTTAGTATTATCTAACATGACAAAAACTGGAGCGCCAAAATATTTAAGGTAGTGCAGTGCTTGGAAGATAACAGCATATCAATTGTTTCATATAATTATGTTCAATTTGTTCATTCATATCAGTAACAATGCAATTTCATAAGCATTGATAATGTCTATTTACTATCTACCGCTTTAAGATAAAGGTTTATATCAATCATGATATGGTTCTTTACATGACAGTATTTATAAATGTTAGTGGCGTGTTGTGTATTTGTTTCACATTTCCTTGTTAGGAATATGTAATAAGTAGGAAGGATGGCTCTTTCAAAAATACTATACTGCACGATATGCTAATAAACATCCAAATATTAATGCTTTAACTTTAGTCCAGGTGTAAATCATTGGATTTCGTACTTCCCGTCAAGCTAGTAGAGTAACCGTGGGCGGAAAATCTTGCAACTAGAGCAACAGATAGCGCTACCATATTAATCACTGTTTAAAGGTATAAGGAACCTATCTTTTTCATTGTTGTCGGATTTATTTAGGTAAGCTTCCAAATTGTGCCAGAAAACAGATATTTTGATTAAAAGTAGTAAAATTTTGTACTAAACATGAAATGTGGGAAATATTGGGAATATAAATTTTCATGCTTTGGAATGAAATGATCCAGGAACACATTTAAATGTGGCTGATATCTAGTGTAATCTCACATTTGAATTCTTATATTTGGAATTTTAAGGCTTTAGAACTCTTGAATGCTCTTTAGATTTATTACAACGGTTTTGAGGCACATGTTTTAGACAAAGTTGCAGAAACCAAAAGTGTCAAAATCTTAAATGCTGTATACTGTGTTTTGTCAAAGATCTAGCGATTTGAAGACGACCACGACAGGATTATTGAAACAATAGTTTTTTCTACATATAATAAAATATATATTATATAATATTGGTACACATCGAAGCGCCCTTGTTCAGTCTCTAGGAGATTATGAGCCTACAAGAGGCACTTTCAGGCTTTTCCGTGCAACGCGCATGGCTTGAGGGTACCCGAGGTAACACTGGAGGTAATCCGAGCAGCATCAAAAGCTGAAGTCCTTTATGATCTTCTAATGAACTGTTTGGCTTCAAGATTATCTCACATTTAAACTCTGGAAACCCCAGGGTGTGGAAAATAGTAGTTTTCTTCCTGTTCAAAATTAGAGGAGTAAATAAACTCCCTCTTAACCCTGCCTTTGTTCGATTATTCAATGTCATCCCATTCTGCAGACGCCAAACATTTCCAACATTCGGCAAAACCCAAAAAGTGGGTTAGAACGCATCAAAAACCTTCGGGCAGTGAACGGCCTACTGCTGCTTTGTTCATATAAGATGCTGCGTCGGTCAGGGAGATAAGCACTTATCTTACTTAACACCATTTAGCATTAATATGTACATACCTTCATTGAAGACACCTTTCAATATTAATGTGACCTGCTGCCGACATTTCCTTACAAGATAGTAAAAATGCACGTCTAGAAACTGTCTCGTCGTTTTCAAGAACCCCGACATTCATAATTCCCACTTTTGTTGAGGTTGATTCTAGAGTTTTATTAATGCACTAGCATATTTTCTCGTTTTCACACACAGCCCTCATTTTTAAAGTTAAAAGTTTAAGTTAACGTAACACTTTAGCTGTTTATTTGTAGGTTACTTTCGGGATTGATTCTTACTACTATTACATACATTACATTTAAATTTGTTAATTTTGTTTTAACTTTGCATTAGTTCAAAATAGAATTATAATGTTTAGTTTTAGGTCAAGACATATTTGTCTTTGTGTTATATATTAGGAAAGGTTACTGTTAACGGTTTTAATTTTCGGTATTAACATTTGTCTTATAAATAATATTTCAATTATTGGTATTCATTTAAAGAGTGGTTTATTGTTTTAGATAGTTCATACTCTTTAGTTATTTATTATCCGAATGTAAAGTCTTATAATGTCCGAATATTAACTCAAGTAGGAGATGTAGCTCTTGTGTGAACATTTGAATATCAAATTATATTTATTTTTTAGAATGTATAATAAATTTTTAATTTCATTGTCAGCTGCACTATGTGTAGGTGTGTAGTGTTTAACGCCCGCTTTTACTACATACGGCACCGCAGGCGGTGACACTGATGATACATGAGATAAAGTTGGAGCACCAGTGGAATGAGATGCCGGGGAAACCGGAAGTCCCGGAGAAAACCCGCCCCAGAGCCGTGTTCTCCATCACAAATCTCACTTTGCGGTCGCCTGGGATCTAACCCGGGCCGCCTTGGTGAGAGCCAAGCGATCTAACCAGAGTCACGGCGCGGCCCTCAGCTGTACTAGCAGGGATAGTACTGATGTGGTACATTCATATGACTCTCTACTATTGTACAAACACTTATTTCTCTATCTACTTCAAGATAAACATCTTCTTGTAGTAACAAGGGACTACAGTAAACTTTAAGTGATAGTGAGATGTTTTTAACTGGTTCTCTAGGTGACGTCTTTGAAATTGTAGTCCCATTATAAATTCTTTCTTTGCTATTTTAACTTAGCTTCTCTCAGTATTCTAAGATCCAAATTGCCCCGTTCCATTTCATACATGGATTGGACTTAGTTGAAAATACGTTTTAAATCACGGGACATAAAAACGTATAGGTATTGCCACTTAAAGCACTGTATTCAATTTTTGGAAGTTAACGCAATACTTTGGACACTCAGGTACGTAATGAGGACTTGCCATTTTAAAAAGTATAATAACTGTGGAATTGAGGAATATAATTACGAGTAAATCTGAAACGGTTGATTTTACAAAATAAAATGTATCAAATACAAATTGTTCGTTACGACAAGATCTACATTCTATGATTAGTAAGATTTTGCTTATCTCCTACACCTTACAGTTATGTAAAGTGATTCAGAATGAATAGGCGTTTTGTCGACATTCCCAGCAGATAAACATATGTGTTTCATTTTTAATGAAGATGTTTTAATAATATATTAAATTAATTAAAATCATTAGATCCAATTTTTGATAAAATCGAGATGTTTCCAAAAGTTTCCATTTAAGGGTTACTTTGTTATTAGGAGACTTTCTTGAAAGTCTTGCTTGTCGTCCTTGAACAATAGAAGCTTATTTACAACTTTGCTATGTAACCTACTTTCGTGTATTGGGTTCTTTTGAGAGGATTTTCTACATATTCAGGTGTTCCAAAAATATAAATTTCCAATAGAATCCCGACTGTGAGTTTTTGGCTACAATGCAATTCTACAGAAAGTACTATTTTAACGCAAAATTAAAGCCGAACTGAAAAGCGGTACAAATTTGCATTTTAAATATCCCGCGTATCTGTTGACTGACTGTGATCACAGCGACACCCAGTGTCATGCAACACAAGTTACAGGTAGAACATTGCAGATGGCACTTGACCAGGAAATGAAATGAGCATTGTAATGTAACATACTTATTAAGCCCAATTCGCAACATATTAGACCAGTAATGTTTTATTTTGTTACAAAGTAGATGCAATTGTTAACTATAAGTAAGAGGTAGATTACACAAAAATATTTCATAATGAACATTGTGTTTTCAGAACTAATATCTACAGACGGTTGTTTAACCAAACAAATTTCTTTTTATATTTGACATTATGTTGCATGAAATCATTAGAATTTTAGATTCATTGCACTCATTCAGGTGGTTCCAAACCTTTTGGTGTTTTATATATTTTGTAAGTAAATCTTGTACGCTATAAGTACGTTGCATACTGTTATATAAAGCAAGCTTATAAATTATTCCATGTCTCTCTAAATGAAATGCCTATTTTCGGTATTCCATAACTAAGTTCGTTAGAAGCGATCTGGGAATTAATATTCACAAAAGTAGAAACATTATCATTTTAACTGTATTTAAATTAACAATTGGAAACATCTGTTCATATGTAGTAGCATATAATGAAATAAATTTTGAGACAAGTATATCAATTTTGATCCATTTATTTTTTATGTCTGTCTTTATTACTTGTTTAGCACTCCATATTATTGAAACTGGTAACTTCTCCCATCAACGTTGTCTTCAACACCAAATATTTATTGATCTGTTATTTTCCAGAATGGCCAAGAGGCAAATCTTCGATTTGGGTTAGTATAATTGACAGGAAGGCCTCTAAAGGACTTGCGTGACAACAGGTGGCAAAATGAAACTTACTTCGCAATAAGAAATTAATTTTTCCAAATCTAATTATCTGTCCTGTCGTATATTTGCTCTCGACTCCCAAATGTTGGTGTGGTTAGGTTCAAGTTAGTTACTTAACCACTACCAAAGGTAGTGGTGAGGTCAGATTCCTAGTTCACATCTCAGCTGAGATCACAATAGTGGGATTGTCTCTATTAACAGTTTAGAGTTATATTGTATTAAACGTGTACCGCGTGACCCAGCTGTGCATAGGTATGTAACATACAGTATATAATCTAATGTAACAACTTTGACACCTTTTACAAATGATCCTAATGTATCAAAATCCTTAAAGTCCTGAACGAGAACCAAGCAGCTGTGAAAGTATTTGAAAAAAGGCATTCATAGTGCTGTGCACCAGGATAGTAAGAAGGGTGAAAGACTTACAAACTTAATCTGCAACTGGGTGTGTAGCTACTGAAAGGGTAGAGCGAAAGAAACATCTAAGTCAAACTGAACTAATTAATATATTTCAAAGATGCTTAGTATTACTACAGGGCACTCCCTGGATCTGAATGAGATCAGGGGCGCTTTGGTAACATTTAAATACATAATAACATCATGCAACTTTACCATTAGTGATGTGTTGTTTGTATGGCTTGAACATTGTGTGACTGTCAAAAGGTGTACGATCTGGTACGCCCTGCTGGCAAACTACCCGTAGTAGCACTTTGAAATAAACTCTTGTTGATTCTTACAGAGATTATCAGCAAGTCCCCTCTCAAATCTCTGCGAAGTCTCTCCTCCGAGGCTAACTCAACGATGCTTAAATAGGGGTCCTACCAAAAAGTCAACTCAGCGATTCCCACGCTAACTGTTAATTTGCAAACATATTGTGCGATCATTGTTTACATAATTGAGAACATGTTTAAACCTGTTACTGGCCAACTAAGCATTATTTCCCTTGATCAGCAGGATGTGTGATTCAATGTTTAAAACATGAAGAACAAGTTGAGGCCTGTTACAGGCCACCTGCGAATTATTTCCCGAAGACAGTCGGATGTATGATTCACCAGTCCAAAGTACATGTTTTGGCAGTCAGCATAATTTACGCTTAAGCATACAACTTTTACACACAGCTGTGCCCTGACTCAAGGCATCGAAACTAAATGTTACAGAATAATGATTACAGTTATCTCCAAATTTTGCACAGCCTATACACGCAACAATAGATACAATGAATGGGTAGGTGACAGAGGAGTGATGGCGCGAAGAACAAACAGAAAACGTACAATATGTCTCAGTAGATTAGCAGCCAGAATGTAGGGAAGGAAAGAAAATTAAAACCTTATATATGAAATAGTTTATGACCTTTTCGTTCAGGTAATTTCTGTATCTTAATATACCTATTACCATATCGATATTAGAGTCGTTTTACACAACTATTCCCGACAACGTTTGTATAAGTTTTAAATGTTATTAATATTCTCCCCATTCCTCAGTCAATAAGTACACTTAAACGATTGTAAAAAGTTTTAACAGCTTGCCGCTTGAGGACTTTGTCATTCCATTATACTTGCATGGTCAGCAGATAAAGACCAATGGGCTTTTATATGAGAAAAAAAAAAAGAAAATAAAAATTCTATGCCCAATATACACAACTAGTACTACTAATAGCAATCATAATAATAATCATGATAGTTAAAGAATATAACAAAAATAAAAATAAAAATAAAACCAGTACTAATAATCATACTAATGCTAATAATCATACTAATGCTAATAATCATACTAATGCTAATAATCATACTAATGCTAATAATCATACTAATGCTAATAATGATAATAATAATAATAATAATAATAATAATAATAATAATAATAATAATAATAATAATAATAATAATAATAATAATAATAATAATAATAATAATAATAATAATAATAATAATAATAATAATAATAATAATAATAATAATAATAATAATAATAATAATAATAATAATAATAATAATAATAATAATAATAATAATAATAATAATAATAATAATAATAATAATAATAATAATAATAATAATAATAATAATAATAATAATAATAATAATAATAATAATAATAATAATAATAATAATAATAATAATAATAATAATAATAATAATAATAATAATAATAATAATAATAATAATA
This sequence comes from Mantis religiosa, assembly GCA_030765055.1. Classification (NCBI taxonomy): domain Eukaryota; kingdom Metazoa; phylum Arthropoda; class Insecta; order Mantodea; family Mantidae; genus Mantis; species Mantis religiosa. The sequence continues at coordinate 240,504,531 of CM060950.1, read as the reverse complement.
ATAATAATAATAATAATAATAATAATAATAATAATAATAATAATAATAATAATAATAATAATAATAATAATAATAATAATAATAATAATAATAATAATAATAATAATAATAATAATAATAATAATAATAATAATAATAATAATAATAATAATAATAATAATAATAATAATAATAATAATAATAATAATAATAATAATAATAATAATAATAATAATAATAATAATAATAATAATAATAATAATAATAATAATAATAATAATAATAATAATAATAATAATAATAATAATAATAATAATAATAATAATAATAATAATAATAATAATAATAATAATAATAATAATAATAATAATAATAATAATAATAATAATAATAATAATAATAATAATAATAATAATAATAATAATAATAATAATAATAATAATAATAATAATAATAATAATAATAATAATAATAATAATAATAATAATAATCGTCATCATCATAATAACAGTAAGAATATGAATATTAACAATAATAATAGTAATAGAAAATCTTTTGGATGGTTTCTTTGCTTTATTCTCTCGGAAATCTTACAAGAACCACACGAATTTCTCAGCTTAGTTGCTGCGGGAAGACCTCACATTTATATATGTGCGAGAAGTGAACGTTTCTCAAACCTGATTTTTTACGATTGGTTTACTGATGGGTTTTGCGATTGAATTTGCAGGTACACAAGCTGCAGTGCTCACTCAATGCCTGGAATTTCAGCGCTGTGACTCTTTATACATACTTAAAGAACATTTATGTATTCTGAATCTGTATCTGTGCTGTCGTGGCTCACTGGGTCGTCTGCCCTTTGTCTCCTTAAACTCATCGTTCCTCCCGGGGCAATATGACACCCACTTGGGGGAAGAAGAGCAATGGGCCCAGCGTGGTAGCTTACGGAGCGAATCACCTCCGTAATGCCATCCTAATCCTCTCTGTACGCGCGTAGTTGTTTACACTTTACACAGACATGAGTCCGTGGAACCCAGTGGTAGATTCTTTGTAAGGAAAACCATAACGCTTCCCATAGCTATACTTCCGCTGCTAGGCGCTTTTATAGATAATGGTATTTGACTTCATTGATTCGCCGAAACTGCAGGCTTTGAGATCGCTGCAGATCAAAGCAAAGACTTTTAGAGGAAAGTTACGGAGTGCAAGTTAGCAGCAACAGTGAAAAACAATATTTCTTAAATTGCAGAATTTGTACCAAAGTACAGCATTTTCCAGGGAATTGAAGGTAGAAGGCTACACATTCTCTCCTCACTAAATGGAAAGCTTTGCAATAATATGAATTTACGAATAGTCTTCTCACGAATTTTATGAAAATGAGCAGAAGCCTATGAAGGTACTGTCATCCAACCAGGTCTTCGAAAGGGCTCCTTTGGAGACACTGATGCCAACAAAGCAATTTACAATAACTTCTACATGCGTGTTTTCGTGTAAATGAACTGTATATCTCATAACCGTGCAGCAGCACCATTCAGGGTACTTAAGCCTTTGTAGAAATGTGAGTTGAGAATGTATGATGAATATAAAACAATCAATGTCAGTCAAAATATAGAAAGCGGCCGCTCTGTTAGTTATATGGATTGCCCGGTCGGATATACAATGATTTTATCCATCAGGAGCTGTTGCCAATAGATGGCTCTACTTGTAATATCTTATATATTGAATAAGCATTTGTAGTTATACATAAGATTTTTAATTCAATTGCAAACATGTTATTTTTATGTCTTAGATTTAATTGCAGCGTTTGGGGTGAAGGTACAGACCATCTGTAGTGCATAATGAGAGAATACTGAACGGACAAATAATCGTGTATGGGAAAGGAAGTGCCTACAACTAAGTATATTCCTGGGCATTTGTGCCAGAAAAAATCATTGACCGCTTAAATACAGAAACGAAAGAGATTTTAACAGTCATTTTGGAACGCCCCAGTTACAGTCGACTGAATGTTCCACCTATATTCACGACATTCTCTTAGTGCTGTAAAGTACATTAAAACTAAGAAACTCTTCTCGTTCATTGGGATAAACATGAGTTCGAAATGTCATTTGGCACTGCTTACTTGCTCAATACTTTTGGGATTTAATATCCACTTTTACAAGCTTCACCACCTGCTGAGTGTCATTCTTTTTAAAATGTTCTGAATTTCATCGCATGATACTCTGTTCCTACTGCGACAAATTATTACTCAGGATACCATGTACTTATAGTAGTAGAGATGACGTATAAGCAAATAACTTTTATTACTTATTTTCGGTTTGTATTCATTCAAGCATTCTGAACCTTTTAAGTGGTGACAGAGAGAGCACTCGCAATAACACGGTTCTTATATTTTCTTGAAGACACGATGGCAGCAGGTGCATACTGTAGTCTAATCCTTTAGTAGGTGTAGACTATGTGTTGGCTTTAATATTTAATACTCTTTGTAGACCTAGAAGTTTATAAAACTACAGAGTGGCGTCACATTTGACTGCAATATAAGTACATACGGGTAATTTACACCTATTAAAAATGTTTTTGACAAAAGCTGTGCTTAGCAAGCAACTTGTCGAATCGTTACAACATGCTGAACTTACGTACAATGTTTGCAATTTCAGCAACGCCTTCTTTGGGTTTTTCTGTTCAATTAGATTCCCTGACCTTTCTCTGAAGGTCCTTCCTTCTTGGTGCAGGGTCCTAACACTTCGCACTTTTATTGAAATTGAGAATAAAGTTTTTGGTGAAATGCAATATTGACCATAAGTGGTTAGCATTGGTACCAAAAGAGGATTTAAGCGACTGGTTTGTCTTTCTGACGATATAATTTAAGTATTTGTATTTACTTTGAGATAAGAAACTTCCCAAGGGTTTTGCAGCGATAAGCCTTCCGCAACACCCGGCTATGATATAACTGGGGATATCGAATTGCATTTTAATAGTTGAATGTTTAATAATTTACAGCGTAATTACTTACACTCAACGTAAGCCAAGTAATCGTTATGTATTTCGTGAAATACTCACCAAGATGACAATTTGCAGTACACAAACAGGATTAAGCTGACCACAAGAAGATCACATTGATCAGATATGGAAATTCCTGTTGAAAAATCCTTAGTTTCATCCCCATACCTACACACCGTTCCAAAGCAGTGCGGATGGTGCCTTTACAGAGCATACAAGAATTACAGTGGCTCATAGTGGTAATGTGGGTGACTAAAATAAGGACATTATTGAGTGCTTAAAGAAGTATAAATACGTAGCGTGCTAGGAGTCTCGGTTTCGATTTCCGCCCGTGGGAATGTGGATTTTTCTCCGACCAACGTAATTCCTCTTCTTCTCGAGTCTGGAAGTAAGAATGAGAGTGTGCATGCATGCGTGACCTAAAGATTGAACCCAACGAATACGATTTAAACACTTCGAAATATTCCAAAGGAGAACGGAAGCCGCTTTGCCCATTGGAATTAAAGGTGCGGTATTAACGGAATAGAAACGGAGTATTAAGTGTCCATTAAAACGATATTTTGATATGGCGGATTTGTAGGACCTTGGGACGGAGTGTCGTGCGTCAGTGTGTTTTGTCCCGGAAGTGGCTGAGGATGTGATACTCGGACTGGATGCCCACAGAAGCCAAGAGGCGACGGTCGACGACAGCAGCAAGGTCCTGCGGCTCAATGGAGAAGAGGTTATACTCCAGCAACCAGAAGCACGCCTTGGAATCTGCAGGGTCATCTTGAAGGAAGACGTGGGTCACCGCGAGAAAGTAGGTGGGGGTGACGGCGTGACTGGAAGGACAGCGGATGAAGAACATTGTTGCCGTGCCGGGAGAGGTCAGTGCGGCTGCTTAACCAAGCATACATCGATCACGAATTCTAGGCCGGAACGGAGAAGGGGACGTGTGAGCCCGCGTTCATCGTGACCGCATTCGACAAGACACAGGAGCCGGTGCCAACGCAACACCCGGGGTCCCAGCTGGACGGCATACAAGAGAGGGCGGCCGATTACCTGACCGCATAACAGCTCGAGAAGGTGCGACAACTGCTGAGAATATATCAACGCGTCTTCAGTCAAGGGAAGGAAGAAATACTGTGTCACCCGGCGAGAGTTACTGGCGCTAGCAAAGGCCATGGAGCACTTCCACAAGTACCTCTACAGTCAGGCATTCCATCTGAGTACAGGCCACTCCGCCCTAACCTGGCTACTGAGCTTTAGAAACCTAGAGCGCCCGACAGCACGTGGGGTTCAGAGCCTGCAGGGTTTGGACTTCGCCTCTGGACATCTTAGTGGGAATAACCGCGGTAACGCAAACGCCATGTCCCGAAGAACCTGCCCAGAGGAGGAAAATTGAAAAACAATATTGTTTAAATCGCAGAAATGGCACCGAACTAGAAAATTTTCCAGCTTTTTAAAAGAAGGAATCTTGCACATTCTCTACTTAGTAAATGAAAAGGTTTGCATTATATGAAGTTACAAATATTCTTCTTATGTTTTTAGGAAATGACAGATGTTTGAGAAGGTACTGTTACCCAAACATATTTTCAATAGGGCAACTTTTGAGACACCTTGATGCCCCCAAAGGAATTAACTTAATCTGCTACATGTGTGTTTTTCGTGTACATGAATCGTTTATCTCATAACCGTGCAGCAGCTTCCCTCAAAGTAATTAAACCTATGTAGAAACGTGAGCTGAGAATGTAATCTGAATATAATACACTCAATGTTAGTCAAAATACAGAAAGCAGACGCTCAACTAGTTATATGAATTGTCCGGTCGGAGGCACAATGCTTTCATCTATCAGGTGCAGTTGCCAATAGATGCCTCTACCTGTAATATCTTATAGCTTGGATAAATATTTGTAGTTATACATTCGATTTCGTATCAAATTGCAATTACGTTATTCCTTATGTTTTAGATTTTATTGCCGCTTGTGACGTGAAGGTACAGACCATTTTTAATGTTTAATGAGACAATACTGTACGGAAAAATAATTGTGTATGGGAAAGGAAGTGCCTAAAACTAAGTATATTTCTGGGAATTTGTCCCTCAGAAAATCATTGACCACTTAAATTGTAGTGTTTTTCCAGAAGATTTCTAAAAAGTTATTTTGCATAAATAGCCAACAATACGAAGCTGTGACATACGTAATTTGGAATGAGTGTTCCTCTTCAATTCAGTGCTTTGACTTAATGCTGTAAAATATATTCAAGCTAAGAAACCCTACTCGTACATTGAGGTGAACATGTTTTCGAAATGTGGTTTGCCACGGTTTATTTACTCATCACTTCTGAGATTTAATATCCACTTATAGAAGCTTCGCTACCTGCTGAGTGTCGTTCTTTCAAAAATGTTCTGAATTTCAAACGCACGACACTCTGTTCTTACTTAAAAAAACTATTATTCAGAATACCGTGTACCTATAGTAGTAGAGTTAACGTATACGCAAACCCTTTTTTGTCTTTATTTTTTGTTCGTATTCATTTAAGCATTGTGCATCTTTCAAGTGATCACAGGGAGAGAACACGTAACTTCACGGTTCCATATATAAACAAACAAGTATCTTAATCTGCAGATTTTTTTGACACCGCACTGTATCCTAAAGAATTTCCGCTTATCAAACGATTTCCAACATATTGGGTGGTATTTAATACCTTTGTTAAAATCAGCTACTGCAATTAAAACATTTAGTAATATTTTATAAAACAAAACCGTTATGAACTGTTTCATTTTTGTGTCGTGAATGCTCTAGAGAGCAACATTTCGAATCGTTGCAACATGCTGAACTTTAATACAAAGTTTGCAACTTCAACAACGCCATCTTTGGGTTTTTCTGTTCATTTAGATTCCCTGACCTGTCTCTGAATTTCTTTCCTTCTTGGCGCAGGGTCCTCATATTTTGCAATTTTGTTGAAATGGTGGTCAAAGATTTTGTTGGAATGTAATACTGGCCATAAGTGTTTAGCATTGATACTAAAAGAGCATTTAAACGACTGGTTTGTCTTTCTGACGATCTAATTCATATATCTGTATTTACGTTGAGATTAGAAACATCGCAAGGCTTTTGCAGCAATAAGCCTTCAGCAACACCCGGCAATGATGTAATTACCATATAACATTGAATTTTAATACTTAAATATTTAGTAATTTACAGTTTAATTACTGACATCGAAGTAAGCCAAGTATTCGTTATGCATTTCGTGAAAGACTCACAGAGATGAAAATTTGCTCTACACAAACAGGATTTAGCCGACCACAAGAAGATCACATGAACAGAAATAGAAATTCCTGTTGAGAAAATTCTTATTTTTATCCCCATCGTTATAGACCGTCCCAAAGCAGTGCTGGTGGTACCTTTACAGAGCATACAGGAATTACAGTGACTCATAGTGGTAGAGTGGGTGACTAAAATACGGAGAATATTGAATGTTTAAAGAAGTATATGTACGTAGAGTGCTAGGCGTCTCGGTTTCGATTCCCGGCCGTGGGAATGTGTACTTTTCTCCGACCAAGGTAAATCCTCATTTTCTCGAATCTGTAAGTAAGAATGAGAGTGCGAATGTATGCGTGATCTAATGACTGAACCCAACGAATACGAGTTAAAGACTTCGAAATATTCCAAAAGAGAACGGCAGCCGCTTTGACCATTGGAATTAATGGAGGGCATAAACGGAATACAAACGCAGTATTAAGTGTCCATTAGAACGATATTTTGGTATGGGGGATTTGTAGGAGAACTTTAATCAGATTTGGCTACGAAAGTGTATACGAAAAAACCTCTAGTACCCATCTAATGACAAAAATAGTATTTAGAAGAGACTATTTCGATTCGTTGTTGCCTCCGGACAATATGACTCATAACCAAGGTTTCGAATAAGTAGTAAATAGCGGTCGTATGTGTTCACTGTCGTTGAGGAAGTCTACTAGCCGAACTCCAAAAACTATATCATCTTAATGAAACTGTTTAAGTCGTTAATTCTTTTTTCCTAAAATATCCCTTAAAATTTAATCAAAATGCAGTACTTTAATATGTACACGACGAACCAAAATTATAACTACAATTTCCTGGCGATAGACTGTGAATTCCGCTTCATTTTGAACGGTTGTTCAAAACTTATAACTAATTAAGGCTTCACGGGTTATTAGCCGTGTCAAATCTATAAAACTCGAGCTTTCGGCCATCTTCACTCTGTGGCCTTCCTCAGGAAACTGGCATTGACCCAACAGGCCGCCCTATATATACCACACATATAAAACTTTTAACTGTCAAACCATGACACATCTACAAGTGGATTAGTAGTTCATTTATTTATCATCCAATTTCTTTTATGATTCCTATTTACCCAAGGATATATTAGGAATATAATTTAGAAATTTATGAACATAATACAATTTACAAATATATTACAAAATTCCATATCAAGCTGAGAAACAGTAAACATCAAAATGAATCATTTAACTTAAGGAATATTTTGTTTAAGAATGCGATGTTATATTGATAGGTTTTTAATTCATCAGATTTGGTGTCAGTGGTTTTCAGAATGTGTAACCTAAGGATTGAAGCAATAATTCAGGTTCGTATGGTTCATTACAGAAAAGCTTTCAGTCAAATAAAATGTGAGAGACATCTTGAAGGTGATTGCCACAAATACAGTGAGATGTGGATTTGGTTTTGAATCGAAATAAATAATGTCGCAAACCCGGATCTACGGCCGCGGGGCTTGTGTGACACAGAGTGAGCTCTTAGGCGTGCAGTGTGAAAACCAAGTGCCAGCAGACAAGATAATATGCTGATAATGCCATGTCGAAACAACCAAACTGAGATATATGGAAATATCTAGTTACTTCTGGACTGATATAGATAACTCGGTTTATGGTTTATTTTAGAATGATTTAGAAATTATCAGGAGCTATATAAGCGATTGAGACACGCCAACTGGCGGTTGCAAACAGAGTTAGTTGCAAGTAATGAAACTGTGTTGTGAAACGAGGCACAGCTGGAAGTGTTATTGTAACGAGAGCCAATGATGTAATCTGCTGTCACTGTTATTTTCATCGACCTTGGTAGACTGATGATGTACGTAACGAAATGCTGCTGTAATCTATAAGAGTATCTCTACGAAAATAAAGGCGATTTTTAATTTCTGCAATTCGACCTCTTATTTCTACGAACCCACAAATTCAACATTGGTCTCAGGAAGCGCGACGACGACACCATCACCGAGAAGATGTAGGAAATGAAGATCGAGTTATCAACGAATGCGGAAGCTGAAAATAGGAACTTGGCCGCGACGATGACCTCGAAGATGACCGGCAACACGAGGAGCAGCCGGAGGAACGAGTAAGGACCGGCGTGGCGAGGAGCACGTCGGCGCCATCACCACCAACTCCTCGAGTGATACTGCGCGGCATCATCCGGCGTATGGATGGCAGCCTCATCGCGAACGGTTGGGTCAGAGGGAGTCCGTGCCGCGTACTCTTAGACATCGGGGCAGCCGCGACCATGATCAGACGTGACATGGCAAAGGGTTTGCTGGCGAAGAAACCAAGCCTATCATTCCCGCTAAAGACGGCATCTTGCGACACCATGCCCGGTGAGCGGACGGGCCTGCTGCAGTTGACCTTGGGACGGAGTGCCGTGCGTCAGTGCGTGTTCGTCGCGGAGATGGCTGGAGACGTGATACTGGGACTAAATGCACTCAGAAGCCATGAGGCGACCTTCGATGACGGCAGGAATTTCCTGCGGCTCGAAGCAGAAGAGGTTATACTCCGGCAACCCAAAGATTTTCTTGGAATCTACATGGTTATCTTAAAGTAAAACGTGGGTCTCCGCGAGAAGTAGGTGGTTGTGACGGCGTGACTGGAAGGACAGCGAATGAAGAACATCATTGCCGTGCCGAGAGAAGTCAGTGAGGCTGCTTAACCCAGCCTACATCGATCACGACGTGCAGGCCGGAACGGAGATGGGGACGCGCAAGCCCGTGGTCATCGTGACCGCAAACGACAAGACACAGGAGCCGGTGCCAACGCAACACCTGGGGTCCCAGCTGGAGGGCTTACAGGAGAGGGCGACCGATCACCTGACCGCAGAACAGCTCCAGAAGGTTCGACAACCGCAGAGAATTTATCAGCGCGGCTTCAGTCAAGGGAGGGACGAAATACCGTGTCACACGACGAGAGTTACTGGCAATAGTAAAGGCCTTGGAGCACTACAACAAGTACCTGTACAGTCAGCCGTTCCAACTGAGGACTGACCACTCCTCCCTAACCGGGCTACTTAGCTTTAGAATCCTGGAAGGCCAGACAGCACGTTGGGTTCAGAGGCTGCAGGAGTACGACTTTGCCACTGGACATCGTAGTGGGAAGAACCACGGTAACGCAAACGCCATGTCCCGAAGAACTTGCACAGAGGATCAAAATTGGAAACCAATGTTGTTTAAACTGCAGAAATGGTAGCCAAGAACAACACTTTCCAGCTATTTAAAAGAATGAATCTTGCGCAATTTCTCGTTACTAAATGAAAAGCTTTGCAATAATTTGGTTTTACAAATATGCTTCTCATGTTTTAGGAAATGACAGATGTTCTAGAAGGTACTGTTACCCAACCAGGTTTTCGATAGGACACCTTTGGAGCCACTGTGATGCCCCCAAAAGAATTTTAAAAAACTGTTCACGTGTGTTTTCGTGTACATGAACCGTTTATCTCATAAGCGTGCAGCATCACCCGTAAGGGTAATTAAACTTTTGTAGAAAAGTGAGTTGAGAATTTACTATGAATATAACACACTCAATGTCAGTCAGAATATAGAAAGCAGATGCTGAACTAGTTATACGGATTTCCCGGTCGGAGGCCCCAGGTTTGCATTTATCAGGCGTTTTTGCCAATAGAGGCTCTAGCTGTAATATCTTATAGCTTGGATAAATATTTGTAGTTATACATAAGATTTTGTATCAAACAGTAATTTTGTTATTTTTTATGATTTACTTTTAATTGTAGCTTGTGACTTGAAGGTACAGACCATTTTAATGTATAAATTACAACACTGAACGCACAAATAATTATGTATGGGAAAGGAAGTGCCTAGAACTAAGAATATCTCTGGGCTTTTGACTCAGAGAAAATCATTGCCCGCTGAAGTACTTCTTGTTCTTTAGAAAAGATTTCGAAAGGGTTATTTTGGAAATATAGCTAAGAATAAGATTCCGTGAGTCAACTTGTGTGCCTACTCAATTTAGTGCTCTAAAATATATTAAAACTAAGAAACTCTTCTCATTCTTTGAGATGAACATTACTTCGAAATGTCACTTGCTACGGTTTATTTACTCATCTCTTTTGAGATTTAATATCTACTTATACAAGCTTCACTACCTACTCAGTGTTGTTCTTATAAAAATGTTCTGAATTTCAATGACATGACACTCTGTTCTTACTTCGGCAAATAATAATTCAGGGTACTCTGTACCTATATTAGAAGAGATAACGTAAACGGTTTGTATTGATTTAAGAGTGCTGCATCCTTCAAGTGGCCACATGGAGAGGAATCGCAATTTCACGGTTCGTATATAAACAAACATGTATCTGCATCTGTAAATTCTTTTTGACACCAGATTGTCTCCAAACGGATTTCCGCTTATCGAACGATTTCGAACATATTGGGCAGAATCCAGTACCTTTGCTAAAATCAGCTATTTTAATGAAATCGTTTACTAATATTTTATATAAATAAACCGTTATGAATTGTTTTATTTTCGTGTGGAGGATGCTCTAGAAAGTTACTTGTCGAATCGTTGCAACATGACGAACGTACGTACAGAGTTTGCAATTTCAGGAACGGCTCTTTGGGTTTTTCTGTTCAATTAGATTCAGTGATATTTCTCTGAAGGTCTTTTCTTCTTGGTGCAGGGTCCTAACACTCTGCACTTTTATTGAAATTTTGGTGAAAGTTTTTGTTGAAATGCAATACTGACCATAAGTGTTTAGCATTGATACTAAAAGAGGATTTAAACGACTGGTTTGTCTTTCAGACGATCTAATTTATACATTTTTATTTACTTTGAGATCAGGAACTTCTCAAGGGTTTTGAAGCGATAAGCCTTCAGCAACTGCTTCCTATGATGTAAGTACGCATATAATTGGATTTTAATACTTAAAAGTTTAGTAATTTACAGTTTAGTTACTGAACCTCAAAGTAAGCCAAGTATTTGTTATGTATTTTGTGAAAGACTCACTGAGATTACATTTTGCAGGACACAAACAGAATTAAGCTGACCAAAAAAAGATCACATTGAACAGATGTGGACGTTCCTGTTGAGAAAATTCTTATTTTATCCCCATAGATATAGATCGTCCCAAAGCAGTGCCGGTTGGACCTTTACAGAATATACAGGAATTACAGTGACTCATAGTGGTAACGTGGGTGACAAAAATCAGGAGATTATTGAGTGCTTAAAGAGGTATAAATGTGTAGCGTGCTAGGGGTCTCGGCTTCGATTCCGGGCCGTGGGGATGTGGAATATTCTCCGACCAAGGTAAATCCTCATTTTCTCGAGTCTGGAAGTATGAATGAGAGTGCAAATGTACGCGTGATCTAATGATTGAACCCAAAGGAGTATTAAGTGTCCAGAAAAGGATATTTTGGTATGGGGGATTTGTAGGAGAACTTTAATCAGATTTGGCTACGAAAGTGTATACGAAATAAAGTTCTAAAACCCAGCTAATGCCAAAGTTAGTATTTAGAAGGTTCTATTTTAATGGATTGTTGCCTGCGGACAATATGACTCATAATTAAGGTTTCGAATAAATACTAAATAGCGGTCATATGGGTTCACTCTCGTTGAGAATGTCTACTGGCCAAACTCCAAAAACTATGTCATTTTAATGAAGCAGCTAAAGGTGGTAGTTGCTTTTTCTTGAAATATCCCTTAAAGATTTAATCAAAATTCAGTACGGTAGACTGTGGTTTCTGCTTCATTCTGAATGGTTGTTCAAAATTAATAACATGCAAGCCATAACACATGTACAAGTGAATTAGTAGTTCATTTATTTATGATCCAATTTCTTTTTTGATTGCCATTTTACCCAAAGGTATATTAGGAATATAATTTACAAGTTTATGAAGATAATACAATTTACAAAATTTAGCGAAATTCCATATCAAGCTGACAAACCGTAAACATGAATGTGAATCATTTAGCTTAAGAAATAATTTGTTTAAGAAAGCAATGAAATATTGATAAATTTTGGAAATCATCAATATATGTGTAAGTGGTTTTGAGAAAATGTACCTAAGAATTGAAGCAATAATTCAAGTTAGTATCTTTTATAACAAAAAACGGGCAATCAAATACAATGTGAGGGACAGCTTGAAAATGGCTACCACAAATATAATGAGATGTGGATTCGATTTTGAATCGAAAAAAGTTAGCTGAAAATTTGCCATATCCAGTTTGTATCCCACAAATCTTACAAGAATCACACAAATTTCTCAGCTTAGTTTCTGCGGGAAGAGCTCATATGTATTTACGTGCGAGAAGAGCAAGTGTCCTAAACGTAATTTGTTGCGATTGGTTTACTGATGCATTTTGCGATTAAATTTGCAGTTACACAAGCTGCAGTGCTCACTCAGTGCCTGGAATTTCATCGCTGTTACTCTCTATACATACTTCAAGAACATTTATGTATTCTGAATCTGTATCTGTAATGTCGTGGCTCCCTGCGTCGTCCGCCCTCTGTCTCCTTCACCTCGTACTTCCTCCCGGAGCGATGTGCCCCACACTTGGGTTCATAGGAGGAATGGGCCCAGCGTGGTCGCCTACGTACCGAATCACCTATGTAATGATATCCTAATCTTCTCTGTACCCGTGCCCGCCTCGGTAGCGTAGATGGTAGCATATCTGCCTCACGTTCAGGAGGTCCAGAGTACGAATCTCGGTCAGGGTGAGTTACCTGGATAAGGTTTTTCCGGGGTTTTCCCTTATCCTTCAAGACGAATATCGGGTACCTCTAAGCACCTTGGACCCTCGACTTATTTGAGCATTATTTCACCCAATTCATCACCGACCGATATGACTTAACGTTGGAGGACGCATATTACAAAAAAGCACATTCTCTGTACCCGCGTAGTTGTTTACATTATAAATGGAATATACAGACTCGAGTCTGTAGAGCCCAGTGTTAATTCCTTTTTAAGGATAACCATGACGCACCGAAGCTTGTTAATTGTGTATTTTCCTAGGAAATTTCAAATTGGAAGGATATCGGTTCATCAGTTTATTGGAATGCATGTATCCGTAGCTACACTTCCGCTGCTAGGCGTTATTATTAATACTGGAATTTGACTTCACATATTAAGCAACTACAGGCCTTGAGCCCGCTACACATCAAAGGAAAGATTTATAGAAAAATGTCAGGGAGTGCAAGTGTGCAGCAAAATGAAAAAACAATGTTGCTAAAATTGCAGAATTGGTACACAAGTACAGCATTTTCCAGTGACTTTAAGGAAGAAAACCGTCACATTCTCTCCTTAGTAAATTAAAAGCTTTGAAATAATATGAATTTGCAAATATTCTTCTCACCATTATTATGAAAATGCCAGATGTCTAAGAAGGTACCATCACCCAACCAGATTTTCGAAAGGGCACCTTAGAGACACTCTGATGTCACCAACAAATTTACAGAAACCGCTATATTTGTGTTTTCGTGTACATGAACGGTATATCCCATAACCGTGCAGAAGCACCCGTCAGAGTACTTAAACCTTTGCAGAAAAGTGAGTTGAGGATGTATTATGAGTATAATACACTCAATGTCAGACAAAGTACAGAGTTCAGTTATATGGATGCACGGTGGGATGTACATGATTTCCACTATCAGGCGCTGTCGCTCATAGATGGCTCTACCTGTAATATCTTATAGCTTGGATTAATATTTGTTGTTATACATAAGATTTTGTATCAAATTGTATTTATGTTATTTTATATGCTTTAGTTTTAACTGTAGTTTGTGACGTGAAAGCACAGACCATATATAATGTATAATGAGAGAATACGGAACGGAATAATAATTGTGTATGGGAAAGGAAGTGCCCACATCTAAGTATATCTTCAGGCATTTGTGCCAGAAAAAACCATTGAGAGGTTGAATTCTGAGAAATGACATGCGAAAGAGCTATAAGCAGACTTTTTGGAAAAATATTAAATAATAGGGTTAAGCGAACTACTTATTGTCCACTGAGGGTTCCTGTTTTATTCCATACATTGTATTAGTGCTGTAAATTATATCAATATTAAGAAGCTCTTCTCGTAAATTGAGATGAACATGATTTCGCAATGTCATTTGCTACGGTTTATTTATTCATCACTTTTGAGATTTAATATCCACTTATACAGGCTTCACTACAAACTCAGTGTCGTTCTCTTAAATATGTTCTGAATTTCATTCGCATTACACTCTGTTCTTACTTCAACAAAATATTATCACAAGGTACCGTGTACGTATAGTAGTAGAAGTGACGTATAAGCAAACCATTTTGTCTCTAATTTCGGTTTGTATTCATTTAAGCATTCTGCATATTTAATGTGGTGACAGGCAGAGTACTCGTAATATCACGGTTCGTATTTTCTCTTGAAGACACGACGGCAGCAGGTGCATACGGTAGTTAAATCCTTTAGTAGGTGTAGACTATGTATTGGCTTTTATATTTAGTATTCATTGGATATCTAGAAGTATTTAAGACTGAAAACGGCGACAAATTTGACTGCAATATAAGTACATATGGGTAATTTACACATATTAAGAATGTTTTTGAGAAATACTGTGCTTTAGCGAGAGCTAGAGTTTTATTTGAGTAAGAGTTTACCTATCTTTCACCGCTTATCTCGTCTAAAGCTTAAATGTAGCAGTAGATATGTACAATATTTGGTATTTTTAACTTTCTTTAGATATATGCTGTTGGATATCTAGACACACAAGTATCTGAATCTGTAAATTCTTTATGTGACACGACATTGTCTCCGAAGGTATTACCGTTTATCAAACGATGCCGAACGTATTGGATAGGATGAAATACCTCCGTTTAAATAAGCTATGTTAATAGAATCATTTTGTAAAATTTAAAAAAATAAAGCCGTTACGATTTCTTTTATTTTTGTGTAGAGAATGCTCTGGAAAACAACTTGTCGAAGTGTTGCAACATGCTGAACTTACGTACATACTTCGCAAATTCAGCACCGCCTTCTTTGGGTTTTTCTGTTCAATTAGATTGCCTGACGTTTCTCTGGAGGTCTGTCCTTCATGGTGCAGGGTCCTAAATCTCTGAAATTTCATGGAAATTGTGGTGACATTTTTGTTTAAATGTAATACTGATCATAAGTGGTAAGCATTGATATTAGAAGAGGATTAAAACGACTGGTATGACTTTCTGACGATGTAATTTATATATTTTTATTTGCCTTGAGATAACAAACGTCGCAATGGTTTTGCAGTGATTAGCCTTCAGCAACACCGGGCTATGATGTAATTGCGCATATAACTGGATTTTAATACTTAAATATTTTGTAAATTACAGTTTAACTACTGACACTAAACGTAAGCCAAGTATTCGTTATGTATTTAGTGAAAGACTCACCGAGATGACAATTTGCAGTACACAGACGGGATTAAGCCGACCACAAGAAGATCATAGTGAACAGATATGGAAATTCCTGTTGAACAAATTCTTATTTTCATACCCATAGTTATAGACCGTACCAAGCACTGCTGGTGCTTCCTTTACAGAACATACAGAAATTACAGTGACTCATGGTGATAGTGTGCGTGACTAAAGTCAGGAGATTATTCAGTGCTTAAAGAAGTATATATGCCTAGCGTGCTAGGTGTCTCAGTTTCGATTCACGGCCGTAGGGATTTGGAGTTTTCTCCGACCTAGGTAAATCCTCATCTTCTCGAGTCTGGAAGTATAAATGAGAGTGCGAATGTATGCGTGATCTAATGATTGAACCCAACGAATACAGATTAAACACTTCGAAATATTCCAAAAGAGAACGGAAGCCACTTTGATCATTGGAATTACAGGCGGGGTATAAGCAGAATACAAACGGAGTATTAAGTGTCCATTAAAACGCTATTTTGTTATTGGGGAGTTGTAGGAAAACTTTAGTCAGATTTGGCTGCGAAAATGTATAGGAAATAAAGTTCTAGTGCCCATCTAATGCCAAAAATAGTATTTAGAAGATTCTTTTTTGATGTGTTGTTGCCTGCGGACAATATGACACAAAACCAAGTTTTCGAATAAATACTAAATAGCGGTCTTATCGGTTCACTGTCGTTGAGGAAGTCTGCTAGCCAAACTCCAAAAACTATACCATCTTAATGAAGCAGTTAAAGTTGGTAATTGCTTTTTCTTGAAATATCCCTTAAACATATGTACACGACAAACGAAAAACATAACTGCAATTTCCTGGCGATAGACTGTGGTTTCCGCGTCATTCTCAATGGTTGTTTAAATTTATAACTGTCAAACCATGACACATCTACAAGTAGATTAGTAGTTCATTTATTTATTATCCAATTTCATTTTTGATTCCTATTTTACCCAAAGGTATATTTGGAATATAATTTACAAATTTACTAATATGATACAATTTACAAATAGATTACAAAGTTCCATATCAAGCTGAGAAACAGTAAATATCGAAATGAATCATTTAGCTTAAGAAATATTTTTTTTAAGGAAGCCATGAAATAATAATAAGTTTTGTAATTCATCAAAATATATGTAGGTGGTTTTTAGAAAGTGTAACCTTAGGATTGAATCAATAATTAAAGTTCGTATCTTTCAAAACAGAAAAACGGGCAATCAAATACAATGTGAGGGCACCTGGAAAATGACTGCAACAAGTACAATGAGATGTGGGCTTTATTTTGAATGGTAGTAAGTAAGCTGAAAATTTGCCATGTTCAGTTAAGAAGTGATTGAGAGCATAGATAGGATTAACGAATTTATATTTATGTCTGTCAGAAGTTGTTGAGAAACATAAATCCTTAGTCAAGGCACCACATTCACTTTTTAGGTAGTATTTATTCCCCTGGTTGATGTTAATCTCCTCTAATGTTTGCCCCAAATAGGAAATGGGACATGGACTGTAAGCCTCTGGAACACTTGAAGTCGCAGCTCTCTCTGTAAGCTCATCTGCACGTTCATTTACGGCATTCCCCACGTGCCCTCTGACCCATGAAATGCAAAGAAGAGAAGCACATAATAATTGCCTTCTTATTTCAGCTATAGGAAACTTGCACATTCTCTCCATTCTAAATGAAAAGCTTAGAAATAGCATGAATTTACAAACACTCTTCTCGCGATTTTTATGAAAACGACAGATGTCTAAGAAGGTGCTGTGAGCCAACCAGATTTTCGAAAGGGCACCTTTTGCTACACTCTGATACCACAAATGGAATTTAAAAAAGCTGCCACTTATGTGTTTTCGTGTACATGAACAGTATATCTCATAACCGTGCAGCAGCACCCTTCAGAGTACTTAAACCTTTGTAGAAAAATGATTTGAGGGTGTATGATGAATATAATTCACTCAATGTTAATCAAAATATAGACAGCAGGCGCTCTGTTAGTTACATGGATTGCCCGGTCAGATGTAGAATGTTTTGATCTATCAGGCGTTGTCGCAATAGGTGTCTCCACTTGTAATATCTTATATCTTGATGAATCTTTGTCTTTAAATCTAAGATTTTGTATCAAATTATAATTATATTATTTTTTATATCTTAGACTTAATTGCAGCTTGTGGCTTAAAGGTAAAGAGAGTCTGTAATATATAATGAGAGAATACTTACGGACAAATAATTGTGTATGGGACAGGAAGTGCCTAGAACTAAGTATATCTCTGGGCATTTGTGACAGAGAAAATAAACTATGGAAGGCAATTTATTTTATTAGGTGTAAAAGTTCCGAATTATACCTTATTTAGAAAAATAAATAAAGTAGCTTGATAGTTTACTTCGTCTTCAAATAAGCTGATATCATATACCGGAGGGCCTTAGAATATTTTGCACCCCTTTCCTGCAGCGACATAATTCTACCATTCCGCCATCTATTATGCGGTGGACTAACTTTCTAACTGCAACGCTCCTAGCGGCATAAGTGTTGATTAGAAACTCAGGCAGCACCATCGCTAACAGCTCATTATCCATGGTCCTGATATTGGTTTCTTGTGAGCAAAAGCAGACAGTAGTAGAAGAGGCAATTACATGCCACCAAGCACTTTTTTGTAATTTTGTTTTTTGTATTTTTACTTCCTCAAACGTTGAGTCATATCGGACGGTGAATGGAATGGGTGAAATGATGCTCAAAGGTATCCTTGCTCCACAGAGCTTACTGTCACCCGACATTCGTCTTTAAGGATAAGGGAAAACCCTGGAAAAAACCTTATCCAGATTACTCACCCTGACGGATATTCGAACTCGGGATCTCTTGAATGTGAGGCAGACACGCTACCATCTATGCTATCAAGGCGGGCTGTAGTTCTTTAATCAAACATTAGATACATTTCTGTGGAAACCAAGATTTGGAAAGAAATTTCCATGCCAAGCCTAGCATTTTTATGAAAAGTTTATATACTAAACAGAAGCATTAAACTACGTTCTATTTTTCAATTATGCTGCAGACAGACAAGCAAAGTGTGAACTTTTTCTAAAAATATTTTTCTTATACATGGACGCTAAAAAGGTGTCTTTCTAGAGAAGCTTCGTATCTACTTATTGGATGTTGTGCACCGACTCCTCTACCTACTATGATGTGGTAGACAAGAGAAAGTTGGATGTGCTCATTCACGCGTGTTTCTCTACTCTTGTAACAAACGCTGTTCCTCTCTCCATTTGAGCTCACTGGAGATAAACACTTGAATAAATCTCTTATTGCTAATTATTTGTATGTGCATGGAGAATATAGTACAACTGCTTTTAAGCGAGAGCAAAATCAATATAAAACTGGTACCTATACAACAAATTTAACATTCCTTTCTGTTTTATTGCACAGAGACAAAAATATTCAATATTATTATCGGATTAAGAGGTATAAGTCAAAGACTTTGTAACAGTAGTTTCAAGTTATATTCAGAAAAGTGATGAAAAGTTTATAAATTTTAAAAAAAAAGTGATTGTGTATTTAGTAATTTAAATAAGTAAAAGTATATGTAATTTTGTGATTGGCCGTAGTAATAATTGTAAGATGTAATGTTGTGACGTGGAATTAAATAGGCCAATCATAGAATTAAGATTGGAGTAACGAAAGATACGAAAAATTAATAATCTGTGTAGAGATGTTTTGTAATCGTGAGTGTGATGAATAGTGGTGCAGGGTCAAGATCTTTTATATAATATTTGGAACTGTTTAAATATAAGAAATTAAGAATTTATCGATATGTTGGAAGTAACCTGCAAGTGACGGGGAAGGGAAGTTCAAGTAAAATTTAATCCAAATAGTACAATTAAATAGTTCCAAAATTTGACATCTCCGAAACTTTATTCCGAACCACACCTCAAGATTAGATTCTCATGACTTATTTAATCAAACAAAATCATGAAACAGCTCAACATAAAACGAATTGACCCTGTTATGTCTATCTTCTTGACGTGGGTTTTCGAAAAGTCAACGTATATCCCATCTCAAACATAAAAATCCCGCACCAAATTGCCCCGAACGTGTAGCTGATGAAGATGGATAGAAATTAACTACGATTAGAATTCCTGTCCCAACTTAAAAACTTAAACATATAACAAGGAATATCTAGGAAGTGCTTTACTCGACAAAAACGAAACGCACACACATACACTAAGACACTGTCTCATACACACAGTACTTTTTAAAAAATTCATTTGTATTTTCAGGCGAACCCACAACTGGTTCTTCTACTGAAGTCTCACAATCGAATTAAGTACAGTGTCATACATTTTAGCCACTATATGTACTACTCCTATTCTTCTGACCCTTTACTAAAATGCTCTTTTTATTCAGCAGACCACACAAGAGGTATTTCGATTGACATCTCGACATGGACCATTTATACGGTTACTATATCTGCCCTATTTACTATACATAGTAGAGAAGGTAAAAATAAAATATGAAATTACAAAAAAGTACCAGGCATTTGAAAATACAAACCAGTGCTACGGAATACTGCGAGAGCTGAGAAGAGTTAAGGAAGATGTGTTACACATTTAGACAGCTCTGAATTATTTGTGAACTAAGATTTGTTTCTTTGAATGGATTTATCTGTAATAGAAATTCACTAAAAGGAGAACCTCACACGCTCTGTCTGACTACTGTTGCACTAAATCAATTGTATTCTTCGTGCCTCGTCCTGTTATACTATTGTCGAGACTGACGGCGACGCGCACAAGAAGACAGTGCAGCGCGGAGATAAGTAGCAGATAGTCCAAGGCGGAGATAAAGGACCGGCCGAAACAGATAGATGACTAGAAAATTCGTGTTTATTCTGGTGCCATCTTACAGAACATTCCACAGACGTCTAAATATATCAATGAACGAGCCGCGGTGAGTTGAGTGGACAGTCGCAACGCGAGTTGTAAACAGAGTGGAAATCCAATTTGAAAATCGTCCATGTGCAACTGTGTTTGTGGTCAGCGACTTTGAGCATTGTATTTGTATATGTTATGTAATTCTGCTACTGTACCCCCCAGGGGCCTACTACGGTAGGTACGGGCATTGGCGATCCCGGGGGTCCCGAGCCAATCATCCCCATTGTCACCCCCTCACCCCATTTTGTTTGTGCCACGTTCGTCACCCTTAGTTTTAAGCTTCTTCCTCTTCTAGGTTTATTGTTCTATTTTAGCTTTAGCTGTTTAGGTTTATAAACTCCTGCCTCACCACCAGGGATCTTTCTTCTGTCTCCGTGGTTCCTGTCCCACGGTTCCAGCGCGGCTTCCGACTTGCGTGCTCTCCGGAGGTCTCAGGCGTGAAGGTTGTACTGGACTCCCTACTGACCCTGTGTGTGACCTTAGGTGCGGAGCCCGTCCACACCGTCATGTACACTCACGTAGTCTCCATGAGGCCCGGCTGGTTTTAATGGTCCGAAGGCCGTGAGTCATTGGGCCAGTATTACCAGCCGGACGTGTTACCGCTGACGGGAGCCCCGGTGTAATCAACCATAAGCCCCCTGAATCCGTGCATGCGTCTGTTGACTGCTGCACGGCCTAAAGTGGGGGGCCACAGGCGGTTATTCCTGTGGTAGGGGCCTAAAGCCGGGGTGTTACGTGGTGAACGGTTCTCACATTTGGGCAACAGTAGTTGGACGGTAGCTCTTCTGAAGTACAACTGAGATCGGTCGTGGGAGGGGTCTCCCATGACGGCGCAGACCGTGAAGGTTTGGTGTCTTTTTCTTTCACCCCCGGATGGCAGGCTGACGCCGACGGTTCCGGAAGGGGGTCCTCTAACAATGGCTCCTCCGCGCAAACCTTCCCCATTTGATTCGTTTTTGGTCGTGACCCTGAATTGTGAAAACAAGACAATGCGAGACATTAGTCCTTTTTATATCCAACGCAAGCTTGATCGGATATGTGGCGTTTTAAAATCGGCAACTCGGTTAAGAGACGGTACCCTTTTGGTGGAAACAAAGAACGAGGATCAGTCCAGAAAGCTCCTGAAGGCTTGCTTGTTGGGTTCCTACCCCATCCGGGTAGCCCCACATAAGACGTTAAATACCTGTAGAGGGGTCGTGACAACCTCCAGTTTGGACGGCCTCTCTTACGAGGAGATAGTCTCTAATTTGACTGACCAGAATGTGTGCGAGGCGTACCGTCTACTTGGTAAACGTGATGGACAGTCTGTTCCGTTGCGGACAGTCTTCCTCACTTTCAAAGGTACCACGTTGCCGGACGCAATCTTTTGTGGGTACGAACGTGCTGCAGTGCGACCGTATGTCCCAAACCCCATGCGCTGTTTTCGGTGTCAGCGGTTTGGGCATACTCAGGCCCGCTGTACCTTTGACGCTGTATGCGACCGTTGCGGTTTACCTCCCCATGGCGATGCTATATGTACTCGTGACCCGGTCTGCGTCAATTGCGGTGGTCCGCATCCCTCCAGCTCCCGGCAGTGTCCGCAGTTTCTTGATGAGAAGGCCATTCAGGAACTGCGCGTCAAAGAACGTCTGACCTTTCTAGAGGCAAAAAGACGGTTTGAGCAACTGAAACCCGCTGCCAGCTTGGGTTACGCATCAGCAGTTCGTCGCTCTCCTGTGCAGGCGACGCAGTCTGTTGCCACACGGACCCTCAATGTTTCGAATGCTTCAACCCAATGCGACTTGCTGGAGACTGCCATTCCTTTTAAGGCGTTGGCACCAGCTGCCTCTTCTAGCTCCTCTACTGCCCCAGCTACAGCTTCACGTTCCGTGTCGGTAAGCACTACTCCCGGTAGTTCTACGGGCTGCCGCTCCCGTAGTCGCATTCGAGGAACCGGCAGGGCTTCTGTTCAGTCGGCTTCCCGATCCCCTTCTCGAAGGGACTCTTCAGACTCCCGCACATCTGAGGAGTCGCCCATGGAACGACCGTTTGTCGGTCCCAAGTCCGCCAAAGTGCGAAAAAAAGAGAAACGGCGTCCGACTACCTGATCCTTGCGCTCTTGGTATGTTGAATTTTCTCATTAAAACCGCCGCTCCCCCCTAGTCCTTTTCCATGGCTCTTTTAACGTGGAACATTCGTGGTGTGCGCTCACATAGGGCAGAGCTCCAGCTCTTGTTGCGGTCCTACAACCCCATAGCGGTTTGTTTACAAGAGACCAAACTTCGCCCTCATGATGCTTTTGATTTGCGTCATTACATTCCGGTACGCTTCGACCTTGTGCCGGAAGTGGGTTCTCCTGCTCAAGGTGGTGTCATGATCCTTACACGTGCTGATGTTTTTGGTCAACCTCTACCCCTTAACACTACTTTGCAAGCTGTTGCTCTTCGGCTCAGTCTTCCAGGTTTATCGTTTACCTTATGCACAGTTTACCTCCCCCCTTCAGACTCCGTCCTTGCTGCCGACCTCTCTCAACTCGCTTCGCAGCTCCCCACACCCTTTCTTCTTTTGGGGGATTTTAATGCCCATCATCCGTGTTGGGGCTCTCCTAGGGCGTGTGCAAGGGGAACCCTACTTGCTGACTTCTTTGACCAGTTTCCTCTCCTTGTTTTGAACACTGGTGAACCCACATTCTTTTCCGATTCCACTGGTACTCCCTCCCACCTCGATCTTTCTCTCTGCTCCACACAGCTTGCTCATTGTTTCCAATGGCATGTAGTATCTGATACTCATTCCAGTGATCACTGCCCATGTGTGCTAACGTTGCTCTCCCACAATGTTCCCCGCTCGCGTGCAGCCTCATGGCAACTCTCCAAGGCTAACTGGGCGCTCTTTTCCGAAGCTGCCACATTCAAGGAATCAGAATTTACTACTATTGACCTTCTGGTCGACCATTTCACTTCAGTTGTTGTCTCCGCTGCCGAGCAATCTATTCCGAAATCCTCCACGGAGCCTCGGCGTTTGCCTGTCCCGTGGTGGACTCTTGAGTGCCGCGATACCCTTTGCGCACGCCGGAAAGCTCTTAGGGTATTTAAACATCACCCCACAGTCGAGAACTTGGTAGCTTATAAACAGCTGCGCGCACGAGCCCGACGTGTTTTTAGGGCTAGCAAAAGAGCGTCCTGGACCTCCTTTGTTGCCTCTTTCTCGCACACCACCCCTTCTTCTGTGGTTTGGGAGAAAATCCGTCGTGTTGCCGGTAAACGGCCACCCTCGTTCATTCCTGGACTTCAGGATGGACCTCTCACTGTTGTTGATGCGGTTGATGTTGCTAACTACCTGGGTAGCACTTTTGCTGCCGGCTCCAGCTCTGCCAACTACGTTTCGACGTTTCGGGTCCTCAGGTCTCAGATTGAGGCCCAGGATTTATCTTTCCGCTCAGCTAACCTGGAGTGCTACAACGCAGAATTTAGCTTCCGGGAGCTGGACTGGGCGTTATGCTCCTCTCCCTTATCTGCTCCTGAGCCTGATGGTGTTCACGTGGCTATGCTTCAACACCTCTCCTTTGCTGGTAAAGACTTTCTGCTACGCGTGTACAACCGCATCTGGCGTGACGGAGTTTTCCCTACAGCTTGGCGCGAGGCAACTATCATTCCGGTCCCAAAACCGGGTAAGGACCGCCGTTTGCCCTCCAGTTACCGCCCCAACTCCCTCACCAGTACAGTATGTAAGGTGATGGAGCGCATGATTAATGGGCGCTTACGATGGTGGCTTGAGTCGGAGAACCTTCTGTGCAACATCCAATGCGGATTTCGCCGTTACCGTTCCAGCACTGATCACCTGATTTCCCTCTCGACTCATATCATGAACGCCTACCTGTGCCGCTGCCAAACTGTGGCCGTCTTTTTTGACCTTACGAAAGCCTATGACACCTGTTGGCGGACTGGCATACTACGCACCATACATCAGTGGGGTCTTCGTGGTCGACTTCCCATTTTCCTCCGGGAATTCATGATGGAGCGGTCCTTTCGTGTTAGGGTGGGGTGTAATTTGTCCCGCGTTTTCCATCAGGAAAGCGGGGAACCCCAGGGTTCGGTCCTCAGCGTTACCCTCTTTGCCATCGCCATCAATCCTATCACTGAGTGTATTCCCGCTGGAATATCCTCTTCGTTATTTGTTGATGACTTCGCCGTATAGTGTAGCTCTCGGCGGACGAGTATCTTGGAGCGTCGGCTCCAGGTCTGTTTAGATCGCCTTTACACTTGGAGCCTCCACAACGGCTTCCATTTTTCCACCGAGAAGACCGTGTGCGTGAACTTTTGGCGCCGTAAGGCGTTTGATTCACCCTCACTCCACCTCGGCCCCCATACGCTTCCTTTTGCAGAGGAAGCTAAATTTTTAGGATTGGTGTTCGATAGGAAGCTTAGCTGGGATTCTCATATCGCTTCGCTGAAAGGTCGCTGTGCCCGGTCCCTCAATATCTTACGTGTCTTATCAGGTACATCCTGGGGAGCTGATCGGACCGTGCTCTTACAGCTCTATCGGTCCCTGGTACGATCAAAGCTTGACTATGGGAGTGTGGTATATTCGTCGGCACGGCCTTCCATTTTGAGCCGTTTGGATCCTGTGCACAATCGGGGTATACGTCTAGCTACTGGTGCTTTTCCAACCAGCCCCATCCCCAGTCTGTACGCTGAAGCAGCTGAACCTCCCCTGTGCTATAGGCGAGATATTCTTTTAGGCACCTATGTATGCCGTCTATCCTCTCTACCCACGCACCCAACGTACAAGCCTTTCTTTGACTCGTCTCTTGATCGCCAGTACGCTGTCAGCCCCCTTGCATTACTTCCGCCCGGTGTTCGCTTTCGCCTGCTTCTTCGGGCCCTGGACGCCACACTACCGCCAGTATTACCTCGGACGGAATCTATTTTTCCTCCTTGGTCGCCGTATGACACCCTATTCCACCTTGGGTTGACGTCGATGCCCAGATCTGCCTTTCCGACAACTGGCATCCAATCCGCATTTTTAGAACTTCAGCAGCATTTTAAGAACTACAGTTTTATTTTTACGGACGGCTCTAAAACCGACCGAGGTGTTGGCTGTGCCTTCGTAGTTGCTGCGGAGAGTTTTACGCTTCGTCTTTACGGACAGTGCTCGATTTTTACCGCTGAAGTTTTTAGTATCTATCAAGCCCTACTTTTTATCAGCCAGCAGCACTCTAACCACTTTGCCATATGTAGCGATTCTCTGAGTGCTCTACAGAGCATTCGTTCGCTTTACCCCAGCCATCCCCTAGTACAGCGAATACAGGATCGGCTGCATTCGCTCGCTAATTCAGGGTTCCACGTGTCGTTCGTTTGGGTTCCCGCACACGTAGGCATTCCGGGTAACGAGGCTGCTGATGCCACCGCGAAGTCTGCTATTTTATCCCCCACTGTTTTTAGCAATTCTGTTCCTTTCGAGGATCTTAGTGCTTCCCTTCGCCGAGCCATCAACACTCGCTGGCATGATGACTGGTCCGCCCTCGTTGGGAACAAACTCCGGGAGGTTAAACCTCTTCCGCTTCCCTGGGCCACATCTTCACGTTCTTCTCGCAGGGAAGAGGTTATTTTAGCTAGACTTCGCATCGGGCACTGTCGTTTTAGCCATCAACACTTGTTACGCCAGGACTCAGCACCTCATTGTTCTCACTGCGGTGAGCCCTTGACGGTGCAGCACTTTTTAGTGGAGTGCCGATTTTACTCAACGTTGCGCTCCTCCTTGGGTTTGGCCTCCAACCTCAGCGCAATGTTGAGGGATGATATTGCTGCTGTGGAGGGCCTCTTCGACTTTTTACAGCGCAGCGGCATGCTTCGTTCTATATGATTTCAACTTCCCTCGCCGTGCCTCATTTTAGATTCATCTCGACACTCCTATTTTAGCTATTTTAACAGTTTGAGCATCTCTTATGTTTTTTTTGTGTTTTTGAACCTCTTAGTGGATTTTATTGTTTTTTTTTAGCGTTTACATTTCAGGTGGGTTTTTCCTAGTCTGAGCTCGGGCGCTAATGACCTCAGCTGTTGTGCGCCCCTAAGCCCCACTACTACTACTACTACTACTACTACTACTACTGCTACTGTAAGGGTTGACGAAAGTGTATTTCTACGGAAATAAAGAACATTTTGAATTTCAGCAACCTGGACTTTAATTCTACGACACCACAAATTCATACTATATATATTCCTTTAGTACTGCAGATAACTGGTTTATTTTAAAATTTGTTATAACTTTGTAAAATTTTCTAAACTGTTCAATTATGCACATATCTTTGGAATATTTCCATGGATATTTATTAGACACCTTCTATTAAATACTTTGCCTGTTCTTTATTCTCACATATGAGGCTTGTACTACGATTAAAATTCAGATTCATAAAGCAATTCTAGCAAAACTCTCTAAAATAATTCTCTTCTGAATATAGCTTTCTCTCTCGAACGTTCTTCCTTTCACTATAAACATTGTGATTTGTTAGATTCAAATGACTTTGTTTTACAATTACTGTTTAGTTTTATAGAGGAATGTAAACGTAGCCCCAAATACATTCATGTTCTAAAACATAGGAACATTTATTAATTGATAACTTACTTCTGGTTAAATATGACCGGAAGGGTACTAAAAAGGCAATTCTTAAATTACTATACTAAGATTTCAAGGAATCCAGGTAAATCTCGCTATCAGATTATATCTAATTACATGTCCATGCAATAAATGTATCAAAAAGGAGCCTCGAGATGACAGTCAAATGTTTACATTGAAGATCGTTATAAGGTGAGTTTAGAAATCGCTCCCTTTGCATTAACCAAAGCAAAAATAAATATAACATCTGATTTTAGAAGTAGGAGTTCAATAATTGGAAAATTCAAACGAATGGTATGTCAAAAATGGCTCAGTAACTAAAAATATTTTAGGTAATGGTTTTGTTTATACGATACCTACTTTTTAGTGTACTAGCGTTGTTTAATCTATGGTATTTTAGTGCTTCAATCTGTTATACTATAAGTTTCCCCTTATTACTGACGGCAGGCGGTTTATTTTAAAATTAGTTGGCAATTTTTGTGATCTCATAACCTTCTTATGTACAAACAACTACCAGAAGAATTTACAGACAATTTCCTTATAGAAATGCTTTTGTTCCAGTCATTGTCTCTAGTTATTACTACATTATCCACAAAACAGGATGCCCTTTCTTTATTATCACGAATGGAACATAGACCCCAATGAAAATGCACATCCCTGAACTAAATCAAGAAACCTTATCTAAAATATTAGCAATTTTCAGA
The DNA here is from genome assembly GCA_030765055.1 of Mantis religiosa. Taxonomy (NCBI): domain Eukaryota; kingdom Metazoa; phylum Arthropoda; class Insecta; order Mantodea; family Mantidae; genus Mantis; species Mantis religiosa. Next base: position 240,476,684 of record CM060950.1, on the reverse strand, counting down.
ATATAGCATTCTCTCATAAACCATTCTTTCTCCACAGACATCTTCATTCATGGCTTTGTCGGCTGGAAACTAGAATGCTTTGTGCTGGGATAATGGGTATTAGACATTTGTCTAATGTTTATTTTAGGAATTTCATTGCTTGAAGATCGATTGCATATAAAGAGGTTTAAGATCTAGAATATATACATATAAGGAAGGGTTAATAATTCCAGTCTTGCATACACTGCATGAGTACCTGTTATATATCTTAGAAATCATTACTATAAACTACTTTTGCATGAGAAACACTCGTTAGCTTTCTACTTAGTTGTCCCATATTAATATTCCATATTCAAAGTTAGAGTTATGATATGATTAGAACTCTAATTTAGTATGTCTTCTGACCGTACATTTACCAGGGTTCCGACAGCAAGACAGGCAGATCTGTGTTTGGGGAAGGTATACATTATGTGTGTCTACTTGAGGTCCGAGAAATTTGATGTAGTCAATTTGTTCTAAAACCTAGAGCTCAGATTAATATGCACTATAAAGTATGATTATATCCTTTCGTGTATGCAATAAAAATTTTATAATATCAATTTAAATTAATGACGACGACGACGATGATGATGATGCTGCTGCTGATGATGATGATGATGATGATGATGATGATGATGATGATGATGATGATGATGATGATGATGATGATGATGATGATGATGATGATGATGATGATGATGATGATGATGATGATGATGATGATGATGATGATGATGATGATGATGATGATGATGATGATGATGATGATGATGATGATGATGATGATAATGTAACGGGAGCGCTGGAACACCCAGTGAACCAGCTGGGAACGGAAGGCAGGGGGAGGACCGCGTTAGCCACACCTCCCCCTCGTTTGTCTTGTAGTGGTGACAGGCAGTGGTTGGGAGGCAAAACATCAGTGTGCCGTCTGTTTCTGTCCACCTGGTTCCAGAAATTACGTAATCTGGAACATTCTCCTGGTCACTAGAAACCGGCGATATTCCTATATAAAGAAGGTTACAGACAGACGGAGTTGAGTTGTTGGTCAATCAGTTGGTTAGTGTGTGTGAGTGAGGACAGTTCTTGGTGTAAGAAGGCAATGTTAGTCAGTGACGTGTTAATGTACGAGAAGATTGTGCAACGGAAGACTGTACGTAACTGTGAAGGTGCACCGGAGTTTATGTAATCGCGAGTACAAGTGAAGTTGTAACGGACGAACTGGTAAATTGTAATTGTGTGCAGCAAGTAATTTTGTGTAATTGGCAAGTGTTAAACTGCAAGTCGGTGGAAATAAAGAACACTGTTGAGTGGTGTAATTGGACTTTTTATTCCACGAACCCACAAAGTCACACTGGTGTCAGGAAGCGGGAAGAAAACATCACCGAACATTACAACCATGGACGCGGCATTGGAAAAGATTTTGGAGAAAATGATGGAAATGAAGACGGCCAACGACAACCTCACCGCCGAGTTGAAACAAATGAAGACGGCAAATGAAAACCTCGCTGCAAAAATAGAAACGGCTAACAACAACTTGGCCACGACAATGACCTCAAAGATGGCCGAACTGACCACGGAAATGAAGGTGGCGAACGAGGCTCTCGCCGCCAAATTTCAAGAACAGTTGGCCGGCGTGAGGGATGACGTGACGGAGCTGGGCAAGCGGATGGGCCAAGTAGACGACCGCCTTAATGATTTAGAGGAAAAGGCCGACAACATCGCAAAACCCCTCACCCGCCTGACGGAGGAAAACCGGCCTTATGTGTGGACGGAGGACGCCGGAGACGCTTTCCAGCACCCGAAGGGGACCCTGTGCAGTGCTCCAATTTTGGGTTTCCCACAACCGGGTGGCGCCTTCATTGTGGACACCGACGCTAGCGACCATTACATTGGAGGTGTCCTATCGCAGATACAGAACGGCCATGAGCGCACAAGAGTGGAAGAGAAGGAGCGTGCCGCAGCAGTCCGAGTAGTTGTGGCAGTGCCTGCTGAAGGCTGGGATAGCGCAGGCCTGAGGAGGGAGCAGCTGGCGGACGCAGACTTGGGGCCACTCTTGAGGGAAGTGGAGGCAGGAACGAGGCCAACCTGGGAGGACATCGCACCGAGGAGCGCCACCTACAAGTCGTACTGGGCCCAATGGGACTCGTTGAAGACCAGAGTGGACGTGCTGTTCCGGGTATGGGAGTCACCCGATGGGAAGGCGCAGAGAGGACAGTTGGTACTTCCCCGGAGCAAGGTCCCGGAAGTCTTGGAGGAAGTGCACGCCGGTACTTCAGGAGGACACCTGGGAGCGAACCGAATGATTCACAAACTACGGCAGCGCTACTTCTGGCTCAGACTCCGGGCAGATGCTGGTGGTACACCTGGACCGCCTCGCACGCTACGATGGGGCTGTTCGAGGCGAACAGCTTTGAGGAGGGAGCAGTGTAACGGGAGCGCTGGAACACCCAGTGAACCAGCTGGGAACGGAAGGCAGGGGGAGGACCGCGTTAGCCACACCTCCCCCTCGTTTGTCTTGTAGTGGTGACAGGCAGTGGTTGGGAGGAAAAACATCAGTGTGCCGTCTGTTTCTGTCCACCTGGTTCCAGAAATTACGTAATCTGGAACATTCTCCTGGTCACTAGAAACCGGCGATATTCCTATATAAAGAAGGTTACAGACAGACGGAGTTGAGTTGTTGGTCAATCAGTTGGTTAGTGTGTGTGAGTGAGGACAGTTCTTGGTGTAAGAAGGCAATGTTAGTCAGTGTCGTGTTAATGTACGAGAAGATTGTGCAACGGAAGACTGTACGTAACTGTGAAGGTGTACCGGAGTTTATGTAATCGCGAGTACAAGTGAAGTTGTAACGGACGAACTGCTAAATTGTAATTGTGTGCAGCAAGTAATTTTGTGTAATTGGCAAGTGTTAAACTGCAAGTCGGTGGAAATAAAGAACACTGTTGAGTGGTGTAATTGGACTTTTTATTCCACGAACCCACAAAGTCACAATAATGATGATGATGTGCTGTTTAAGGGCGCTCAAATACTGCATCATCAGCGCCCTTAGAAACCAATGGGTTTAAAAACCAATTAAATGGCTAAAAACTAAAAGATTAAAATGCAATAAACCAAATAAAAACAAAGATAAAACTCATGGACATTGGTGTGGTAAACACTAAAATAGGAGCTAAAACCATTAAAACCAGAGAAGAGATAAAATGGTTAAAATATCCAAAATTTTAGTGTCTAAATCCTAAAATTTGCAGAAAAAACGAACGCTAAAGCTCTGGCCACCGCCGTCTCGTCATCCGCGAGGAGCTCTGCCAAGTTGGCCGGCAGCTGGGGAGACCTGCGGAGACCGGCCAGCCTAAAACAATCTAAAAATACATGACGCACGGACAGTTGGGCACCGTAGAGCGGGCAATGTGGGGACGGTGTCCGGTTTAATAAAGAGCTGTGGCTAAAATGACAATGGCCAATACGCAACTGAGCCAAAATAACTTCTTCCCGCCGCGATAGGCGACAGGAGGTCACCCAGTGATTCGGAAGCTCCTTTACTCTTCGGAGGTTGTTGTCATGGAGAGCAGACCACTCATCGCCCCAGCACGAGAGCGCCGCCCTACGCATAACAAGCCGAAAGTCTTCCGCGGTCACAGATGAAATAGTTACACCGGGATCTGTGCCAAATTTTAAATCATTTCGGTTCTATTCTTTTTTCCAAAGCATTGGTTTTACTTTTAATTGATCCTTGATTTGGGCAATATTAGCAATTTTAATTAGTGGATGTGTTTGACGTAAAGGTTTATACAGTAGTTTATTTGTCGTAGAGGCCCCTTATAGATATTAATAATTTCCACCTTGACTGCCGCATCCGCCATTTCATTCTCCCGCAAGCCCACGTGACCAGGAACCCATGCACAAACCACGCTAACGCCCGAGGCGTGTAGAACGTGGAGAGCGTCCTGGATACGCTGTACGAGAGGTTTGTGGTTGTACAGCTCAGGAAGGCTCTGGAGTGCGCTGAGGTAATCACTTAAAATAAGGCAGTCACCCAGCTGTCGGCGGCGAACACATTAAATGGCTCGATATATTGCATTCAGCTCTGCAGTGTAAATGGAAGTGCTGCCATGGAGACCGAATGAAAAGGGTTCGGCCCCATGGAAAAACGCGCATCCAACACCGCTAGAGCATTTTGATCGTCTGTAAAAATAGGTTGCAATTCTGATAGCCCGATAAAAATTCTAAAAATAATCTGCGGATACTAATCATAGGCTTCATCGGCTTGCTGTGCAGCGTCATACTAAGATTTACCTGATCTGCTGCAGGCAACCAAGGGGGATACAATCTTTCGCCTCTAGGGAGCATAAAAGGCAGCACGTGTCCATGTTTCTCAAGAAGCTCGCTGAAGCGAAAACTCGGAGGCTTAGGCTTTACACGGGTGTTCTCATACTGGACGTCGAAGGCGGTTTCGAAAAAGAGTGTAAAGGTCGGATGCAAAGGCATACTATTAAATCCACAGCCATATTTCCCCTGCAAAATTTCCGGCGATACTGCAGAGGTGGTTCTGCCGCTTCGGCGTAGAGGCTAACAGCAGGGCTAGTTGGGAAACCGCTCGTTGCTAGTCGAAGGCCAGAGTTATGGTCTGTGTCTTTTTTCTTCTGCGCAGATAGACGAGCTGAAGCATAAACGATGCACCCACAGTCCAGCTTGGATCGGATCAGTGAGCGGTACAAATTTAAACTGAATTGCATTAATTTAAGTTTATCTCAATTCTCAATCTGGAAGTAATCAAATATCGAATTCCAAAACACCGTCACAAATATATTAATATTTTTTAGTCTCCTTTTGGTCTACTTTGGCATTATTTGCGTTTACTGTACTAAACCAGTAAATACTTTTCAAAATTTTCTGGAAGAAACGATTTTCTGCTGACACTTAAATGTCTTTATACGAAGTGAAAGATTTCTCTGCTTCACAAAAGTCACATGATATTTGCAAAAGGAGCCTCTGTTACTTACAGAATAAGCCTTAAGTTCTTCCTCAGATTCACTATGTAGCAACTCCTTTATATCTCACAGAAACATGGAATCTGAATTACTGGCTTCAAATATCTCAATTTTGTTACAAAGACAATTTCCTGTTCCTCCTGGTATGTCTGCGGCGACAACTGTTTGTATATCTGTAGGACAGAAGATAAGGGCACTCCCTTTTATTCCAAAAATGTGATTGCAGCTAGGAATTTTATAAAGTGACCTTTAATAAACACTAATTTACTCTGGAGACTATTCTCAATGCAAGCACTTGCTGCTTTTTTGTGTCTATCACGTCGAGCACCTATTTCATAGTACTGTATAATATACAACTGCTTCAATCCATGTTCCCTATCTCACGAGGTTTGTCTGCTGGGATAGACGAGTATCTTGCACCATATCAATTCATAATTTCACACTTGATGGCGATTACTCAAACACTTTTTTCATAGACGAAATTAAGGTATTTACTTCGGGAAAATTCGCTTGGATTTTCTTTGCCAACCGGTGAAGGACATGCGCCAAACAAGTCATAGAACTGCTTTACAATGAAATTGGTGTAAAGCTTTAATAGTTTTGGGCGTGTATACTGCTGCATCTGTAACATCACCAAGAGGTTTTCCTCATTTTATTTAGCAGGTGACAAAATAAAATAATGCATCACGAAAAACCCTAGCAATCGCCGAATTCATTGTTATTTCCAGTAAGTAGCCTCGAGAAAATGAGATGATGTATACTGAGTCAGATTCAGTTGCTTATCCACGACGACTTTGACAATAGTTCTCCAACACGATCTAACTAAGTCTTTGGTACTTTTTGTTATTTCTTGTATTAGCTGAACAGAATTACTTTATTGAAAATTCGTAAGGATTAGTTGGTAAAATATGGATTGTCCTTTAGTGGGGAGCAAGGTAAATGAACAGAACGAAAAAAGTTTGTTGATCCTTAACCAATTTAATAAAACCAGCTGTATTACAGGACATATATATTATGCTTGCATATGAAACTATTTTTGTGTAATACACTTAACATTTTAACAAACTGACAAGTATTTGTAAAGCTCAAATTTCTGTAAAGGCTCTCGGGGTAGTTGATAAATTAATTCCATAAAATTATTTCTTCATAGACTTTCCCAAGACGGCTTTTCCTTAATGTTTACTCTCCAGGAAGTTTTAGTTCGTAATATTTTTTCCAGGACATTTTGAAGTAATACACTTTCACCTTAAATAAGGTTATTCTGGTTGAAAATGATTTTAAGTCTTACATCTCTCAGAAAATTACAATTGTCACTATTTCCACTTGTACTTGCAGTAAATGTTGTTGCTAAGGTTTTTAGATCTTGGAGAGTAGCATATGTATGAGCAGCTGTTTTAAATAAGTTGTCTCGTCAATATTTTTTATTGCCGGACACATATAAGAATTGTATAAAATAATAGTAGTGTATTTTGGTGATATAGAACCAACAACCACCAAACCGAAAATCACACTGATTTTTAAAATATTCCGAAAATAAAAGTAAACCTTAATGTTATCACACTTGCTGAGTAATATATTGCCATCTGTTGTTAAGACTAAGATTTCCAACAATCCACAGTCAAAGTAACTGAACTTGACTGCTCTTCTGCCTCGCCAATGTAATTTCCTATTACGCAGATTTCAGAAATTACAATTAGCAGTACAAGTGTAAAATTCAACTTTTAATTCTTTGAGATACTGTTACGACAGACGACTTTGTTTGTAGTATTAATACATACATGTCAAGTTTTATGATGTAACGTACACAACGGACTTTAAATATTTGCCACATGATTGTTGAACAATATTGAGCGGCATACTTTTATATCAGGAAGCGCTCATTGTTGAATGCTACACACTCATTTACGGCGACTTTTATGAATTTAGAAACCTGATATCTAGCATTCCTGCACAAAATGAACAATAAAAGAGAAATTATCTAACGTTTTTCTCTTCTTCAGGTATCTGGATGAAAATAGACGTAGGGAACATTGCTGACAAAGCAAAATATATGAATAAATATGTACACAATTTACTTAAATATGCACTAGTCCCTTAAATATTCATATGTATGCACTATAAAACTTTTGTAAGAACTAGCTTACAAATAGGAACAAATGTATTACTAACATTTATACGTTTAACCTTCAAGGAATAAAACATGTATATATGCAAAATGAGAGCTCTATTAATCACACATTATTTTAGAAGCGTGTGGCAATCGTCGACTTAGATATTTAACCTTTTTTGTGTACTTTCACAGATAGTTTCTTAGATTTAACTCAAAATAAACTTCAAGAAAATTATTCGTCTGAATTAGACACAAATTTAAATATTACTGTTCACTAGGGCACTAGTGCAATCTTGGAATGGAGCTGTACTTGCTACATCGTTTATTGGTACGAAGTGAGAAATCGCTTGTATAGATCAGAAGTAGTAAAGGTACTAACACTGAACCTTGGAATACTCTCTGTGCTACCTTCCTGCAATTTGATGTTTATTTTTCATAACTGATATCACTGTTTACTTCAACATTTCGTTTTCTTACATCTAGATGTGATACAGTCCAAGTATTTAATTTACATTCCACACTATAAAAGAAATTGTTGCACAGTGGGTCAGAAAAAAAAAATTTGTAGCGGATCTCACCTTATGTATGTATTTCGTAATGCACCGGCTATTCGTGACTACAGATATAAATAATATTGACACAAAAGGATGTGAAACAAGGACGGACATCCTTAACCTTTCCCTGACTCCTTCCAAGTCCAGGAAATGCTACTGAGCGTATAAATAGCCTTTGGTGGTCTACTATCTACCTACGTAAGTAGAGCAAGGATTGCATTCTAACCAAAAATTGGATATCGACATATCGGTCAGGGTAGCTCAGTTAGTTAGGCGCTCGGCAATTCATTTTATGGACGTGGGTTCAAATCCTGTGCTGACTGTCGGTTTAAAGTGACACTGCTGTTACGATCCTGACAATTGAAATCGAAGTTGAAGTACATCAGATTTATTTATGTAAATGGGACATTTTTGAAGAACTTCTACTACCTCAAAGCTAGCTCTAATGCTTTTGATTAAAGTAACAAAACTTAAAGATATTTTTGTGTCAAATGAAACGTGCATCTTGAATTTTCTGGGAACGACCTCGCAAGTAATCTTCGTTCTGGCTGACTTCCATAACAGGCAGGAAATAAGGGATATACAAAATATTACTGCACAAAATGTGTACACCTCCTTATAACACGCAATGTATGTGAAATACATCTTTATGGAGTTTATATTTCTCAGATAATCCCAGGAATTTGCACTTTTAATTTGCACTTTCTTATGAAAAGAAACCGAGAAATATCCTATAAAAGAAACGCTGGTAATTTTATAGTAATTCGGGACCAGAAAGCGGCATATTTGGATTAGAAACCACAGCGATAGTGCAGAGATGGCTGCGAATGGAACTATACAAGTGCGTCCTTCTTTATTATTTTTATCATTCCCTGAGGAGCAAAAAGCTACCTCCCTACACTAACCCCACTTAAATTACACCCGTCATTCTGCAACATCCACATCCCGCCACTACGTGGTTAAGCTCTTCCCAGAGCAGGTACACGATTTGACCACCCTTCGGGCTGTTCCAAACAGCCTGCCAGATTTGTGCTGCTGCTTATTTTTATAGCATCATTCTCAGTAAGCAGCACATGGCATGGTTGCAAGTTAATTTGATATCCTGTTGTATTTTCATACTCCTCTCGAGAAACGTTTTCCTCTTTACTTGGCAGTACGGATCAGTGTTGCAAACTCAATTACATGGGACCTCGTTATATGTAGAGCAAAATTCCGCTAAAAAATTTAAATAAATAACCACAAACCCTTCTCTTTGAGATGACAAGATAAGCAAGATGATGGAATTATTAGTGATTTTGATGGTCCTCTTATTGTTTAATGAGGGTTATAATATACTTCATAAATTAATAGCTCTCACTACAAATAAGTGTAGGGGATGTACACTGGATGCCTAAATTGGTGTAAGAGTCGTCACTGTCAGAAGATTCTATTGTCACGGTAGCACTTTTTGACAAATTTTACATCGATTTTCCAAATTTATTTACAACTTCATCAGTTAATGGATATGACATGCAGCAACTCCCTTTGTTCTGAATGCCAAATTTTACCCTTAGGGGGTCACTCAGTGTTTTCAGGCTTCAGTATATTCCTTTTATAGATTTAATGTCAGTCATCATGGTATACAATCTTTCCACATCAGCGTTTCCAATTGGCAACACAAGTAATGGTTTAGTTAATTTTGAAACATTCGAGAGGACATAATTTCCTTCAAAACGTACTTCTTCTGCTTGGCACCAGAACAAAAGGGTGCCCTTTGATTCAGTTAACTTTTCTATAATGTATTATTGGTGACATAAGCACAACGTACTAAAACGTACTACTCACTTGAAAAGCTAAAAGTGTATTATAAATTGGAATGAAGCTTGAGGCTCTGGAGGAAGCCAGCGTTAACAAAGTTTTGGCTAGGATGATGGACGTTGAACCCTTGTCTACTGTATTTTTGACGAATCCCATTTATTGTTAAAACTAAAGCCAGAATGATAACAAAGCACTTTCAGATATAGAATATATAAATTCAAGGAAGGGTTGATATCTCCAGTCTTCAAAATGACATTTGCTAGTGCCCGCTGTGTGAAATGAAAGTTATACGTTTAACCTCCTTTGTCATAAGAAATATTCAGTAACTTCCTGAGCAGAATGACTCAGGTGATTTCGTCTATGCCGCGCATGCCAGGGGCCCAGGCTCCATTCCTGTGGCCGATCTATCTGACCCATAGGTTTTTCTTTCGGGACATTTCCCAGGTCACCAGGCGAATGCCGGGTGGGCTAAACACATCCACCGAATTTCTTGTGCCTCCATTTCTCACCATTGTCACTTCACGGCATCTCTCCCCTGGTGGCCGTTGGTTGTCTTGGTGGTGCATGGCAGTATGATATGCTCTGAGAAAATTTCTCCCTTGGTGGACGTTTACCGGTCTACGAACCTAGTCTTGTGGTGGAGCTGTATCCGAATGACAGAAGGGTGAGCTATGCTTTCTCCTGGCCTGCCAGAGACCTTCCATGTGGTAAAATGTACTAAAATCTGCACTCTGAAATGTCCTGTCTCCTTGGCACGGCTGCCCTGTGCCTCCTCTCGCTACATCCTTCCTCCCGGTGATGCTCCTAATTAGGGCTATAGGCATAAGAGACCGCTACTAACTCTCCGTGTCAATTCCCCTCCGCAAAGTAGTCCAGTCCAGGCAAGTACTACTGAGATAACTTATAATAGTACATCATTTTCCAAACTAGGGTTACAATATCAATAGTAAACTAATATTAGTGTGTCCATAGAACGTTTATTCACTAGTGCTCGGATAAGACAACGAACAAAGCTGATTATGTGTAAGAGATAGTTTATGTGAACTTGCCAATCTGTAGATATATCTTTGTAATTGAAAGCCCAGAAATATGATACAATCAATTTCTTCTAATAACACAATATTAATCCCAGTTTGTATCGCAGAGCATGAAGTATGATGAGTTGTATGTGTAACAAGCTTTGTTTTGTCTAACTTCGCATATAATTTATTAGCTTTAAACAAAAACCTATATGACAAAATTCTAAATATCATTGTAATAAATTACACACTAATTTCAATGTTTACTGATCACCAGGACACTAGTTCCAACAGCAGATAAAGTTATACCTGCGATATTCTTTATGGAAGGTGATGTGTCGTGCATATAGAAGAGGAATAGTTAATGTCCTGACACTGAACTTTGCAGTACTCCACCTACTATTATTTTACAACTTGATGTTTCCTTTTGATAGCTAATATCAGTGTTTATTTCTACTTTCTCTTTTCTATCATATAGATATGCCACAAACCAGGTAATTAATTAAACCTCCTTACTTCGAAAGAATTGTTGTACAATGTGTCACAAAATATTTGTTGTGGATGCTGTAGATCTCAAATTTGCAATTTCGCGTAGTCCCGGCTATTCCTAACAACAGACAAACAATATGAGGTACGTCCAGAAAGTTAGCTCTGTTAGGTAATACAATTAAGTTGTGTACAGATACACAAAAATTATTTATTGCTCAAAATTCTGCAACCCTTAAACTAATTTTCCAGATAACTGCCGAAATTTTGCAGGCATTCGTCATAACGAGGCAAACATTTTTGTATAACTTCTTCATAGAAGTTTTCCGTCTAAGTCTTCAACCAGTTGGAAACATTTTCTTGCAGCTCTTTGTCATTGTTGAAGTGTTGACCGCCAGGGAATGATTTGAGATGCAAAATCAGATGAAAGTCGCTAAGAGCGAGGTAAGGGCTGTACGGGGGGGGGGGGGGGGGTGGACAAAAACGTCCCAGCCAAATCCCTGTAGGTTCTTTTTCGCCGCAATTGCAGTATGTGGTCGTGCGCTGTTGTGGAGAAACCCCAAACTTTTTGAGATCGCAAATATGCCGATAAATTTCAATTTTTTTCTCTTTCATAGAATTCAGAAAACGAATCACAGTTCTGTTTTCACAAGCGGCGGGATTTTCAATCCACATCGACATTGTAAACAAGCACAACAAAGTGTACTTTGCCGACTGCGATCTCACAATGGTGCAGATTTTTCTCCTTGATACAGAGCGTCTACCGCACATGTGAGGAACTGCCAACGCAGTACTGCAGCGGAGATAAATTGAAACAGAACGTTCCTTCTGGAAGCCGCTTGTAATAAAAGTAAGGCAGATGGGGCAAGGATGGACTTCCTTATCTTCTCCCTGACGCACTCCACGTTCTGCAAATGCTACATAGTGTATGAATGGTCTTTGGTGGTTTACTATGTACTAATCTAAGTAGAGCAAGTGTTGCATTCCAACCAAAAAATATATATCCACATATCGGTCTGTGGGGCACAGTTGGATAGGAACTATTGCTGTACGTCTAAAACATGACAGGACAAATATTGTTTTGAAAGCAGCTGAACAGTAAAAGATGTGTTTTGTGGAAAGATTCACATATGTAGTGCGACATGAAGTGGTTGCGATTAAGGCAGTAAAAGGAGTTCTTGTATATATTTGTTACAAATAACTATTTACATTCGCCTAACTTTCTGAACGTACGTCCGTCAAAAACAGAAGCATCCATTAATGGGAACCTAAAATGGAATGACACTCTGCTTCTACGTGTTCCCAGGAGATGGCATTGGGTACGACTAGTTTGGCTACATCCACTCCTTCGTTTAGCTGGCAGACCTTTAGCTTGTATTATTCTATCAGAATTTCAGTTTTGTGAGCAACGATGACACTTTTGTATTATTTAATTAAAAGGTGAGAACTATAAAGATAAAGAAATCCAGCTAGACTCATAGGCTCTCGGGATTAGACCTTGGCATTTTTCGATTGGGGGCCACAACCATAGTGTCCCACGCGTGTCACAGGTTGCCTATATAAACTTATTTGATGTACCATTATCAGCTTCCGCAATATTCTTTAGTACTGGTTTGTATTTTCAATGGCTGGTGCTTTTTTGTAACTTTAAATTTGTCTTATATTTTACCTTCTCTACTATGAATAGTAAGTAGGTCAGTCTCGCGTACATCGGAATACATTTGAGGGGGTGAAGATATTGTTTTTGTAATAGTGCAACCTCTGAATCGTAGCATTTTGGAACAACTCAAGGAAATATGGATACACATTTGTAGGTTTGCTGGTTGTTTAAGGTTATTGGTATGACAATCCATGTATTGTATTTTAGATAGAAGTTGGCATATCGAGATCGTTTTTTTCTTTTGTTTTGGAAATTTTACGCCCTCCAACGTTAAGTCATGTCGGACGGTGAATGAAATGGGCGCAATGTTGCCCAAATGTGTCCAGGGTCCATGAAAATTATAGATAAAGTACATTAATCTTTCAGGGTAAGGGAAACCCGCAAAAAATACCTTACCCAGATAGCGGATCCTGACCGACATTCGAACTACGGACCTCTAGAATATAAAGTATACAGAACCACTACTATTAGGAAGAAAAGTCTAATTGTATATAGACGTAGTTAAGTGCAAGCCGCTAATTATACACGTGTAGATGAATGTGAATCACAAGGATGTTGCTTACACATTTCTAAGATAGAAAATGAAAACTGAAAACAAATTGATCATCCAGGGGTGGCATCATACAGATTATTTCACCTGAAAATGTTAATATTGTGACTTTGTGGGTTCGTGAAATGAAAAGTACAATTACACCACTCAAAAATGTTCTTTATTTCCACCGACTTACAGTTGAACACTTGCTAATTACACAGGATTACGTAATGCACACAATTACGATTCACCAGTTCGTCCGTTACAATTTCACTTGCACTCGTAATTACTAAAAATACTCCGATGCACGTACACAGTTTTCTCGTCGTACCCTGCACTCTTACACTGCTCGCCAAGAACTCTGACTCACTCCTCTTGCCCGACATGTTGCTTATACAGGGTCAGCTAGCCGATCTGGAAGGTTCTAGATTAGATGAAATATCCCGTAATTTCGAGAACACAGATGGAACAGAAAGAGACAGCGCAGTGATGTTTTTTGTCCCAGGCACCCCTCCTTAACGCTATAAGACAAACGAGGTTGCGGGGCGAAAGCCGAACGTCTCCTGCTTGCCCGCTGTATAGGATGTTCCAACATTCGGGTGACAATATTATAGCTGTATACACTACATGTATGGCGTAGGCTGTAGTAACATTAAACCCATGTGGTTGAAGAAGAGAAAGCAGTAAATACAATTTCGTAAACTTTCTTAGTCATAAACAATAACTGGTTTGTTAGGTATTATCTCAGTTCTGGACACAAAATCTAGTGACATTAAAGCAAAATATATGTAAGCGAGAGGTATAAAGTAATTAACTATGCTGTGACAGTAACCGTGGAAAGGTAGAGCCGGAGCCATAACTTGGATATGAACCACGGATCACTTAGTCTTAACCATGAAAACATACCAGTATGACAACTAAATCAGCAGCACATTCTATATACTGGAGATACTTGTTAGAAATTATATACTCAAAATATCATATGGACAGAGGTCATCTTCCTTAACAGCGATGTCATAGCAAGCGAAGCAAAAAGCTCTACACATACATTCAATTTAGAAGGCCTCTTTTCGCAAAAAATTTTTTTACATATTTAGATTTTATCTCAATGTATGGTACAGCTGTTCTTCGTTTCAATGCCATAGGCATCAATTATAAGTACTTTATATTTAAATAACGTAATTCCAATTTGTTACTTATCTTTGCGAATATTTAGAAAATTTTATTTCCTGCTATGCAATTTTACAGGTAGATCCATCTCTGGGCAGAGGAACACGTTGCTCTATTACTGGTCCTCCCTGGCGGACAATTTAAAATAACAAAATCGTTTTATTCGTAACGTATATTTATAGCAAAACGTTAATATATTTCACTCACACTACTTTCTCAATCCAATCTTCCACAAAGGCTTATTTTTACACTTTTTTATTAGGTTTATTGTGCTAAATTGCCGACCGCATGCTCTGCGCAATTTGGTCCAAGTCTTCAACTGTCTGAATAATAAACCTATGAAGGCGTTAGAAAAAGAACCGGAGACAAAAATACAGCAAGTGCGCAAATCATGTAAAATGGACATAATGATTAGCTGTAAATCTTTACTTGTAATTCTTTAATTATTTAAGTAATTTAATCATTACTTGTAATTCTACAGTCTATTCGTTTACATTTTAGACATTCCTTGGAAGCTAAAATAGGAGATAGAGCTGAATTGTAATATCCATAAAACAGGCGATATTACAACATACGTGGTTCAGGGTTCCTTTCTAGGTTTTTCGTTACAAGATTTTCAAACTGCGCTGATTCTCTACTTTTCTGTTGTGATGACGCTATTGTTTTATATACATTTAGTAGAGCAGATTTTCTTATGGAAACCTGCAAACAGCTTGCGAACCATGCCTTAAACTGCACTGAAAGTAGGATTAGGTGTAGTATAAAGAGGAGTTGGCGCAGTGGTTAATTTTGATTTATTGTACAGACGCAAGAAAATATATTCCGATACTTGAAAGACTGACCTACGGGAGGGAGGTGGGTTTGCATCAGTTAATTGCGCCAGGACGGTTCAGTTTCCTTATACCTAACCAGTGAGTTCGGCACACATTTATTTAAGCTTCAAAGGAAAATAAAAACACTTTTGCCACATAAAACGTAGGTGCTTTTATACAAATTCCAGTATCAACTCAGGTATTTATCGATAGTTTTGTTATTGACGTTATTTTCTCTCTCTTCGTCTTTCGCACATACATTCCTTAAGCAGTTTAACCTCCCTTTCTTCGTTTCCAATGCATTTCCAATACTCACATTTGTAGTTTTATCTCGAACGAAATACTTCTACCTTTCATAGATTAGCGATATTTAAAATAATATTTAACTGCGTGGTGTTTAAAGTTAAGTGTATATAGTTCCGAAAATAAATACATTATCTCCTTTGTTACAGGTCTCAAGAACAGATTATATGGATATACTACTACAATTATCTGCACTAAATTAATGATTGAGTGAATGAGTGAATAAATCAATAAGAAAGCCCTCAAACAAACAAATTGGACGATAATTAAATGCTGCTTAAATTAGTCTAGGCTCCACAGAACTTAGAGCGCTGCCATCCTTATTACGTTACAAAATAGATAAGTTAAATACTTTTTAATGCTTCCGTGTTTAGTTACCTCACCTGGGATTGATCTGTTTCGGTATTTTACGGATTTTATCACCTCGTGGGCGTTCACTACTTCTAAAACAAGTCGTGATGAGCAGCGGGTAAGGCAGCTATTTGTTGGTCTAGCTCAGAAATTTTGTCCATTAGATCGCACAATGTCACAAGAACATAGAGTTGTCACTAAGAATCACATTTCATGGAAAACAATTCGTTAC
The DNA here is from genome assembly GCA_030765055.1 of Mantis religiosa. Lineage (NCBI taxonomy): Eukaryota > Metazoa > Arthropoda > Insecta > Mantodea > Mantidae > Mantis > Mantis religiosa. The sequence continues at coordinate 240,460,655 of CM060950.1, read as the reverse complement.
GGAGACGCATTTCAATTATTTTATCTGACATTATAGCTAATTTGTCACTAATAATTCATTGTTTTAATAATTTCAATAACAATTTGACCATTCAGTTAAATTATCTGTACATTTATAACTTCCTACATGTTGTAGCTGCTGTTATGTATTATTACTGAATATTTAATAGTAATTACAATGCAGTTTAATATATATTAATTGTTTATAAGTCTGTTAGGAGGTCAGTTGTTACCTCAAGTAACACTTTAACTGTTGATCTGTAGGTAATGTTCGGGATTCTTTTTTAATAATATTACATTGATTACATTTAAATTTGTTAATTACGTTATAACTTTGCCTTAGTTCAAAATGTTTAGTATTAGGTCAAGATATATTTGTCTTTGTGTTATATATTAGGAAAGTTTACCGAAAATTGTTTTAATTTTCGCTATTAATATTTGTCTTATCACTAATATTTTGAATTATGGATCTTGATTAAATCAGTATATTATTTGTTTCAGAGAGTGCTTATTGTTTGGTTATTTATTATCCGAATGTAAAATCTCATAGTGTCCGAATATTAGCTCAAGAAGGAGATGCAGCTATTGTGTTAATATTTGAATATAAAATTATATTTATTGTTCCGATTTATAATAAATCCTTAATTTCAATACTATCCGTACTATCACGGATAGGACTGATATGATACACTCACATTACTCTCTCTACTCTTGCACAAACACTTATTTCTCTATCTACTTCAAAATAAAGATTTTATTGTAGTTACAAGGGAATACAGTAGACATTACGTAATAGATGTTTTTAAACGGTTGTCTGGGGGACGTCTTTGAAATTATATTGTGAATGTATTTTTTTTTTCTGTTTTAACATTTGCCTGTCTTTGCGTTCAATGATCCAAATTGCCTCTTTCCATTTCATATCCAGACAGGGCTAATTTGAAAATAAGCTTAAATTCAGGGGGCATCAAAACGTATAGGTGTTGCTACTGAAGGCTCTGTAAACAATTTTTGAACCTTAGCGAAATACGTTCCACAACCAAGTACGGCAGAAGGACTTTGCCTTTTAGAAAATATAGCTATTGAGGATTTGTGGAATATAATCAAGAGTAAATCTGAAGCGGCTGGTCTTACAAAATAAAATGTATCAGGCATAAATTGTATTTAACAACACAATCCACATTCCATGTGAAGTAAAAGTTTGTTAATCTCTTAAACTTTATAGTTATTTAAAGAGATCCAGAGTGAAAAGGAATTTTGAGGACATTCCCAGCAGATAAACATATTCACTTGTCATGAAGATGTTTTAAAAATATAACAATTTAATTAAAATGAGTAGATACCATTTTCGATGAAATCGAGATATTCTAAAAAGTTTCCATTTAAGGTGTAGTTTGTTATTCGGAGACTTTATTGTAAGTCTTGCTTGTCGTTCTTTAAGAAGTTAAACTTATATAACACTTTGGTATTTAACGTACTTTTGTGTACTGGGTTATTTTGGGAGGATTTTCTCCATATTCGGGTGCTTCATTTCCAAAGGAATCTTGACATTGAATTTTTGGGTCCAGTGCAATTCTACAAAAAGTGCTATTTTAACGCTAGTATAGAGGCCAACGAAAAAACCGGTACTAATTTGCAGTTTAAATATCCCGCGTGTTTCCTGACTGACTGATCACAGCGACACGCCGTCTTGTGCAACACAAAGCACACTAAAACGTTGCAGATGGCGCTGACGTTATAACTGCAAAATGTATAGGTATGTAACTTAGTTATTGAGCACCTTTTGCAACATATTGGAACAGTAATGTTTTGTTTTAACTGCAAGGTAGATGCAAATGTTAAGTATAATAATTTAGAGATATATTACACAAAATATTTCATATAAAGCAGAAAAGAAACATTGTGTTCCAGAACTTAAGTCTTCAGAGAGTTGTATAAGTGGAAAGGTTTCAACTTATTTCTTGCATTGATTTATCCACTTCCATTTTGTGTGTTGGAAACGATTTCTGAGCAACTCTAGCACATCATAAGTACATTTCCTAGAGTTATATAAACCAAGCTTGTAAACTTTTCCATATTATACTAAACGTATACCACGTGACTCAGCTGTACCTAGGTATTTAACATACAGTTTATAATGTAAGTTAGAAGCTTTGACACCCTTCACAAATAATCTTATGTCTCATTAATCCTTAAAGTCCTGAAGAAGAACCAAGCAGCTCTGAAAGCATTTGAAGAAAAGGTTTTTCATAGATACCATGACTGGCTAGGTGACAGAGGAAAGATGTTCCGAAGAACGGTACAGATAACTTACGATATGTTCCAGTGACTTAGCTACCGGAATGCAGTGAAGGAAACGAGATTCAAACCTAATATATGAAACAGTTTATAATCTTTTCGTTGTGGTATTTTCCGGATTGTAATGTACCAATTAGTGTATGGATATTATAGTCGTTTCATCCAACTATTCATGACAACGTTCGTCTAAGTTTTGAATATTGTTGATATTCTCCCCGTTCCTTATTCAATAAGTACCTTACCTTATACAGAGGATTGTTCTCTCTGATATTTCTTTGATTTACGATTTCGGTTTTCAGTATTTAGATAAATAAATAATTGATAAAGCTCTCAAACCGTCATATTAGACGCTGAATGAAATGATGCTCAAATTAGTGAACGCTTCACAGAACTTATAGCTTGCCTATATTTATTTCCGTTACAAATTATAGAACTCAAATACTTTTTAATGTTTCCTCTTTAGTTCACCTTCCAAACTTTTTCGATAAGTAAATCAAGAATTTTGCATTCTACATGCGAATATGGAATAAAACGCGTATTATAACCAGGGAGGAAAATTTCATACACAGTAGTGTTATTTGCGGCATTGATTTCTGTAGTTCTTAAAGAGGACCATCCATAATGAAGAGTTATCGATGACTATGCCAGTTAGGGACAATGTCCCTGGATGGCTATAAGTCGAAGGCCCCTCTTCCTCGAAGCGGAGTATACCTTAAACGGCACTATGTGCTGTGTGAGTTATCAGTGTTGAGTGTCTAGTCAAAATATCTGATTGTGCCGCCAGGAGCGTAAGACGTTAGTTAGCACATGTCAAAATAGATAGCGCTAGGGTAGAGTTAGGACGCTGACGGAAGGAGTGTGCAAAGTATTCTAAGGCTCTGGGGTCCATGATATCAACTTATTTAAAGTGGAAATAGACAACTAAGTTTGTTCCGTTGATTCGCTAAGGAAGGCATTATAATTATAAGTTCTTCAAAGTAGTATTGTAAGCTGGTTATTATAGACTTCTTGTTTTCGTTTTCCATTTTAATACATATGATTGTCGTTTAAGTACTATTGGTTGTTATTCATTGTACATGATCATTGTACTCACATTATTTTCTTTGCCGTTGTGGAATTAATTCTTACTTCCGTCATGCTAACTGATGGTGCCAGACATTGCCTTACTGCTGCTGATCTTCTTTGTGGAAATGTGGAGTACTGGAACACAGCTGCTTTTAAACGATGGGGAGATGCTTAAGAGTTAGACGCTATCCATTTGACTTTGTTATTTGGATCTCTATGCATTGCCCAGTGTAAGAAGAAATACAGAGGAACATCCTCCTATTTTACCAAATGTTAATAATTATATAATTCAAATATACTTTCTCACATATGGGGCTTGTGCTCCTATGTAAATGCACATGCCGAAACAAAAGCGAGCATATCACTCTGAAATGCTAATTCATTTATGAATGTAACATTCTTATTCAAACTTTCTTCCTTTCTCTGTAAACATTGTGATTTATTAAACTCATATGACGTTGTCAAACAATACCTGTTTACTTTAAAAAATGAATGTAAACGTAGCACAAAATACATTCTTGTTAAAATTTGGGTACATTTATTGATTAATAGCTTGCTTCTCGTTACATAGAACCGGAAGGGCAGTAAGGAAACAATTGTTAAATTATTGCCCATAGATTTCAAATAATCGAGGTAAATGCCTCTCTATATTAACTGATGGCTAATTATTTGTACGAGCGAGGGAAGTATAAAATGGCAGCCTTGGGGCGATTGTCAATTGTTTACACAGAAGGTCGTTCTAAGGTTACTTTGAAAGTCACTCTCCTTGCATTCACCACTGACAAAATAAATATAACACCTGAATTTAGAGGTAGGAGTACAAGATTTGGAAAATTTAATCGAATATTATGTCGGAAAATGGCTTACTCATTAAAATATATTTGAAACATTTGTAGTGTTTAAACTGGAACTACATTGTTTGTGTACTAACATTGTTTCTATCTCTGAGAGTGTAGCTGATATACAGGTCATTTGGAACAAAGAGCATGAAAATAATTAAAGCTAGACGTATTAATTGCCGTTGGTAATATAAAGTTGATCAGAGCCAGTTTTGACCCACTGAAGTGTTTGTATTTAGATTTGAGGCTTTTTTTTAAACCTTTGTGGCTCATCCAGGGATTCCTCTGAATTTAAATTTAGAAATTAATATTTTTCAGCTGTATTCTATTTGGCCCATGCTGCTGAAAGTTGATGTACTCGCAATGGGAGAGAGGGGAGAAGAAAAGAGTGGAGGCTTTGAGAGTTATGACGAAAGGAATATTTAGACTCATATGACCACAAGACCGTCGTTTCCTTTGTAATTTCGGCAGTCACTTCTATGGGTGTACTACATAGTTCAGTTATTTGCATTAAAGATTGCAAAGAAGCTGTATGAATCTGTCTGTACAAAGTATATCACTCATTTCAAAATTCAGAGCAGTAAGAGGGATATATGCGGAGACGGTTAAAGAGGTCAAAAAGCATTTTATGTAGTAAATGAGACATGGGTAAACTTGTTGTGAAGGAATTTCTGTAACATACCAATGGCTTTCCTACTCTACAAGTTCAGAAAATGGTGAACATCACATGCCATGTTTTGACTACTGTTTTATTTAATCTATGGTATATTTCGTACTTCACTTTGTTATTTACTTCACTATTATACGTTTAATGCAACATGAGAAGTCTGGGACGGCAGAGAATTGTTTTGATAACGATCATAGGGCCAACTTTTGGAAGACGAGCATCTTGCCAAAATGCAACAGTTCCTGGGAGCAGAGAATTAAGGAGGCTTTGGCCATTTCCTACGAGAGGGGTACGCTTAATCGCGATGCTGGATTTCAGTTCAGCTTCTCCCGAAAACCGGCCTTAAAATGGAAATCCGTTGACTTAAGAAACACAGATCAATACAGCTTGATAACCAATTATTTACGTTTCTTTGACCCAATTAATATTCTACACTAACGCCATCTCCTGACCTGGCATTTAATTTACAGAAAACGGTCTTTTGTTAAGTGACTAGAATTTTAATAGTGTTTTGATTTTGTTCGTATATGTGTTGTCCTGCGCCATGGCGTAGCGTGCTAAGGCAGCATGCCCTGTTCCCTGGCCACGGAAAGCGACCCGGGTTCAATTCCACCCATGTAATGGGTATTTTAGGCTCCAGGTATAGGACCATTGCCCACTCAGCATCGTGAGGAAAGTGAGGAGCTTACGCTAGCTAAACTGCCCTGGTCACAGAAACCAACGTTCCGGCTGGGAGTTGCCGAGATGCCGACCACATTTGGTCAACGAATCGGTTGGATAATCGCCCACCTCTGCCGTACGTTAGCGGGCGTGAGGGCGGCAGTCGGACTGATAGGCCTTGACCCTCTAAGGGCTGACGTTCCAGTGGTTAAATTTAACTTATGTTTGTGTTATATCCAGTGATTCGTATGTGGTTATAACATTTTATAAATATCCTGTTGATGGGAGAGATGCACACTACCGAATCGTCTATTTCTAATCGTCTTTTCACCTGGCTTGCTTCCGGAGAACAACTTTAGCATATTCGTCGCCAGGAAAGCTTTAGGTCTTATTTTATAAACTTACCCCAATCATTGACTGTAAATGGTTTAGTTTAACCTTTTATAGCAGCTTTTGTGATCTTATAATCTGTTGAATTTCCAGACATTTTCTTTAGAGCCATTAAAGACTTGACAAATGTGTGGTTTGCTTTAAACTACAATTCATGTAAAATCTGCTGTAAAAGTGCTGCCGACTTACACAAGTGTCTTTGGGCTTATAGCCAGGTTATTAAAACTCCGGTACATATTCCGATGACAAAATGCAAACATTATACAGTTAACTGGAGATTGAACCTTACGTATGCATTATTAGGAAGTCATTTCCCCGACTATTCTGTTCACTCGCGCAGAGGACATAACCTCCGTTAATGGCCCCATTTGTTCAGATAGAAATCTTTCGTGTTTTCCAAACACGGAATAATAACAAAAGTACAAGTTGCTGCGGATGGGGATATACACCGTCGAGCACCATGCTGACGGTAAAACACTTCTTCATTCAAGTTTTGTTCGAACTCGATCAATCATTAAATACCAATTCGCATGAAGAGCGACCTGCCGCTTTATATTTCTTCGAGGGTTCGTGACAGATACGCATTTTTATAAATGGGGTTATTACATTTCTGGTTGTGTTATATATGCTTTATTTAATTTGCTCTAATAGTACTGAAAGGAAATGACAATGCTCCCATTTATGTTACTTTATTTACTACGCATGTTGTTCTAATATTATTTCCTCTTCACATTATTGTTATTATGAGTTTGTTTTTGTTGTTATATTTTTTTGTCTTCTGGCTCACTAATATGGATAAATTAAAAGCAATTAGGCAAAATTCATGACCTCAATATTTGTCTAGGATGTACCTAGCACTTTATAATACCAAATATGTTATTATATGTCCTTTATTATATTCGTTAGCGCTTTGAATTCTGGGAGTACCAAACGTTGTTAAACTTATTCCTCTACATACTTCATGTTTATCAAAGTAAAGGATAGTATAGAACTAATCCTTTAGCTACAACGGGATTAGGAAAACTCAATACGCTTAAACGATAGAAAAATGCTTTTAGCGCTTGTCGCTATATAGCGACTTTGCATTTGCATTTTACTTCGATGGCCAACAGATATTAACCAGGAGCGTCTTGTATGAGGAAGGTAAGAAAAATGTTTGTCTCCTCAGTATGTAAATAATGATGCTGAAGAAGATGATGATGATTAAGAAGGAGAAGATAAAGAAGATAATGATAAAGGAGGAGAAGATGAAGAAGATGATGATGAAGGAGAAGATGAAGAAGATGATGATGAAGAAGGAGAAAATGAAGAAGAGGATGATGAAGAAGGAGAAGATGAAGAAGAGGATGAAGAAGAAGGCGAAGATGAAGAAGAGGATGATGAAGGAGGAGAAGATGAAGAAGAGGATGAAGATGAAGGAGACGGTGAAGGTGATAATAACACCACCACCACCACCAACAACAATAATAATAGTTGTTTTTAGTAGATTACGTCCTCCAACGTTAAGTCATTTCGGACGATGAATGAAATATGTGAAATGCTGCTCAAATGAGTCCGGGGTCCATTGAGCTTAGAGTTACCAGACATTCGTCTTTCAGGATAAGGGAAAACTTCGTAAGAAACATTCCACAGGTAACTTACGCTGATCGAGATTCGAACTCGGGACCTGTTAAACGTTAGGCGGACATGCTACCACTACGCTACCGAGGCGGACATGATGATGATGATGATGATGATGATGATGATGATGATGATGATGATGATGATGATGATGATGATGATGATGATGATGATGATGATGATGATGATGATGATGATGATGATGATGATGATGATGATGATGATGATGATGATGATGATGATGATGATGATGATGATGATGATGATGATGCTTTTAGTGCCCCCGGGGATTACTTTACTCCGCAAGGCTTGATACAGCGATCTTCTAACGCACGCGCTAACACATCATTAGCACGACGGGACCTTTTTTTTTAAATACCAGCGGCACCTGCCGTTATAGTCGGTAATTATTGTGATGATGGTGTCCAACAGAGCGTGCTACATTGTTAGAAGGTGTATTTTACTCAAACATTTTTGTTTCTTTGGACTTCTCATATTCTGCTGTTGACAGAATTTTACGTTTTTACGCGTAGAATTAGTATTGCTTCACTAAGGCTTTTTGGCTGCAAAATCGCAAGGTATCTTTAGCTGAATGTATTCGAATTCATCCATCACTACCTTTAAACTCTCTTTACACAGTGGCCGTCATAATATTGGAGAATTATTCTTAGGAAAATCCCTTTGAAGAGCCTCTATTGGGGATGGTAGCTCACGTTATTATCTATTTATCGCAAGCACCAGGCCTGACTGTATAAACATATTACTAGATGGGTGTCAAGTTGTCAGCAAGTTTATACAAGCTACGATAACCAGACGTAGTAGCATGATGTAACGGTGGCTACCATCGGGCTTCATTGCAATTTATATCATACTTTCAGCTTAACTGAATGCTACTGCTTAGTACGATGCGTTGATATCACCAATTATATAACAAATTTAATTGAATCCAACCGTGCCCTTGTGTTCTGGTGCAGAGTATTCAAAATTTACCAAACTAGTATTTGCGTTATTGCATGGAAACGCTTATGTGAAAAGTGTGCTTTCCATGATGGCTGACATTAATCTAAACCAAGGAACAAACTGAAGCCTGAAACGCACTGTGACCTCCAGAGATTAAAACTTGACAGTAAAAAATCAATTGCTGTATATCATACCCAATAACTGATGAAATTTGGAAAATCCAAGTACCTACAAGTTTTCAGGAAATGCTACAGTGGCAAAGGGATCTTTTGAAAGTCGTGACCCTAAATTTATTGTAGGCAGCCAGTACACATCCCCCTTCAGTTATTTGTAGCGAATTATTAATTTATTAAGTATATTTACACCCTCATTAAACAGCAAATACAGGATCATCATAATCACCATCAATTCATTGTGTTTGTCATCTTGTCACCTTAAAGAGAAAGGTTTTTTAGCGGAACGTTGTGGAATTTTGTTCAAATTGTAGCGAGAATCAATGCAATATGGTTAGCATCACTTTATGTACGTGTGAATAATGCTATGTTCATAAGGCAGCGCAATTTATTTTTCAAATAAATATGCAAGTATATCATCCCATCGTCTTAAGCCACGAACCATGACAGTGGCAGTCCAATTTGAATAATTGATAAATATTATCGTAATTTTCGCTAATTTATATACCTAGTCACAGCAACCTGTAAGCTAACGTCTGTGTTTCCCCAATAGTACGTAATATGCAGCGTTAAAATCCCGGAAGGCTACAAATTTTGTTGTGTGTCGAACATTATATTTACCAATTTACAGGTAAATATCACAACCTTCTTATAATCTGATAAAATATTAAACAGAACACGCACAATTTTCTCTGTAATTTTACGCATTTCATTTCCACAAAAACATTTTTTCAATTTTACGTCCTCCAACGTTAAGTCACATCGGGCGGTGAATGAAATGGGGGACATTATGCTGGAAAGTGTCCAGGGTCCAAAGAGATTAGAGCTAACTGACAGTAATCTTTCAGGATAAGGGAAGCCCCGAAAAACACCTTACCCAGTAAGCGGAACCTGACCGACATTCGAAGTAGGGCCCTCCAGGTTGAAAGCTACACACCACCACTGCTAATAGGAAGAAAAGTGTAATCAATACAAACGTAGTTAAGTGAAATCTGCTCAGCATTCATGTGTAGATAAACGAGAATCACAAGAATGTTGCTTACACATTTCTAAGAAAGAAATGTAAATATTGTAGTTGTGTACACTACATGTAATAACATTAAACACATGTGGTAGAACAGAAAGCAATATATACTTTTTGGTAAACCTTTTTTTGTCATATACAATAGCTGGTTTGTTAGATATAATCTCATATCTGGACACAAAGTCACGTGACATTATAACCAAAAAATATATGTAAGCGAGAGCAAATAGCTCTACTTATATATTCAATTTGGAAGACTTCCTTTCCCATAAACAATTACCTGGTTTTTAGGTTTTATTTCACTGTATGGTATAACTACTCTTCGTTTCCATGCCATAGAAATCAATTAAATATATTTTATACTTAAATAACTTAATGACAATTTGTTACTCATCTTTGCGAACATTTAGAAATATTCTTTCCGACTGTACAGTATTACAGGTAGAGCCATCTCTGGGCAGAGGCACGCGTTCCTCCATTGCTGGTGATGCAAGCGTTGCGTCCCTGGCGGGCAACTTAATATAACAACAAATTCGTCTTATTAATGCCGTATATTTATAACAATACGTTAATATATTTCACTCACACTACTTTCTCAATCCACTCTTCCACAAAGGTTTGTTTGTCCAACTTCTCCAAATGTAAGATAAAAGTTATTACTATTTCCTTGTTGTTTCAAGAAAGATAAAGGGACTAAATGTTTAAGCAACATTTAAAACTTAACCCACGGAAGAGATCTGCTCCAACAACCTTTTTGGTGATAAATGTTGTTGCTATTATTGTTGTATATTATATACAAATGTGAGTAAGTAGCCTCTTTCTTTCATATGCATTCTTTAGAACTTATGACATTCAGCATTTGAACATAGAATTCGGGACTTGCGTAATATTGGTACGACATCTTTATTTGACACGAGGAAACGTCCAAGGTATGTATTATTATGGAACCATTTTGTTACATTAGACAGCGTTATTAGGTTTATTGTGCTATATTGCCGACCGCATGCTATGCGCATTTTGCTCTAGGCCTTCACCTGTCTGAGTAAGAAACTAAGAAGGCACCAGAAAAAGAACCGGAAAAAAAGTACAGCATAGGCACAAAGCATGTATAATGTACATAATGATTAGCTCGATAGCAGCTCATTACTTGTAATTCTACAGTGTATTCGTTTACACTTTAATCATTCCTAGGAAGCTAAAATAGCAGATAAAGCTAAATTGTAACATCCATAAAATCCGGCGATATTGCAACTGACGTGGTCCAGGGTTCCTTTCTAGGTTTTTCGTTACAAGGTTTTGAAAGCTGTGCTGATTTACAATTTTTCAGGTGTGCTGTTTACGTAATTATTTTATATACCTTTAGCAGAGCAGATTTTATTGTGGAAACCTGCAAACAACTAACTATGCCTTAAACTACACTGGAAGTAGGGTTAGGTTTACTACGGAGAGGAGTTTGCACAGTGATCAGTCTTGATTTATTGTAGAGGCCTGTGAAAATGTATTCCGGTGCGGGGAAGTCTGACCTACGGGACGGAGGTTGGTTGGCATCAGTTAGTTGCGCCAGGACGGTTTAGCTTTCTTATACCTAACCTATCTAACCAGCGAGTTCGGTGCACAGTTATTTAAGCCTCAAAGGAAAATAAAAACAACTTTGCCACATGGAAATTAGGTGGCTTTATACAGCTCTCCGGTATCAACTTAGGTATTTACCGATCGTTTTCTTATTGACGTTATTTACTCTCTCTTTGCCTCTGGCACATACATTCCTCAACCATTTAATCTCCCTGTCTTCTTTTATTTCCAATACTCACACTTTTAGTGTTATCCGGAACAAATTACTTCTACCTTTCATAGATTAGCGATAATTAAAATAATATATAACTGCGCACTATTTAAAATTAAGTTCGTCTTGTTCCGAAAATAAATACGTTATTTTCGATAGTACCGTTCTCAAGAACTAATTATATGGACATACTACTATAATTCATAATACCATCAATTTACCAAATGACTTGACATCAAATGACTTAACGACCAACGCTATAAATCAAATTATTATTTTGTATGATAATGACACTTCATATACAAATTCCCAATTGCGTCACCGGTATGTCGGAAGTTTCACGAAGGAGTTCTTTAAATGTCAGTAATACCGATATGATACACTTCAAGTTTAATTCTTCCTCCGGCGCGACAGACTACGGAATAGGTAGGTAGATGGGTGGACGGGTGGACAGACAAACAGACAGATAATTCGATAGATAGATCGATCATTCGATCGATAGGTAGGTAGATCGACAGACAGGTGGACAGATGAATAGATGAACAGATGGATGGATACATAGATAGATGATGCATAGGTAGGTAGGTAGGCAGGCAGGCAGACAGACAGACAGACAGACAGACAGATATATACACAGACCGACCGACAGAGAGAT
>CM060950.1:240318525-240443525 GCA_030765055.1 Mantis religiosa | reverse complement strand
ATAGATAGATAGATAGATAGATAGATAGATAGATAGATAGATAGATAGATAGATAGATAGATAGATAGATAGATAGATAGATAGATAGATAGATAGATAGATAGATAGATAGATAGATAGATAGATAGATAGATAGATAGATAGATAGATAGATAGATAGATAGATAGATAGATAGATAGATAGATAGATAGATAGATAGATAGATAGATAGATAGATAGATAGATAGATAGATAGATAGATAGATAGATAGATAGATAGATAGATAGATAGATAGATAGATAGATAGATAGATAGATAGATAGATAGATAGATAGATAGATAGATAGATAGATAGATAGATAGATAGATAGATAGATAGATAGATAGATAGATAGATAGATAGATAGATAGATAGATAGATAGATAGATAGATAGATAGATAGATAGATAGATAGATAGATAGATAGATAGATAGATAGATAGATAGATAGATAGATAGATAGATAGATAGATAGATAGATAGATAGATAGATAGATAGATAGATAGATAGATAGATAGATAGATAGATAGATAGATAGATAGATAGATAGATAGATAGATAGATAGATAGATAGATAGATAGATAGATAGATAGATAGATAGATAGATAGATAGATAGATAGATAGATAGATAGATAGATAGATAGATAGATAGATAGATAGATAGATAGATAGATAGATAGATAGATAGATAGATAGATAGATAGATAGATAGATAGATAGATAGATAGATAGATAGATAGATAGATAGATAGATAGATAGATAGATAGATAGATAGATAGATAGATAGATAGATAGATAGATAGATAGATAGATAGATAGATAGATAGATAGATAGATAGATAGATAGATAGATAGATAGATAGATAGATAGATAGATAGATAGATAGATAGATAGATAGATAGATAGATAGATAGATAGATAGATAGATAGATAGATAGATAGATAGATAGATAGATAGATAGATAGATAGATAGATAGATAGATAGATAGATAGATAGATAGATAGATAGATAGATAGATAGATAGATAGATAGATAGATAGATAGATAGATAGATAGATAGATAGATAGATAGATAGATAGATAGATAGATAGATAGATAGATAGATAGATAGATAGATAGATAGATAGATAGATAGATAGATAGATAGATAGATAGATAGATAGATAGATAGATAGATAGATAGATAGATAGATAGATAGATAGATAGATAGATAGATAGATAGATAGATAGATAGATAGATAGATAGATAGATAGATAGATAGATAGATAGATAGATAGATAGATAGATAGATAGATAGATAGATAGATAGATAGATAGATAGATAGATAGATAGATAGATAGATAGATAGATAGATAGATAGATAGATAGATAGATAGATAGATAGATAGTAGAGCTCTCAAACTATCATATTGGGCGATGAATGATATGATTCTATAATTAGTGCAGGCTTCGCATAGCATAGAGCTCTACCATCCTTATTACCGTTACAAAATATGGAACGCTAATCATTTTTAATACTTCCGTGTTAAGTCACCTGGGATGGAGCTATTTCGTAATTTACTACGGATATTATCACCTCTTGAGCGTTCACTACTTCTATAACAGGTCGTGATGAACAGCAGGTAAGGGAGCTATTTCTTGGTCTATCCCAGAAGTTTTGTCCTTTGTATCGCGAAATTTTGCAAGAACATACAGTTGGCACTAAGAATCAGATATGATATATATCATATCATATATGTTTGTGGTATATGTAATATATGTTTTTAACCGGATGTCTAGGGGACGTATTTGAAATTATGTCATTGTAAATTCTTCTTTTCTGTTTTAACATTTGCTTGTCTTAGCGTTCTATGATCCAAATTGCTTCTTTCCATTTCATATCCGGACGGGGCTTATTTGTAAATACGCTTTAATTAAGGGGATATCAAAACGTATGGGTGTTGACACTGAAGGCCCTGTATTGAATTATCGGATCTTAACGAAATACTTTCCACACCCAAGTGTGACAGAAGGACCTTCCCTTTTAAAGAATATAACTTTTGTGGAATTGTGGAATAAAATGAAGGGTAAATCTGAAATGGCTGGCCTTGCAAATTAAAATGTATCAGACAGAAATCCTATGTTACACCAAGATATAGACTTTGTGAAGTAACATTTTGTTTATCTCTTACACTTTACAGTTATTTAAAGTGATCCACAGTGAAAAGGAATTTTTAGGACATTCCTATCGCAAAAACAGGTATTTCATTTGTCATGAAGATGTTTTAAAAATATAATAATTTAATTAAAATTATCAGATTCTATTTTCGATAAAATCGAGATATTCTAAAAAGTTTCCTTTAAGGGGTAGTTTGTTATACGGAGACTTTCTTGAAAGTCTTGCTTGTCTTTCTTTTAGAAGCGTAACTTATATAAAACTTTGGTATTTAACGTACTTTTGAGTATTGGGTTATTTAGGGAGGATTTTATCCATATTCGGGTGTTCCATTTCCAAAGGAATCTCGACATTGAATTTTTGGATTCAATGCAATTCTACAAAAAGTGCTATTTTAACGCTAAAATACAGACCAACTAAAAAACCTGTACAAACTTGCAGTTTAAATATCCCGCGTGTTTCTAGACTGATTACAGCAACACGCCGTCTCGTGCAACACAAAGTACACATAAAGCATTACAGATGGCGCTGAAGTTATAATTGCAAATTATATAGGTATATAACTTAGTTATTAAGCACCTTTTACAACATATTGGAGCAGTAATGTTTTGTTTTAACTGCAAAGTAGATGCAAATGTTAAGTACAATAATCTAGAGATATATTACACAAAATATTTCATATAAGGCAGAAAAGAAACATTGTGTCTCAGAACTGAAGTTTACAGAGTGTTGTATAAGTCAAAAGGTTTCAACTTATATCTTGCATGGATTGATTCTACTATATCAAAGATTGTTTTTAGCAACTCTATCATATTGTAAGTATGTTGCCTAGAGCTATATAAACCAAAGTTATAAATTATTCCATGTCTTTCCACATGAAATGCCTATTCTCGGCATTTCATAACTAAGTTCGGTAGAATAGTTTTGGAAATTAACATTATCAGGATTAGAACCATTATGTGTGTACATGTATTTAAATTAATAATTGGAAGCTTCTGTTCATATATAGTACCATGCGCAAACAAATTTTGAGGAAAGTTTTCAGTTTTATTCTATTTATTTTTATGTCTCTCTTTATTACTTGTTTTACACTCAAAATTGTTGAAACTGAAGAGTCTTCCGTAGAATGTTGTCTTCAATACCAAATGTTGATTGATCTGTTATTTTCCACAGTAAAACTAATTGCAAGAGGCAAACGTTCTTTTAGAGTTAATATAGTTGACAGCAACGCTTCTACAGGATAACGTAACAGGTGGGGAGAGTGAGTGGGTGTGTGGTGTTTTAGGGCCTGTCGACAACAAGGTCATTTGGGCCCTAAGTCAACACTAAAATCTAAAAGCTACACAAAGTTAATAAGTAAGATAAAATATAAACACTCAACTATTAAAAACACCTTAAAACTCGTCCCAGTACTAAAAATTTAAAATCTCTAAAAGCAATAGATATAAAACACAAGTCATACTTCTTTATTAAAACCGATTTTAAAAATAAAACGCAGTGCCTTATTCACGGCCACTGGGTCGTCACCTAAAATACTGAGCAAGTTAGCTCCCAAGCCCAAAGACTGGCGAACGCGGGCGTACTGTGGGCAATCGAGTAAAATATGCCGCACAGTGAGGCGTACGGCACACGGAGCACACACTGGGGCCGGCTCCCCTCTCAACAAATGACCTTGAGTAGCTCGTGTGTGCCCAATTCTCAGCCGGGTGAGTATCACCTCGGCTCGCCGGTTATCCCTGCAGGAAGTTAGCCAGGGTTGTACGCTCTCTTAAATTGCCCGGAGTTGTGTGCCTTCTAAAGCTGACCAGGAGAGCTGCCAAGCAGAGAGGAGTTGGCGACGAAAAAAACGTTGCACATCCTGGTATGGCACAGTAGTTGTTAAACTCCGGGGCAAACGGCAAGCTGACTTTGCAGCCGCGTCCGCCTCCTCGTTTCCGGAAATCCCCACATGGCCTGGGGTCCAAGTAAAAACAAAATTTTACCTGCGCCTGAGCATTTGCGAGATCTGGGCCTGTATTTTTAAAACGAGGGTGTCAGCGGCAGTGTGCTGTTGCAAGGCCTGAAGAGCACTCAGAGAATCAGTGCAGACAATAAAAGAGCCAGGAGCTAACTTGCAAATAAAAAGGAGCAAATAGAGGATGGCATACAGCTCTGCTGAGAAGACCGAAGTGGAGTCCACAAGACGAAATTTATGAGCCACACCGTTAATAAAGAACGCGCAACCCGTAGTGCTACCTAACTTAGAACCGTCTGTAAAGACCGGAACATAGTTAGGGTAACGGCCCAGTAGTTCGGCAAAAAGTTGTTGGAACACCGAATGTGGAGTAGCGAGTCTAGGGTTGTTTGAAAGAGTTGGATGGAACCGCGCGCGATCGAGCTGCCATGCAGGATAAGGGCAGATGGACGACCTCTCCACGCGAGGCATTCGAAGGCCATAGGAATGTAGGAGATCCCGAAATCTTATTCCCATGGGGCGTGTCCAAGAACCAGGGCGCATATGACGGTGGACTAAATCTGGACACAGAACTGGTTTGAAACAAGGATGATTGTGATAACTTGCCAAATTCGACATGTATGAGCACAGTAACAGCGAGCGACGAATATGGAGTGGAGGTTCTCCTGAGTCTGCATACAGGCAGTCGACTCGACTGGTGCGGAAAGCTCCTGTGGCAAGGCGGATACCAGTGTGATGCACGGTGTCTAAAAGGCGAAGTTTAGAGGCGGTCGCTGAGCCATAAATGAAACTGCCATAGTCCAGCTTGGACCGAACCAGAGAGCGGTACAGCCTCAACATTACCGTGCGATCGCCCCCCCCCCCCAAGATGCTCCAGATAATACCTTCAGCACCCGAAGAGAACGATCGCAAGAGGCTCGAAGGTGACGGATGTGGTGCTCCCAATTGAGTTGTCGGTCCAAGTGGAGGCCCAAGAACTTCAGGTGCGAGACAAATGGCAGGGGTGTGCCCTTCAAATAAAGATCAGGTGGCGGCTGAATACCTCGTAGGCGGTGAAAGTGGATACACTGCGTCTTCGCAGCTGAAAAACGGAAGCCGGTTTGAAGCGCCCAAGCTGCTAGCTGGGTAATGATCAGCTGCAGTTGGCGCTCAATGTGATCTATGTTGGCAGACCTATAATAGATTGCGAAGTCGTCAACATAGAGGGATGATGGAATCCCTATTCGAACGGCACTAGTGATGCCGTTAATCGCTACGGCGAAAAGGGTGACGCTCAAAATCGACCCTTGAGGTACACCGTTCTCCTGTATCCGCTCCTGGGATATCGTTTTTCCTATGCGCACACGAAAACGGCGAAGTTTTAAAAAATTGCATAAAAACTCGGGTAGATGACCACGCATACCGTAGCTATGAAGGTTACGGAGTATGCCATACCGCCAAGTGGTGTCATAGGCCTTCTCCAGGTCGAGGAACACGCCCACGGGATGCTGTTTCAGTAGAAAGGCATCGGAAATATACCCCTCAAGGCGTGTTAGATTGTCGACACTTGAGCGATGGTGATGAAAACCGCATTGCAAGTTGGACAGATGGTTATGTTTTTCTAGCCACCAATTTAACCGAGCGTTTATCATTCGCTCGAAGGTCTTACAGAGGACACTCGTCAGGCAAATGGGGCGCTAGCTAGATGGAAGTGTGCGGTCCTTTCCGGGTCGAGGGATGGGGATGACAATACCCTCTCGCCACGAGGAAGGGAAAACCCGCTCATCCCAAATGCGGTTATAGATGTTTAATAGGAAACATAGCGCCTCAGATGGAAGATGTAGTAGCATCTGTCGGTGTACGTCATCGGGACCTGGAGAAGAATCCTTGGCTAATGCTAGAGAATGGGCGAGCTCGGCAGCGGTAAAAGGTTGATTGTACGGCTCGGTGCAGTCACTATTAAAATTTAGTTGTACCCGTTCCGCCTTTTCCTTAATAATCAGGAAGAGAGCGTCATAGCGGGCAGTTTGGCTAGTAGCAGCAAATATTGTAGCTACGGCTTCAGCTATGTTCTGCTCGGTGGTGCACATGGAACCGTTGTTGGCAAGGCCGGGAATTACCGTCCGGCGATACTTGCCATACATCCGCCGAACAGCTGACCATACTTGTTGGTTAGAACTTCGCCGGGAAAGGGAAGAGACATAGGCTTCCCAAGATTTACGCTTTGCGTTGCGCAGTATGAAGCGTGCCCTAGCGCGAGAACGTTTGAAGGCGACGAAGTTCCCTTCTGTCGGGTGCCGCTGAAAAACGCGCAAAACACGTTTGCGTGCTTTGACAGCCAAACTGCATTCCTCAGACCACCACGGTACAGGGATACGACGTGGTGTAGATGAACCTCGAGGAATGCTGGATTCTGCAGCGAGCAGGATCGAGCAAGTAAAATATTCGACCATTTCATCGATGGTGTCGAAACCATCATCGATAAGGTTTATCAGGGAATGGAATTTTCCCCAATTAGCTTTGGAAATAATCCAGCGAGGATGTCGAGAAGGTACACATTGGCGGCCAGAAAAATGAATATTAATGGGGTAATGATCACTGCCAAAGAGGTCGGAGAGTACTGACCATTCAAGTAGTGGTATTAATGACGGACTGCAGAAAGAAAGGTCTAGTACGGAATGTGTACCATAAGCGGATGATAGAAATGTCGGGTCACCAGTATTTAGCAGAAGCAGGTCAGACTTATCGAAGACGTCTACGAGGAGGCATCCACGGGCGACATCAGTGTCTGATCCCCAGAGCGAGTGCTTGGCATTCAAATCTCCCAAAAGGAGTAGTGTTGAGGGGAGCTGAGCCAATAGAGCTAGAAGATCCCGCTCTGGAACTATACTGAGCGGCGGCAGGTACATGTTGCAGATGGTAAATCTGATGCTCTGCAGCTGTATCCGGACGGCCACAGCTTGCAATGGTGTGGTGAGAGGAACGTGGATGGCGGAAATGTAAGGCGCCACTAAGGTAGCAACGCCACCGCTTGCACGCATACCTGCAAGAGAATCGCTTCTAAATGCCGAAAAAGAGTGAAGGTGTAACGAGTGATTGGGATGTGAGTTTCCTGGAGGCAAATAATTGACGGTGACCTTTGAGAACCTAAAAGTTGTAGGTCTTGAGCACGAGCTCGAAAACCATTGACAATCCACTGGATTATTTCCATGAAGAGTTTTTAACGGGCCGTTTTAACTTTTTTCTTGACCTTGGCTGACGTGGGCCCTACGATTCGAAAATCGTTAGCCTCCTGTGACTCCGCTGATGTTCGGGAGTCAGAACTCCTACGGCTCGTAGAACGAGACCGGGATCTAATATAAGGCGAGGGACTTCGCGATCTATGTTGTGGCCGGGATCGGTTTTTCACATTTACTACTGGATTGTTGTTACTCGGTGATGGCTTGGTGGCTGGAGTCTGTACGGCTGAAACGGAGGCTGTGCTGGTGGATACACAAGCAGTCTAGGACGTGGGTTTAACGGCTAGAAAGTCCGTCTGCGTGGAGGCGTGGGCGACAGGGACGTGTTGAACAGTAACAGTGGTGTTGGGAGTACGGCGAGCTGCTGATGCATATCCAGTAGTAGTAGCAGGCTTTAATTGGTCAAAGCGCCGTCGTGCCTCTGGAAAAGTCAGGCGTTCCTTTACACGTAGCTCCTGAATGCTCTTTTCGTCCATGAATCTAGGGCACTTTCGCGAACTGGAGGGGTGACTGCCGCCACAGTTCACGCAACAAGGTGTTCGACTGCAGTTTGGATCGTCGTGCTTCGGTAGGCCACATCGCTCACAAACAGCAGGATTGGTACATGTGACCTTAGTATGTCCGAACCGCTGACATTGGAAACAGCGCATGGGGTTCGGGACATACTGGCGGACGCTAGCACGTTCATGGCCGCAATAGATGACTCGGGTAGCTTAGTCCCGGCGAAAGTAAGAAAAACCGTACGAAGTGGGTACTCCTTGCCATCTTGTTTTCGAGTTAGCCGGTACGCCTGACAAACGAGTTGATCGGAGAGGCAACTTACTATTTCCTCATTCGCAAGTCCATCCAAGCTGGAGGGGGTGACTACTCCTCTGCAGGTGTTAAGGGTTTTGTGTGGGGCTACCCGGATCGGGTAGGAGCCCAACAAAGTCGCCTTTTGCAGTTTACGAGATTGGTCTGCATTTGAGCTCTCCAATAGTAAGGTGCCATCTCGGAGGCGCGTCGCATTCTTGACAGGGCCACTGATCTTATCTAATTCTCGCTTTATGTAGAACGGACTTATATCTTTAAACGTTTTGCCATCACAAGCCAAGGTCATTACCAGAAAAGGGTCGGTGAAAGAGGTTTTGCGCGGAGACATGATGATATTGACCCCCATCCGGAACCGTCGGCGTCAGCCTGCCATCCGGGGGTTAAAGAAAGAAAGACACCGAATCTTCACGGTCTGTGCCGTCATTGGAACCTCACCCATGACCGATCTCATTTGTACCTCAGAAAAGCTACCCTTCAATATCCACTGCTTGTCCGTATGGGTAAACCGTTCACCACGCACACCCCGGCTTTATGCCCCTACCACAGGAATAACCGCCTGTGCCTCACCAGTTTAGGCCGCGCTGCGCATAAAGGGCACACGCGGATTAAGGGGACTTGTGGTTGATTACACCGGGGTTCCGTCAGCGGTAGCACGTCCGGTCCGTGATACTAACCCAACGGCAACACGGCCGTCGGGAGATTAACACAGACCGGGCCGTCAAGGAGCTACGTGGGTGTACTTGACGGTGTGGACGGGCTCCGCACCTAAGGCTACACATAGGGGCAGTGCGAAGGGTCCGCTCAACCTTCACTTTTGAGACCTCCGGAGAGCACACATGTCGGAAGCCGCGCTGAAAATCGTGGGACAGAACCACGGAGATAGGAGAGATCCCTGCTGCTGAGACAGGAGTTATAAACCTAAGACCTTACGTGCTAATAATAAGAATAAAAAACTAGAAGAGGAAGAATGTGATGCTTACTGACAAGCAGTAGATCAACGTGGCACAGTTGATGGAGATGAAGGGGATGAATTGGGGGTGAGTAGCTAGGGACCCCGGGATCGGCAATCCCGTACATACCGTAGTAGGTTCCTGGGGAAAAATACCAGAGCCTCTTCTGCCAGTTTTCGGGGTTACTGATGGGCCTTCTCGGCAGCCGCAGCGGTCCTGGGGTACACCAAGCCCCATCGTACATCACCCCATCAGTCAGTCCCCTACTTCCTGTTGCCCACCCCTCGGGACGAGGACCACAGAGGTTGGATTTTGAGGGGCAGGTGGGGAGATGAAGCTTACTTCACAATAGGAAATCAAGATTTCCAAATCTAATTATTTCTCCTGTCATATATTTACAGACGACTACCGCATGTTCCTGTGGCTAGGTTCAAGCTAATTCCTTAACTACTACCAAATGTAATGGTGAGGTCAGACTCCCAGTCAATATCTAAGCTGCGGTAACGATACTATCCAATCCTGTGATTATCTCTATTAACAGTTCAGTATTATATTGTACTAAACGCATACCACGTGACTCAGCGGTGCCTAGGTATGTAACATACAGTTTATAATCTAAGGCAAAAACTTTGACACCTTTTACAAATAATCTTATTGTATCAGTCCTCAATGAGAAACAATCAACTGTGAGAGTATGTGAAAAAAAGGTTTTTCATAGATACAATGAGTGGCTAAGTGACAGATGAATGATGTCCCGAAGAACGGTACAGAAAACTTACGTTATGTCTCAGTGGATTAGCTACCACAATGAAGTGAAGGAAAGAAGATTCAAACCTCTTATAAGAAACAGTTTATAATTTTTCGTTCAGGTATTATCTGTATTTTAATATACCAATTACTGTATGGATATTACAGTCGCTTGATCTAACTATTCCTGACAACGTTTGTCTAAGTTTTGAATGTTGTTAATATTCTCCCAGTTTCTGAGTCAATGAGTACCTTACACAGTGTATTGTTCTCTTCGGTATCTCTGATTTACGAATTCGATTTTGAGTATTTATATAGATAAATAAATAAGTAAATAATTAATAATAAAGCTCTTAAACCGTCATATTGGTCGATGGATATAATGCTGCTCAAATGAGTCCAGGATCCCTAAAGCTTAGAGCGCTACAATCCTTATTACCGTTTTAAAATATACACCTCAAATGTTTTTTATTTTTTTCCGTATTTATTTATGTCACCTTCTCAATTTAAACGAAAAGCAAACAAAAAATTTGGGAGTTTACATGAGAAAAAGGACTAAAAACACGTATTATATACAGGGAGGTAAATTTCATACTAGGTAATGTTATTGGCAGCACTGACTTCTTATGTCCTTAGAGAGGACCATCCATAATGAAGAGTTACCGATGATGCTGCTTGAGTGTTGAGGCATTATTTATTGGGACCTCATTAAGTTATATATGTGAATGAAATAATGTAACATGTTTGTAAAAGAAATGTCCCAACGAAAGAATGTTTTCACTACATGCAAAGAATGCTCTTTAGTTTTTTTTAAACAGAAGCCTCGGGTTGGTTAATGACCACATCCACCCCAACTCAGACGCTGAGAAATGCAGGTCAGAAACTGAAAGCCAGTTGCGGTGAAGCGTGGGTGGAAGACGCCAGCTGTGTGGACTGGTAGTGAAAACATTCTTTTACCGGGTACTTGATATAAAACTGGGATTGGAATTAAGAGTTATTAGTGCACAAATTATTATTGTTTCTCTTCCCACAACTTGAGATCTCCATACACGCATGCTCTCCGTAAACCTTACCCAATAAGCAGCCGTGGACACAACTTAGACAGCACTAATAAATCAACTCCGAATAATAACAATCAATAGCGTTTGCCAATGACATAAGGTTCCTGCAAAAGTGACGCAAGTGACGGCGGGGGAACGCGTCAAAGAATGGCGACCAACTTTGGGGCACGAAGGAATAGAGAAACAATGATGGTGTTGATGAATTATTGCGAGAGGAAAGAAGAGAGCAGAGCAGAAAAAGACACCAAGGAAACGCTAACTAGAACGAGAAAGAAGTGGATCAGACATCATAGACGACCAGCATTACAACACCTCTCATCAGCAACAGGGAACACAGAAAGAACTTGAGGAAGAAATGGGCAGAGTTTTCAGAGCAACTTTACATTTACATCTAGGACCAGCGGTTATCATTTTATACGGGACGGAGTAAAAGGACATAAACAAAGGTCATATCTAAACAAAATAAAATTGTAGTGTGTTTGTTATATAAGATTTTTCAGCTTCTATATATTATTAAGAAATAAGAAAATAATTTGTAGAAAAATGTCAGATGTAGAAACGTCAACAGTAGAATCAGTAGAGGTTAATACACTGTCAACAGAAATAGATATGGAACCCGAGCAGGTAGCTAACCCAGATGTAGTATTAAGTATGAATGACACAGGAAATAATCAGGTGGAAAGTTTAGATTCACAGACGGTAACCAAACAGTCGAACGGTGAATTGCATGCACTGATAGAGATGATGAAATCAATAGATCAGAAATTAGAGAAACATGGTCAGGAAATGAAATTAATAGACCAGAAATTAGGGAAACATGGTCAGGAAATGAAAGCAATAGATGAGAAATTAGAAGGGCAGGGTCAAGAAAGTAAAAGAGTTAGGGATGAACTCAAAGAGGAAATGCAAAAGACAGTGTATCAATTAAACAACAGACTTTATGAAGTAGAAAAGAGGGTAGAACAGATTTCTAAAGAAAATCAGGATAAGCTGAAAAGCACTGTAAGTGAAATTTGTAAGGAAATGTCCATCCGAGAGGATAGATTATTCGAGGAAATTGTAAAGAGCTCAAAAGAGATTGTACAGGTTAAACAAAATTTAGAACAAAGTGACAAATTATTAAATTCTAAAATTCTAAGGCAGTGATCAGAGTTAAAAGGTCTAATTGAATAGACTAATGATGATATGCAGCTTGTGCATGTAAGTTTGAGTAGTGATGTGTCTAGTTTAGATAAGAAAATTGAACAACAACAAAAAGAAAATGAGCAAATCTGGGACGAGAAGTTAAATTCTGCTAATCAAGAAATATTAAAGAAATTAGAAGATGAGGTAAATATTATAAATAATAAACTGGAATTTGAGATAAATAAACAGGATTCAGCTTCTCGTAATTCTCAGAAAGCAATTGAGAATTTAGTTTCTAAAGTTAGTATGTTGCATGTTAACATTAATGACAATCATGTACAACCTGTTAACTTAAGTGATAGTTTAAATCAGGGAGGAACAAACTCCATTATATCAAACCAGACAAGTGTTGTTACGGGGCCATCAGTACCCAATGCAGACGCTTATAACAATGTAACGGATTGAACTAGTATTTTGACCGAACCAGTTCCACAAAATTATCACAGCTCTGTGTTAAATGATTTGCCATTACCTATTTTTTCTGAACTAAATGAGGACAGTCCTGTACGCTTCATAGAACAACTTCAAGAGTACTTCAGAGTAAAAAATGTGCCTGATGCACTTAAAAGGATAATAGTTCGAAGATGTCTTGACAAACGTACTTTAAATTGGGTACAACTATCAATGGGGCCCGAAACGAATTTTGAACAGTTCCAACATCTCTTCTTAAACCGGTTTTGGAATGCAAGAAAACAACATAAAATACGAGCAGAGCTTAGTTGTGGACAGTATTCTGACAGGGAAAACATAAGTACGGCAGATTATATTCTACATCAATCTAAATACATCAAACACCTTAGACCTAAAATTTCCGAAGAGGAGTTTATCAATTTGATAACCAATCACTTTCCTCTTAGAATACAAAACTATCTTCTGATCGCAAAACCTAAAACAATAATAGAAACTGTTGATTTGGTATCTGCGCTAGAAAACCAAACGGAAGAAATATATCAGCCTAGAAATCAGTTCCACCAAGGGCCAAATGCTATACACAAGCAATATCAGTCACATGGAAGCTTTGGATACCGAAGTCAGTATAGAAATAATAACTCTGCAAGAGAAAGGTATCGACCCCAATTGCCACAATTTAGATATAATCCAGACAGGAATGATCCTAGACGTGAGCGCCGGGGAACAATCAACTTTGTTAAGGTAGCACGAGAATTACCGTTCGGAAATCAGCAACGTGGGAGAAACCAATATAATCATTTTCGAGGAAGATATAGCCGAGAATGGAGGAATGAAAACGTGGGATATCGGTCCGAAGATGAAAATTCAAACAGAGGCCAGAGACAAAATTTTCACTTTAGAGGGAATAGAGGTCGTGGAAATCAAGGAACCCAGCAAGAAATAACTGTAGCTCCTATTCAAAATGGCCGACCGCATATAGATGAAAACCGTGAGCAGGAAAACTGAAATGTGACGTAATGGACAAGGGTCACAGAGGCGTCACAAAGGATTCGCAAATAGACCCCAATACTCTAGCATGGAATGGTATTGGTACTGGTGAAATTAAGGTTAACAAAAATGAGAAAGGCGACTTTGATACCCCATATATCAAAATTAGATTGTATGACAAAGAATACCTAGTTAGTGTTGACTCTGGTGCATCAGCTAGTGTGTGTTCACAGAAATTATATCTTCATTTAATAAACAAAGGCAGGAAAATAATGAGCTTACCAACATCAAATTTAGTATGCAGAGTAGCCATTGGACGATCGGCACAATTAATAAAAAGACAATGTTTACTATCAGTTGAGATTGAAAATGTGTGTTTTGAGACAATGTTTCTAGTAGTTAACAACCTAAACGGTGATGCGATCATTGGTTGTGATTTTCTGGATGAAAATAAAGCTAAAATAGATTTTGAGAATTAAGTTCTTATTACTTGCAAAGATAAAGATCAAATGCATACCAAGTTTGTTGAAGAAAGGATGTGAACTGTAGAAATGACTGCTGAAGAAAAAGAATTTGAAGAATGTGAGCTGCTTGTCCAGAAAATGTTTATTGACAAAGCCCAAGAAGTAATTACCCTCTCGTGTGGCAACGAGAGGAACCATGTTGTTCAGCCACGCGTGAAACCTGTTTCTGAGATGGAACCAACCTCACTAATTACTGACAGTACAGCAATAGAAAACCTTGATGACAAATTGGTATTGATGCAGCAAAAATGTGCCGAAGCCCATAATCTGAACGTACAGGAAACAAACAAGTTATTTGAGGTACTAAAATACAATGCAGATGTTTTCAGTAAGAAACCAGGTTTGTGCACAGTATATTCGCACACTTTTCAAGTTGAGAATACTAATCCGTATGTGCATAAATATAACAATCTTCCTATAGCGCTAAGATAACAAGCTCAAAGCGTCATTTCTGAAATGATCAATGACAATATTATTGAAACAAGCGAATCTGATTACATAAATTCTTTATGTTGGACATATAAAAAGGACAAGAATGATCTTCGTGTGACCCTAGACGGCAGAAAATTAAATGCATACATGAAAACTGATCATTTCCAGAATGAAAGCGTAAATCAAATAATTACCAAACTTTCTAGAGGAAGATATATATCATCAATTGATTTAACTTCTTCATTTTGGCAAATAAACTTAGATGAAGCAGTCAGGGACTACACTACGTTCATTTTCCAATGTATTGAAATGAGATACCAACGGGTACCATTTGGATTGAAAAACTCAGGAAGTGCACTTCTTAGACCCTTGCATGGAGTTTTCAAAAACAGTGCAGACTCCTTCTTAATTAGGTATGTAGATGATTTTCTCCTAATTGGTGAAGATTTCTTGCAACACTTGGAAAATTTAAAATTTGTACTCAACAGAATTCATGAATGCGGTATGACACTCAACCTTCAAAAATCAAATTTTTGTGTAAAAGAAGTGGAATTTCTGGTTTACGTCATCAATGAAAGGGGTATGAAACCAAATCCGAGAAGAATAGAAGCTATTTTAAGAATACCACCACCGAAGAATATTAAACAGTTAAGGAGAATTGTTGGTATTTTGAATTTTAATAGTCGTTTTGTTCCACGTTATGCGCAAGAAATAGCACCCATGCGTCAGTTGTTACAAAAAGGTCAAAAATGGAAGTGGAAAATGGAACTTCAAGAACGTTTTGAAAAGATAAAGGAACTCTTCGCGTCATCTATATTGTTGGAACGACCACATGAAGTCTGGAAGTATGAAATATTCGTCGATGCATCTTTTGGAGGATATGGTGCTTTATTGGGCCCACGAGAAGAGAATGGAGATTTTCATGTCATTAACACAGCTTCAAGAGGACTGAACTCTATTGAGAGCAACGCTTCAGTGAGTGAACTGGAACTAGGCGCTCTTTATTTCGCTCTGACACGTTTTAAAAGCTACATATATCAGAAGGAAGTTAAAATATTTTCTGATCATATCAGTTTAACCTTCATAAACAAACGTAAATTAACTTCAACCAAAATATCTAGATATGTACATGCCATTAACAGTTTTGACATTGAAATCGTTCACATCCCTGGAAAATTAAACACGTTCAGTGATTTATTATCTCGACTGAATTGTGTCACTGGAATTCCAGAAAGTACAGAAAAACCAAAACGAGAGATGAAAGTACTACAATTAGATATAATATTAAGTAAAGAAACGGCAAATCAGGTGAAGAAAATAGGAGAACTGCAAAAGACAGATAAGAAAATAGTTAAATTGTTAGAATTATCACGCACGTTAGGTGAAGAAAATAGCTCAAGCACTGCCATAAACGACGGATTGCTCTATAAGAGGCATTGAAAGTTTACGCCTAAATCGAAAGTTTCGATTCCTAAATGTATGGAGGCAGCTATAATTATGGAGTTTCACATCAATCTCATTCACTCTGGAACCGACAGGACCTGCAGTGTTATTTTAGAGAACATGTACATTCCGAAATTGAGAGAGAAGGTTAGAAAGCTAATAGCGAGATGTGATACGTGTCAAAAATGTAAACAGAAGGATATTGCGTACCAGTACGATAGCAACTCCGTAATACGAGAACAACCAAGAGAATTAATCTGTCTAGACATACATGGTGAACTTCCACAGTCGACATTTGGGAATAAATATATTTTAGTTTGTTTTGATGTTTTCAGCAAATATGTACGAATTTTCCCACTTAAAAAGGCCAATAGCCACGCTTGCCTTACTAAATTGCTAAATTACTACATTCCGGAAGAAGAAAAAATTAGAGCTATCTTAACTGACAACGCCACAATATTTTCTGGAAACAAATTTACAAAAGGAATCAAAGGCGCAGGGATTAAGCAATATTTTTGTTCAAGGTATAGACCACAAGCCAACCCAGCAGAAAGTTCAATAAAAGATATTGGGATATTTTTGAGACTCCTTTGTAATACTCGTCACAGCCAATGGTTTTCATATATTCCGCAGATTTAGAGAATTCTAAATGAAACACCACGTCCAGTGACCGGTTTTAAGCCTGTGGAAATAATGAAAGGAAAGATAATCGATACAATAGGAATTAAAGGTCCTCAACCTATAAAAGCAAAGGAGAACATTGAAATAGAGGCAGAGGGGATATGCAAGATTGCGGCTGAAAGAATTAAGAAGAGGGCAAACAAAAGAAAATTGAAACATAATTTAAACAAGAAAGGAATCGAATGGAACATCCAAGAGGGTGATTTAGTCTTAATAAGAAACAAAACACTTTCAAGTAAAATTAAGAAGGAAAACCAAAGATTGATGTTATATTTTAAAGGTCCATATAAGGTCACAAAGGTATTTTCGACTGACACCGTAGAAATCATGGATGACAAAAGTGGTAAAATTCTGGGAAGATTCCATTAGGAATTACTAAAAAAACATCATACGCCAAGAAGCCAATCAGAAGAAGAAAAAAGGGGAATGAAAGAAAGAAAGGTGTGGGAAAATAATTAAAAATCATGATGCACATCTGTGATGATAGTAACCAGAAACAATAAACGAATTGATACTATTTTATATAAAAACATTTTAAAAATGGTTTTGTAAGAACCAAGATAGAATTCAATAGAAAATCTAGAGTAAGAAAAGTAATATGTAAGAATAGTTGTGTAAATCTAGTTGTGTGAAGTGTAATTATTGTTAATAGACAGTCTTGGTAGGCTAACATGTGAGCCAGTGTTTAATGCGATATCTAGTAAGTATAGTGAACATTTCAGGAAAACCAATGCGTTCTGCTTTGAGAAGGAGAAATAGTAACTAGAAAATGATGAACTTCTTTCGACTGAATTTATGAGGAGGAAGATTATAAGACAAACAAAATTTCTCAAACTGTGTAATAAAATTAGTTGTTTGCCTTATAAGGGCATATGAGGCATTATTAATTGGGACCTCATTAAGATATATATGTATATGAAATAATGTAACATGTTTGTAAAAGAAATGTCCCAACGAAAGAATGTTTTCACTACATGCAAAGAATGCTCTTTAGTTTTTTTTAAACAGAAGCCGAGGGTTGGTTAATGACCACATCCACCCCAACTCAGACGCTGATATAAAACTGGGAGTGGAATAAACAGTTATTAGTGCATAAATTATTATTGTTTCTCTTCCCACAACTTGAGAAAATGTGAAATGTGTAGTGTTTAACGCCCGTTTTTACTACATACGGCACCGCAGGCGGTGACACTGATGATACATGAGATGAAGATGGAGCACCGGTGGAATGAGATGGCGGGGGAAACCGGAGGTCCCGGAGAAAACCCGCCCCAACGCCGTGTTGTCCACCACAAATCTCACTTTGCGGTCGCCTGGGATCGAACCCGGGCCGCCTTGGTGAGAGTCAAGCGGTCTAACCACTGAGCCACGGCGTGGCCTCACAACTTGAGATCTCCATACCCGCATGCTCTCCGTAAACCTTACCCAATAAGCAGCCGTGGACACAACTTAGACAGCACTAATAAATAAACTCCGCATAATAACAATAGCATTTGCCAATGACATAAGGTTCCTGCAAAAGTGACGCAAGTGCCGGGGGGAACGCGACAGTGTCTAGTCAACACTTGAGCATGTGCCGCTAGGAGCGTTTGGGGTTAGGTAGTTAGTCCACCGCAAAATAAATAGCGCTAGGGTGGAGTTACGACGCTGTGTGAAAGAGTGTGAAAAATATTTTAAACCTCGGTAGTCCGTGCTATCAACTTATTTAAAGTGGAATTCAACCACTAAGTTATTTCCCTCATCCTCTAAAGAAGATATTATTGTGAATTATTACACAACAAAAAATGTTTTTCTTCCACAGATTGGAGCAGGTAACCGCCATCATAATTATCAGTTCTTCAAAGTAGTTTAGACGGTATATTGGAATTGCAATCTGATCCTTTGGATTGTAAATTTATGTTTTTTATTTGCAATATTTATGATTAAGGTTTAACTACTATTCATTGGTATTGGTTTTTCATGATCATTGTACTCTCATGATTTCCTTTACCGTTCTGGAACTCATTCTTACTTCCGTCATGCCAACTGAGAGAGATTGTGCCAGACATTGCCTTATTGCTGCTGATCTTCTTTGTGTAAATGTGGAATACTGGAACACAGCTGCTTTTAAGGGATGGGGAGATACTTAAGAGCTAGACATTATCCATATTACTTTGTAATTTGGATCTCTATTCATTGCCCAGTGAAAGAAAAAAGACAGAGAAACATCCTCCTATTTTACAAAATTTTAATAATTATAAAATTCAAACACTTTTTCTCACATATAGGTCGTGTGCCCCTATCTAAATGTAGATCCCAAAACCAAAGCGAGCATATGCCTCTCAAATACCAATTCATTTGTAAATATAGCATTCTCTTTCAAACAGTTTTCCTTTATTTGTAAAAATTGTGGTTTAGTAGATTCATATGACCTAGTCTAACAATAACTTATTTATTTTATGGATGAATATACTCCTGGCGCCAAATACGTTCTTGTTTAAAACTAGGGAGCGTTTATTAATTAATAACTTTCTTCTGGTTAAATAGAACCAGGAGGACACTAAGGAAACAATACTTAAAATTATTGTCCCTAGAATACAGAAAATCGAGTTCGACATGTCTCAAAATTAAATGATGGCTAATTTTGTTCGAGCGAGGGAAGTATGAAACAGCAGCCCTGAGTCGATTGTCAAATGTTAACACAGAAGGTCGTTATAAGGTTCCCTTGAAAGTCGAGAACGAGTGAGTAAATAAAGTAAATTATGTATTGAGCTATCTGTCATACTTTTAGTTTAAACCTATTAAACTATCTAACTTTTTAGACAAAACAAGTATTGTTGAATTTACAATTATCGTACACCATGTACTACAACAGATGTTATTAAATAATGATGTTATTAAAAGAAATTGTATCTCACTTCCGGGCTTTCATTTAGACAGATATGTAGATTCGCAAGATCACAATAAACCATCTCTTACACAAAATCAGCATTACTCGTTGTCGTATCCGAGCACTGGTGAATGGAAGTTCTGTTGATACCCTTATATTGGTAGACTAATTATATTGTACCTCTGTTTGGGAATATAAATTATTAATATGGAGCAGATCAGTAGAAAGAAAGAAATATTTGTTGTGCAATCGCAGGTTAAATGCATGATTTCTAACACACAGAGCAAGCACTTTAGCAAATATATTTCAGAAGACTGAGGACATTAAACCTCCTTTGCATGTATATCTTCTTAATCTAGAAGTCCTTTGTACGCATAGGGTCTTCAGCTTTAACAATTTAATGGAAATAATATTCCCATGAGTCCTTATGAAATAGTGAAACACAATATTAATATAATTTTGAACCGAACTAATACTCAGTGCCTCATATACTGCTAGTGTTTTCGTAGGACGCGTTTCTTTTGGACGTTCAACGGCATTTTTACACAATTTACACAATTACATCATTGAGAACAAAACTTGAAGGAAGTGATTAACTAAGAGTTAAAATGAACACTATCACGGGGTTCACAATCGTATATACCCAATCTCAATAACTTGTACACTAACGGTGTGACTTCCAGTTCAAATATGCCGCGTATATGCCACCATCTACACGGGAGAGCGGATGTAGCCAAAAAAGACATACCTAATGGCATCTGCTGGGGACACGTAAAAGCATAGTTCCATTCCCATTAGGGTTGGCATTAATGTATGCTTCTGCTTCTGCCGACCGTAAGTTCACACCGTTAGGCAAACGTAAACTGTTCTTTGTAACAAAAATATACAAGGACTCCTTTTGATGTGGTTATCAATTTCAAAATCATCACAAAACCACCAGACTGAAATTCCTTTAATGATCCCTTAATGCCTACTAAACTTCCTTATTGCCCTGGCATGTAGGTACACGACATTAGCAATAGAATATGTTGCACGTCATTAGCGGTAAATATGTGAGTGGAACACAAACGACTTTTGTCGCTTGTCAGTTTAGTTGTTCTCTCTCTCCCTCTCTCTCTCTCTCTCTCTCTCTCTCTCTCTCTCTCTCTCTCTCTCTCTCTCTCTCTCTCTCTCTCTCTCTCTCTCTCTCTCTCTCTCACACACACACAAACACAAACACACGAAAATGGAGGAACAGTAAATGAGAGAGAGAGAGAGAGAGAGAGAGAGAGAGAGAGAGAGAGAGAGAGAGAGAGAGAGAGAGAGAGAGAGAGAGAGAGAGAACCGCTTGCTATCTCACATATGTACAAGATAACTTACCGCAAAATATTTTTATTTCAGTTGCCTGTTGATATATATTAATGGTGTAATATTTTGGATGTACTGCAATAGTTCCTATATTTCAGATTAGGAAACACGTGGAGCGAGTAACTTATCATTCTTACTTCCATATTACCTTATTCTTAACTCATGTTTTTCTAACAACTAATTCAACTTATAAATAGGTATATTACACGATGATGCAATTTTAAAATCAATTTGTTTGTTTGAACTGGGTTCGCGAATGGTGATTCTTTACTCAAGTTATTATTCAAAACTTCCGGCCTTCCCGCCTTTTCACCTTCCCTTCTTCCCGCCTTTCTTTCTTCAGATTGTTTATATTTATCTGAAATAGGGGACCAGTACATTTTCAATGAAAGTACGGTATCGAAGTTTTGGATAGAATGCAAATCGTTCTATATCTGCTAGTACGTGGCAGACTTAGTAGAAAGCTGGGGACGTTGCTCTGCTCCCCTAGCTATTTCAGGGCAATCCAGGTAAACATTTGAACAAATTCTATTATTGCTAATTATTTGAACGTGCAAGTGAAACAGAACTTATCAGCCTTGAAGCGACAGTACAAAACTTACAGAGCTGGTTGCTATACAATGGTTTTGATAGTCGCTCCCTTTATATAACAAAATGCCAATTAGATACGATTTGACAGGCATAGATATAAGGATTAGGAAATTCAAAGGAAGAACATGTCAGAAATGGTTGATTCACTAAACGGTCTGTTTCCAAGGGACGTAGGTATATTTTTGTGCAGTAATACCGGTACTATCTCTTACCGTTTACCAGTCATGTAGGTCATTTAGAGTACGGATGTCTTCAGAGAACATATGACAATTATTCAAGAAATACACTTTAATTGCCAAGAAATAAATTAGCATATTTAATTTAGTTTCACATTATCAAAAGTTTATCAGAAAATCAAAATATTTTATAAATGTTAGATGTAAAGGTAGTTCGGTACTAAGAGATTTTCTTGGGCATCTTGGTGGTGCATTCAGGGAAGTTCCTGAACTTATTACACAAGTTACTTCAGACTCCCTTTTTTGGTCTCATACTGATAAAGTTAACCATGTACATACACAGCAAAGGAGATGGAGGGATTTTGGGAAAGACTACCAGACATTTAAAAATTTCTATTCAGAATATCAGATGACCTCAAAACGTGCATTTCCGTAGATACTTCGACAAGTTATTTTTGTCTGAAGTGCATAGTTCGCCTGTGTAACTATGAAGTGGAGAAAGTAAAACTGTCGAGTTAATATTGCATTAGCAGAGATTTTAAATTCAAACAAGTAGTAAAGAATAGCGTGGAAACTGTTAATACTTCAAAATGTACTTTATCAAAATAATGAGTTTTAAATTTATTGTGACATAATTTTTGTATATTTCTATTGCTGTACCTATTATACAAAATCAGGAAAAGGGGAACTACGCGTTACGTCCGTCTAGTGTTTTATTGAATCCCTCGCATTCTTCATGTTTTCATCAAGCGTTCCCTTATTTCTGAATACATGCCTAATAGTTTGTTTGCCCAGTTCGGTAGCGTTGGTGGTAGCGTGGCTGCCTCAAGTTCAAGAGATCTCAAGTTTGAATCTGGGTGATGCCGAGTTATTTCGATACAATTTTCCAGGGTTTACCCTTATCCGAAAGCCGAATGTCATTTAACTGTAAGCTCTTTGGAGTTAATGCTCATCTGAGCAGCCTTTCCCTCATTTCATTCATTGTCAAATATAACCTAATGTTGGTGGACGTAAATTAAAAAATGCATGCTTTGCACAAAGGGAATATGAGGATACCGAGTCCTTAAGGGGACTCCAGAAAACAGAAACATCCACGAACATTAGCCCCTACCTTCCCCGTACGACTGCACAAGCAGCAAAACAATCACATGTGACGTAAGCAAGTAAACATCAGGATCCTCACACTGTAAGAAGGAACACAGGAGAACAACCAGTCACCTGATGCAACAAGTATTTATTTAAGTTGGACAACATCATGCACATATATATAATAATCATTAGTCTCTTTTCGCTTTGGCTGTTATTATACAACCTTAAAGCTAAAAAACTTCCAGAAAGAAATAAAAGATCATAAATATAAGAAACAAAACCAATGAGACAAATGTTGTTGAACACTACAATAAAAATACACTACCTGGGTATACTATACATCTGGCCCTTTAATGATTGATTAATAAAAATAAATGTGCAGAATTAACTAATGTATCAGCCAGAATCAGGAATAAATAAACAACAAAATTAGACCGCTGCTGTGGCAAGTCAAATGGGACAGGTCTTGTAGCGAATGTGTATCTTCCAGACATAAGATAGCAGAAGGCCGCCAATAAAAAAGCTAAAATGGAGAAGTAGTAATTGCATGAAGCCAATCCTCGCAAAACAAAAGAAAGAGAACGTGATATTATCGAAATTCCTTATAAAAATTATAAAATTTTATATAAAGAGGTATAATATAAAAATATATAATATAACAATTCTATAAAAATCCTAACTGTATCACAACTATACCACTGTATTTACACTTTGAGGCCAAATTTTACTGCATTAACTTTTCCCCTTATTAAATGAAACGCACACAGCGAAACCCGAGAATTGTATATTCAAAATACAGTTAAATGTATGCGCAAACACGTGTTCCACCAGAATAGAAGGAAGAATAAAAACTAGGTCAACATAATGTGTAGTATAAGCGGAGGAAAACCCACGATAAGGAAAGCGTAACCAGAATGATTGAGAATTGTACTACTGTAAGACCAACAAGGAAGGCATACAAGGCAATCGCAACTTACTCAGGTTCACGAAGAGCCATAAAAGAATACCGGTACACCAAGCACCAGAAAAGGTCATCTATCTCCTTCTCCGGCTCATGCTCAACAACACACACTCCAACACTCGTCTCCAACCGACCTAGCCAGCTACAACCGGGCAACCAATACACGGCCGCCAGCGTGTCCCGGATAAAGGGTACGCTCAGAAAACTGAACGCGCCGGGCCATAGACAGTAAACACCACGTGCCCATCCTGGGTAAGGCTAAGCACTCGGTGCAACATCAAAAAAATATACATTTAGTTACAGGGAACTCACAACATGTATTTCTACTGAACTCTCAGAATTGAATTGAGGAGAATGTAGGTAATATATTTTCTAACTACCATATACTACTATCCTTCAATAAATTAACTTTCTGGCCTTTTACTAAAATGCCCCTTTTTACTGAGGTGGCCTCAAAGGGTCTATATCGGTTGATAAATTGGCATCGAAAATTTGGATGGAATATATTTCCTCCCCTATTTATTATGTATGATAGAGGAGACATAAAATATAAAATAAGTTTAAAGTTACAAAAAAGAACCTGGCAGTTGGAAATACAAACCAGTGCTAAAGAATTGTGCGGAAAATGATACTGGTCTAAGGGTAAGTTTACATATTTAGAAATGTATTTGTATATATCAATATATAATTGCAAAATAGAACTTTAGTTTCATTCTGATACAAATTATGAACAAGCGATACATATGTTATCCAATATCCCAGAATTGGATGCATAATAATTTCATAAACAATTGAACTGGCACTACGTAGTCGAATTGGATATACATATCGTCTTCCCTATGTTAATCATTGGGCTAAATCTCATTGGATAGATTGTTAAATGTTGTTCTTTGTTTCAGTGTATGGCGCGGAAGTGTACCTTTTAGGCTGCGCCGAATGTGTTTTCGTCTCACGTAGAGCTCAGGATCGAAGTGCTCTTATTAGATAAACCTAATTTCTGCCATCACTTTGAATTACCTCCACTCTAGGTATTTTTGGAGTTTGCAAAGTCACATAATGAATATCAATTTTCTGTTAGCTGCTGACTATCCCCACTTGAGATCAGTGCTCAGAAATTTAAGTTTCGGATCTAACATCAGAGACGCTTTCTCTAACGTTTGGAATGCAAAAACTTATGCGAAAGCATGCACTCTGCCCGTCAGTCAAAATCTTATAGCCTGTTGTCAGAAGCACGCATGAGATTTTAACACATGGTTGGTCCCCGACTGGATGACACCAAATTTGTTTTGAGGACAAAACAAACAAGAGAGTAGGGTTGTTTGTTTACAGGAATTGCAAAGGGAGCTTACTGACATTCGTAGAGCGGCCGGTCGCTGTGGCCGTCTCTGGAGTATACGCTAGTATTCTGGCATACATCTGTTCTGGTATACATCATTTATTTATATTTATGGTTTGTGTTAATGTCCTTCTGAAGTCAAGTTATATGTCGTCTCAAAGTTCCTAGTTGACAGGGGCTGCATCAATGTTTTTTACTAATAACGGACCACCAGTACATATGTGTACCCCAGAGGTCTACATAAAAGAATGTATAAGAACTAAGGCATGCCGAGCACAGACAAAGCTGGAAGGCGAATCTACAGTGCAGCATTCTGATCGGTTCTCCGTGATCTGGAATTTTTAACTAAGAGACCCCACTTTCTTTGTGAGGAATGCGGCGCTTTATATGGAACTATGGTGATATAAATTATTCTAATGGAATCCTCAGTATTTGTTTAGTATGTCACCTGTCATAAATCTACAAAAATTATTCTCACGGTTCCTATGATTAATTATTTACGTATATTGTCATCTTCATTATTATTGGTATCATTTATTCTCATATAAGACGTAGTTAGTATTTTATATCCTGCCTAAACAAAGGAAATGCAATGTGAAGGTTAATACATAGCGACTGGCATTAAAATTACTGACTAAACTCTACTGTCTACTGAGAGTCTACTGCACTGTCCTACATTCAGTGTAGTAGAAGCTAATTTAAAATTCAGAATACACAAAAAGAATAAACAGAGAATAGGTAAAACAACGAAGGTGTTAACTAATTTTTGCGAACTATTGTAGTAATTGTTGAAGAACATGTGTAGATATTAATGCGAACTAAATTTATGGGTATGACAATGTATGGGAACAATGAAAACTATGTGATTCAAGACCAAATCTCAAACTAATTCATTACCAACTGACTTATATACGTGAGTTGCCTCTTTAGAACTTTTTCGAAATATATTTGGAGGAATCTTACAAACGTCCTATGCAGCTGTGACATTTAATACAAGCAACTTCAAATGTTTTGTTCATTACAAGAGGATGGAATTTTTAACAAAATCTTTAAGTTAATTTTTTAATTGTTTAAATTTTCAACATAGAAGTTAAGAAGAAATGGAATAAAACAAAGAACTGAATTCCCGATAAGTACACATATCACCTCATTATAGCGGACTTCCTTTCTCAAACTGAACCATTTGTGCGTCCATTATTGTGTTCATTTACACTACTGCAACTATTTATTTTTCCTAATGAAATACAAAGTCAAGCCTAAATTGAACCTCAGTTACTAAAGTTACAGTATCCTGTAAAAGCTACTACAAATTACAATCATCTATCACTACTTAATATATTACAAGTAGGGCCATCTATGGACGGCAGTATACAGTAGGTGAGTGGTTGTATCTCCTAGGGGGAAGGAATACAGTTAAACGGACCTTTGCTGTTATATATATGTTTATGTGGGCCCGCCTCGGTAGCGTAGACGGCAGCCTGTCTACCTCACGTTCAAGAGATTCCAAGTTCGGATCTCGGTCAGGGTGAGCTACCTGGATAAGGTTTTATCTGGGGTTTTCCTTAATCCTTAAAGACGAATTTCAGGTATCTCTAAGCTCCGTGAACCCTGAACACATTTGAGCATCATTTCACTCATCTCATTCACCGTCCGAAATGACAACGTTGAAGGACGTCAAATTACAATATGTTTATGTCGGTATATGAATGTACTAATGTCATAATACTTTCTCTATCTACTCCACTACAGAGGACTTTGCTCCCTCTAATCCAAGTTTAATATTAAATATTTACAAATGTAGTTTCATTAACATTTCGTTGTCTATATTTGAGTCTGAAGTAATAGCTAAATGTTAAAAATGTAGGACGTAGAGTTTCGGCTTTCTAATTCACACGATATTACAGCAGACGCAAGAATGGATCTTAGCATTATCAAGATAGAAGAGCATTGAACATTATACAAGAAAATCGTCAGTGACAAAGAGAACTGACTCAAAGAAATTATTTGTTTTAAGCACATATGCATTATTTCAGTCGTGTAAAGAAGTAGTATGTTCTCCGGTTTGATCCCAGACGTGATAGCTAGGGAGCAGATTTATAGGCACTGAAAGTGTGTTAAATAGACAGGCAAAAATACACTAAAATGTGCCAAATAGACACTTAGGTAAGCATTAAATCTTTGCTAAGTATACACTTAGAAATACACAATTTTAATAAAATGGCTCTTAAAATGTACTTTAGCAAGATGGCAGTCATCGAAACATACGTAGCAACAAATTCACTAAACACTTACTATTTTGCGTTTCCTTAGGAAAAATAGTTACCCATTTATTCCAAATTTCATGGCTCACATCAAGTTAAAATAACATACATTGTCTTATAATTAAAATACATATAAATCCACATCACTAAGTAAGAACCATAATGTGCAGACAGGTGTGAAGTAATTATGTCAAAAAACAAAACATGTGTTTTGCGGAGGAGCTTAAGGGTGCAAATTGAAATATCGGAAGCTTTTGTTAGATTTGTTTCGGATTTATACCATTTATATTTGTGATCGATCAAGAATGGATTAGTACCAAGTTTCAGCTTTCTAGTTACCATAGTTTCTGAGGAATTATTAGTTTCCGTCTAAATTACAGGCAATTTTCTAACTGTCACACATTTTGTAATTTAAAAAAAAGCTTGGTGTATATGTTTCTGCACCCATTTTAACCTAATAATGACCTGCACTTATGTGAAATATTTGTCGTCGCCATATCGACGAAGGGAAAGTATAACCCTACCGATTTAGAAATTTCTATTTTCCTAAGCGTTTTCAATAAGAGGTAAGCATTATAATCCTTTTGAATACAAAAAACGAAATCACAACAAATGTAAATGGATACAAATAATATGCAGTCGCTGATACAGGTATGTCTAGAATTTCATATAGAATGATAGAAAGCTGCATCCTGTAAAACATTTTGAAGTTAAGAAAATGTAGATAATATGGAAGCTGAGAAATCTGAGGTTAAGATTACGTAATGACAGCTACGATACAGATGTAGGGTTACTTAAATAATAATATGACGTTTTCTGCAGTGCTGATAGTAAAACAACCTTTATATTATTGAAGTATGTCTATATTGGTTTTCAGACACAAATACTAAATTTGGGATTGCTGTAATTTTTGGGACAATTTGCCCAGGTATTTCTCCTTAATAGGAACGATTTTTAGAAAGATAAGAAACTCACAACTTCTTTCCAGCAAAATTAATATCACTTAAAATGATGTCACAAGTGTCAGAGAGATACAAAGCACAGAACAAGAGTTATTAAAAGCTAAACATAGAGAATCCTAGTTTTAATAATAAAAACCCTAAATGCCCCGTTGTCGTCTAAGAACAAATAATATAGCACAGATTTTTATTAAGCGTTTTCCGTTCTTGCAAACAAAATTACAGCAATTAAGGCATCGTGAAAATAATTCTCGTACCTATTTTAATAAAGGTACTTATGTAAACTTTTACACAAACCATTACAATTTATTGGTCTGTTAGTTTTTGTAATTTACGTCCTCCAACGTTAAGTCATATCGGACAATGTATGAATTGGGTGAAATGGTGCTCAAATGAGCCCAGGGTCCATAGAGCTTAGAGTTACCTGACATTCGTCTTTGGTCCGTAGTTTCATTTTCAAGTTGGAAGCAACACCGGAAGCAATATATATAACCTTAAGGTGTGTAGCCTAGGTAATTAAGAGCTGGCCTTACAGGTTTAAGTTGTAACCTGAACAGAGTCCGGGAGTGGTGATTTTAAGATTGGCTAAAACAACAGTTTCATGTCACTGGATTTAGACACATGTAAAGAAATGTTATGGGAGTAAATTCGTACTGAGCAGCGGTACTTATTGTGATCTGATATGATTGTTAACAATTGACATCATCAATAATTTAAATAATAATCCCTCCCCCAAGTTTTACTATTAGCTCAAGAAGTGAGCCTTTACACCAGCACAAAAATATCATGGTACTACATTGAAACAGCTAAAGAAAATACTCGTAACAAAATTGTGAAATCCAGTACACTGAGTTTGCAAAGCTATACCTATGAGCTTCAAATATATAATGTTATAATCA
Source organism: Mantis religiosa (assembly GCA_030765055.1). Classification (NCBI taxonomy): domain Eukaryota; kingdom Metazoa; phylum Arthropoda; class Insecta; order Mantodea; family Mantidae; genus Mantis; species Mantis religiosa. The sequence continues at coordinate 240,414,444 of CM060950.1, read as the reverse complement.
ACACGAAATTCATTAGACGGGCCTGTTTAACGATTGAGAAATGTTTAAAGCTAAATCTAAAGTCACATCTTGTGATGAAGAACGTTTTACATTAGGCAAATTTGGGCTTTACTTTGCAAAACTGAAAACATTCAGTTTCTCTTGTTTCGGTTCTCCTCAACACACTAGATGCTTTGACTTTTAGGGCCGGCTTTAATCCAATAGAAGGTATTTCCCGGTCTTGTGTGCCGCGGCCCGGAGGATGAATATTCTCCTGACATTTCGCTCATATCTCCGACGACCATCTTCAGAGAATTCTAGCTGTGTACTTGCTAATTTTCCAGAGCGTGCCATTTTGTTCGAAGGGACATTTGAATAAATTTTTTGGGTTTCTTTGGGCTTCATATATTCTGTTTTCGGCACAATTTAGCATTTTCGGCGTACAGTTATAATTGCCTTATCAATTCTTTTTGATAACTTCGCGTGATATCTTTTAGCTGAATGTTCATATGAAATGCTAATGAGCGGACGGTGAAGTCTTTGAAATTTGCTCTAAGTTCCAGTGTTCTAGGTAACTTTGCAGAGTTTTTATTTCACTTTCTTGCTCTAAACACATGCTAAACGTTGCTGGAAATCGGAAGTTGTTGAACACATTTCTCTCAACACAACTGTCATATACCGTACTCTCCGAGCCTATTTCTCTGTGAGCAGGGCGACATCTGTGTGATATATGTTATCATTGGAATAGCGATGCGAATATCTTGAGTTATATTTGTTATCTTCTGCACATAATATTTACCTTGAGGAGAGTAATGCCTTCCACCCAAAAATGCGACAGTGAGATATCATTAGATATAAGCATTATAAGGTCCTCTGTGTCCAAAAGGGCACTATTGACTTTCTATACTTAAACTTGCACAAAAAGCTGGTAAAAATTGTTATGCTTCCATCTGCTTCATTTTTGTTGAGATATACATCTGCCAAAAGTTATCCTTATATATCCAGTGGGATTATATAAAAAAATTTGACTTATACAGTAGTAACATGTTTTAAGCGCATCTTGTTATGTTATGACTTTAAATCACCATTGTTTTAGCATGACCAAGAGATAAAAAGCTAACGACATATTTTTATCTCAGAAAAGTCGGAAAAAGTTTGTCCTTGCGATCTCTATGAAGATAAACTACAACAAATTCTTCGTAATGTTTCTTCCTGGCCATATGGAAGGTAGAGTTTCCTGGAAGTAGATTCATCCAGGGCATCAAAATTCGTGTACCTCACGAGGAAAGCCTTAATCTCGGGATTGTACTTTTAATTAGACAAATATCCGTCTCTATAAATTTGTATGAAAATGTGTGTGGTATAATTAATCAAAATATCTTTCTTTAGTTTTGAGTGAAAAAATCATTAGCTTATAGTTAACTATGCAGTAACAACATTATCTGTTATAATTAGAGTCAGGATATCGAGTCCAAACAGAGTACACTACATAACACCCGAAAGTGTTTTATAGTACAAAAACCGTACAAATGACTACAAAGGTGAAACAACTGGATGACAGTACATAAAACAAATTAAGGTGTATTACCTACACACAAAGAAGTTGTGAAACAATCGTTTACATCTAGCGGCGTTGGCATTCAGTATATTTCCGAGTACTACGCCACGTTGTACTGTTCCCATTAAGTCTGTATAGTTGACAAAAGAATCTAGATGGACCAAAGACTATTGCTAATGTTCTACTTCTCAAAATAAACTCGCGGAATGGAATTACTATCACCTGACTCTTTGAATTCCACGGAGAGTGACTCACCGTTCTCAGCTGTGTAATTTGTACCCTATTGTTACAATACAACTCTTTTGAAAATATAAATAAATAATAAAACTCTCAAACCATTAAATTGGACGTTGAATGAAATGATGCTCAAATGAGTGCAGGCTCCATAGAGCTTAGATCGTTGCAATCCTTATTGCGGTTACAAAGTATTGAACTCAAATTGTTTTTAATGTTTCCGTGTTTAGTTAGATAACCTGGAATTGAACTATTTCGGCATTTACTAGGGATATTATCACATCATGGGCGTTCACTACTTCTATAACAAGTCGGGATGAACAGCATGTAAGGCAGCTATTTGTTGGTCTAGCGCAGAAATTTTGTCCATTCAGTCGCGCAATGTCACAAGAAAATACATTTGTCACTAAGAATCGCTTTCGTGGCAAATAATTCGTTACGGTTATTCATTTCCATTAATTTATCTCTCATCATTGTCAATTTTAATGATAATGATAATATTTTAATAATTTCAATAACAATTTGACCATTCAGTTAAAATATCTGTACATTTATAACTTCCTACATGTTGAAAATGATATTATGTATTATCACTGAGTATTTAATAGTAATTACAAAACATTTTAATATATATTAATTGTCTATTGGCCTGGTAGGAGGTCAGGATTTACCTCCAGTAACACTTTAACTGTTTATTTTCAGGTTATGGTCGGGATTATTTCTTACTGCTATTACAATGAATACATTTAAATTTGTTAATTTTGTTTTAGATTCGCTTTAGTTCTAACTCGAATTATAATGTTTAGTGTTAGGTGAAGATATATTTGTCTTTGTGTTATATATTACGAAAGCTTACTGTAAATTGTTTTAATTTTCGGTATTACTATTTATCACATCACTAATATTTTGAGTTATTAGTCTTCATTCAATCAGTATTTTATTTGTTTTATAGAGTTCACATTGTTTGGTTATCTATTATCCGAACATAAGGTCTTATAATGTCGGAATATTAACTCAAGTAGGGGATGCAGCTATTGCGTGAATATTTGAATATAAAATTATATTTATTGTTTTGATTGTATAATAGACCTTTAATTTCATTATCAGCTGTAACAGCAGGGATAGTACTGACGTAGTACACTCACTGGACCTTTTCTACTCTTGTGCGGACACTTATTTCTCTGATCAAGGCTTCGCGGATGATCAGCCGTGACAGGTTCCTGCGGAAGGCCATGGAGTTTACAATGGTCGAAAGCTTGACGTATATTAATTTGACACGGCTAATCACCCGCGAAGCCTTGATTAGTAATGCTCGCGGTGAAAGCTTCATACTTATTTCTCTATGTACTTTAAGATGAACATTATCTTATTGTAGTTATAAGGGAATACTGTAGACTTTAAGTGATGGTCAAATGTATCTTACTGGTTGTCTAGGTGACGTATTTGGAATTTTATTCTAATTGTAATTTTTTTTTCTTTTTGCTATTTTAACTCAGCTTGTCTCGGCATTCTAAGATCCCGATTGCCCCTTTCCATTTCATACACATAGGGTCTTATTTGAAAATACCCTTTAATTTAGAGAACATAAAAACGTATAGGTATTGCCACTGAAGGCTCTGTATTGAATTTTTGGACATTAACACAATACTTTCCACATTCAAATACATAATAAGGACTTTCAATTTTAGAAAATATAACAATTTTGGAGTATAACCAAGAGTAAATCTGAAACAGTTGTCCTTACAAAATAAAGCGTAAAATGTAAAGCGTAAAATGTATCAGAGATAAATTGTATGTTGTAACAAGTTCTACATTCTATGTGTAGCATGATTTTGTTTATCTCTTACACTTTACAGTTATGGAAAGTGATTCAGAATGAAAAGGAATTTTGACGACATTCCCAGCAGATAAACGAATGTATTTCATTTGCCATGAAGATGTTTTAAAATATATATATTAATTAACATCATAAGATCCAATTTTTTATATAACCTGGATATTCTAAAATGCTTCAATTAAAGGCGGAGTTTGTTATTGGGAGACTTGCTTGAAAGTCTTGCTTGTCGTCCTTCAAAAGAAAATTATATATAACTTTGGTATTTAACCTAATTTCGCGTATTGAGTTTCGTTGAGAGGATTTTCTCCATATTCAGGTGTTCCAAAGCTATACATTTCCAATGGATTTTCGACATTGAATTTTTGGCTACAAGGAAACTCTGCAGAAAGTACTATTTTAACGCTGAAATAAAGTCGAGCGGAAAAGCGGTACAAACTTGCAGTTTAAATATTCCGCGTGTTTCCTGACTGACTGTGATTACAGCGACACGCCGTTACGTAAAACAGCAGGTACACGTAGAATATCACAGATGGCGCGCAAGTCACAATTGAAAGCTTTTTAGCATTGAAACTTAGTTATTTAGCACAATTTGCAACATATTGGGACAGTAATGTTTTATTTCGCTGCAAAGTAGTTGCGAATGTTAACTATAGTATTTGAGAGGTGCATTCCCCAAAATATTTTATATAGGCGGAAAAGATGCATTATGTTTCAGAACTAAAGTATACAGAGAGTTGTTTAAGTAAAACTAGTTCAATCTTCTTTCTTGCATATTTTAATTCTCATCATCCGAACAATGCTTGTTGTTGGCCTTATATAGACGTTTTGAATAACTTTAGTACGCTTTAAGTACATTGAGCCATTGTTATAGAAATCAAAAGCATTAAATATTCCTTGTCTCTCCAAAGGAAGTGGCTATTTTCCGCATTTTATAGCTAAGTTCGGTAGAATAAATTTGGGAATTAGCATTCGCAGCATTAGAACCATTATTCTTTTACTTGTATTTAAATTAACAATTGGAAACATCTTTTCATCTGTAGTACCGTACACTTACATAAATCATGAGGCACGTATATCAATTTTGTTCGATTTATTATGTATGCCTGTCTTTATCACTTGTTTCGTACTCAAAGTTATTGAAGCTGGAACCGCCCCTAGCAACGTGGTCTTTAATACCAAATATTGATTGATATGTTAATTTTCACAATGATTCATTAAAAATAAAAGCAAAAGGCAAACCTTCAATTAGGGTTACTATAATTGACAACAACGCCTCTACAAAACTTACGTAACAACAGGTGGGTAGATGAAAGTTACTGCACAATAAGAAATCAATCTTTCGAAATCTAATTATATCTCCTGTCGTATATTTGCTGTCGGCTACCAAATGTTGGTTTCGTTAAGTTCAAGTTACTTAGTTACTTAGCCGCTACTAAAGGTAGTGGTGAGGTCAGACTCCCAGTTGACAACTAACCTGAGATCACAATACTGTCTAATTCTGGGATTGTCTCTATTAACATTTCAGTATTATATTGAACTAAACATATACCACGCGACCACGTATGCAGCATACAGTTTATATTCTAGGGTAACATTTTTTACACTTTTACAAACACTCTTAACGTATTATTAAAGTCCTGAATGAGAACAAAGCAGCTGAGAAAGTCTTAGAAACAATGTTTCTCATAGATACAATGGCAGGGTAGGTGACAGAGGAATGTTGTCGCGAAGAACGCTAAAGATAACGTATGTATGTCCCAGTGGATTAGCTACCGGAATGTAGTGAAGGAAAGAAAATTCTAACCTAATATATGAAATAGTTTATAATCCTTCCGTTCAGGTGTTTCCTGTATTTTAATATACCAATTAGTATATGGATACTATAGTCGTTCCATCCCACTATTCCCGACAACGTTTATCTAAGTTTTGAATGTTGTTAATATTCTCTCGGTTTCTGAGTCAACAACCACCTTACCTTAAACAGAGGATTGTTCTCTCTGATATATCTCTGATTTACGATTCCGGTTTTCAGTATTTAGATAAATAAATAAATTATAGAACTCTCAAACCGTCATATTAGACGATTAATGAAATGATGCTCAAATGAGTCCAGGCTCCAAATAGTTTAGAGCGCTGCCATCCTTATTACCGTTACAAAATATAGTACTCAAGTACTTAGTAATGTTTCCGTGTTTATTTAGGTCACCTTCCAAATTTTTCCGAAAAGCAAACCAAGAATTTTGTATTCTACACGCGAATATGGACTACAAACGCGTAGAATGTTCTATAGCTGTCAGGTATATCGATTAGCTGGACTGTATTATTAACATAGTTTTACATTTTGTATTTGAATTTTTATTTTTCAGACAATGGCAATCTTCTATATGTACAGTAGTTCTAATATTTTTGAATAAGAGGCATCATGTCTTTGTAACTTTTCCTGAAGAACTGCATATCATTAAATAAAATGTACACTTTTCTTTAATTTACCATTATGATTTTCAATTTGAATTTAAAGTGACACTTTGTAGTAAGTTAAGTAAGCATTTGAACAATAGTTCTCTTGCAATTGCATTTTGCTGTGGAATACTGACATTCCCAGACGAGGGGACTGAGATGGAATGGTCTCCTGATGACATTATAAGATGACTTACACCTGTCTTTGCGGTCATTAATACACACCCAGGTTGTACGTCAATAAGTAATAAATAAATGAAATAATTGCGTAAATAGGCGATTTTGTAAATGGAAACACCTCAAACTCATTTAAGGCTATTCTCATCTTAACATTATAGTTTCTAAATCTCATGGGTGCCCTCTTATAACTTTTTCAACTCTTGTAAGAAGTTGTTCATCTTATTGTTAATAAATCGGTGATGTTAAAGATAAATGACTTAACTTCCAAAACAAATGAATTACAAAACTTGCAATGTGCTCATTGGGTTGATAACCTCGGAATCCGGACATCACTACTACAGAAGGAACAGAAACTACAAACATTTAGGAGTTATTGTACATACAGACCTAAAATGGAAAAGTCATATAAAGCAATTGCAGAACATGTACAACAAAGTATAACAATGCTCAAAAGAACGGCAGGCAGCAAATGGGGCTACTCAAAAAGAACCTTAAGTATAACATATAAATTGTATATAAAACTAGCTGACCAGGCGATGCTCGTGGCGCCTATAAAAGTTGTCTGAACATATCTGTCCAAATAAAACAAACTCCGATTAGTCAGTTATTTATTCTGCAATTGGCGTTTAAGTTTACAAACAAAACGTTACAATTAACTTAATAAACATAATTATTAATGATAAAAAATAAATTTTGTCTTTTACTGTGTTGTGTAAACATAAAAAGATGAAGCTTTTCCGATGCTATTGGCTTCCTTATTGCATTCCCTTTGCATGGTCAAAACATAAAAAGCGAATAACTACTTCCCATTTGAGAAAAATAGAAGTATTGGAAAACTCAAACTAGTAACAAGGAACATGTCAGAAATGGGTCACTCATAAAAAATTAACAAAAGTTCTAGTTTTCTAGCTAATTCTAACAGTTAATCAGTTTTTTTTATGTTTTGTATATTACGGTTGTTAGCATTTCTTATGTTTTTCCACTTATATAAACTTTTTCAAAAGCAATATTTCTTTAGATGCTATTCCAGAAAAATAAGATATAAACTTATTAATATTCATGAAAATATCTGAAATAGTACGTATTTTAATACGCTTTTGTGATGTCAACATTCTTTGTAAACTTTTCCGTGCTAACAATAATTTTTGATGTGAGAAATGTTTGAACATTCGTTAGCCGTATTTTTGGACGCACGTTGAATATAAGTACTAAAAGTATATTTTCCTTTTTGAGTCCTACTGAAAGACAGACTGTCCAGGGAAAGACACACACAAAACCACTACATGGATCAAATAAATGTTTAGGAACTTCGAAAAGCGTATTCCAAGAGATATCTGGTATCCAATTTTTGGGTGGAATACAATACCACTTGTGCCTACTATGTACGTAATAGAGAAAGTAAAACTGAACAGACTCATGCAGTGTCATGAACAATATCTTAATTTCTTTACTAGTTACTTCAAATCTAATTAAATGACTTGAAAATGCTGCAGTGCGGCATTACCTTCAGTTGCGAGTTTGTTCTTAGATTTACTCTGAAAATCTGAAACGTTTACTTAACTCAACTGCATTGTGATTATTTCTGACATCGGTCAAGCATAAAACTATTTCTCTCTCTTTGACATAACGAGTGACATTGGAAAGTTGGGATACTTTAGCTGCATCCAACGTTTCTTCCAGCATTAAATTAATAGTTATTTATGGGGCTTGTGAGGTAAGTTGAGGATTATTAGCGAGTAAGCACTACAACGCCTGAGGAATTAAACATCAAACTTCCCTAGTCCAATACGTAATTTTATCCATTACCAATTAAACATGGACTTGAATTTATAAGCTTTTCTGTAACTTTGTCGCGTCTACTGAAGGGTAGAGAATAATCCAAATAAAAGAAAATCCCCCAATTATTTTAGACGTAATTCATGATGACAACGATAGAGGTGCGTAATTTCTTTTGTTTTCTATTTATGGTGATGAAACAGTAATCGAAAGAAAAAATCTGCAAGAACGACAAATATTACTCAAAACGGATTCTACAGTGTGCTACTTCGCCATTCGTTAACGCAAAAGAAACATCGCTGTAAATTTTGTTATTTAAATATTTAAACGTTGTGTATGTTTTACTTCCTTATTCACATAGTTATTCATTTATTTACTTGTTATCTCCCGAGATAGAAATAACTGTAATGCACTCAATCCTCTATGTTACGAGCCCCAAATGATACACAGCTCTTTGAACATTTTTAATCTTTGCCTTCGGAAGATAAAATAGTTACTACTCACAATGCAATGTTGGCAGTGTCACTGTGCGCTTAACTCGTAGTATTTGCAAGTGTTCCCCACTAAACCTATTTTCGGTCCTTCTTTCTCTTTACTTCTTCTTCTCGGTCTTCTTTTCCTCCTTATTCGACATTTTGACATACATATTTAAGCACAAATTAAGTGTATCATGATAACTTTTAAGCAGTAATGAAACATAAAAAGCAGTATTCAGAAGAGAAAATCTGAAACAGTATGGAATAGTACACAAAACTAATCCTAGGGTGCGCTACTTCGTTATTCATAAATGAAACAAAATCATAACGTCGAATTTTTATATTTACTTACTTACGTTTATACTTATTTATTTTTATTTTATATATTTATGATAATTTTTTGTTGTTTATTTATGGTGATAATGCTGTGATCAGAAGAAACAATCTGGAAGAGCAGGTAGTAGTACTGAAAACTACCTCCGCATTCGTATACAAAACAATATCATCGCCGTAAATTTTAATATTTAATTCATATTCCCAAATTTTTGTTGTTGTTCATTGTTCACACTATGCATCATTTTACTTAATTCTATTTATTTGGTATCTCCCGAAATACAAATAAAAAAAACACAATCAGACGTCTTTGTACGACCACAAAATGGTTTAAACCTCTTTACCTTTTCTTGACTCTTTCCTTTCGCGACCTTCAATTGTTTATTCTCATAATGCAATGCCGTCAATAAGACGAAGTGTTTCGCTCATTGAAATTGCAGTGCTACAAACCAAACGACTTTTTGATACCATTTCAATTCTGCTTCTTCTTTTTCCTCCCTATAGTGTTTTAACATTCATACTTACAAAAACTGCCCTGATAATTTTAAGCACTAGTGAAGGACATGAAACATTTATCATGAGAACATATCTGGAAGAATAACACATATTACTTCAAATTTTCTAAAAGTCAATACTTCCTCATTTGGACATGAATCCAAATCACAACAGTAAACTCTAATGTTTGAGACTCAACATTTTCGTTACTGTTCTATTTGTATTGTTTATTTATACAAATATATATAGTTGTACAATACATACTTTTGCAGAGCAATTTATATATTTCTGGACTAATTAATTTATTTACTTATTTATTTACAGATACCTAATGTTTTGATCAAGGTATTTAAGGTGAGCTGACATTTTTTGTTATCCCTATAGAAATTATCCGCCAGGAGAAGAAGCAACCGAACTGGAATAGCTGACCATAGGTAGCGCCACAGGTAATATTTTATACTGACATAGATTATGTGTATTTATTTACCATGTCACACTAGCCGTATATAGGCTAAGGTTTTACACAAATCTGAAAACCAGAGTCAACCTGATCAATTGAATACGTTAAATAAAAAAATTTAAATGGTGAAGTCTGAGACTGTAGTATTTACAATAGTAAGTCGCCACAAACGGTGTATGCCGAATACGGCATGTTGATAAATTCTCAAAACCTTTCTTTATTTTTTGGAATATATTATTTTTTTATTTTTCTCTAATGTTTTGTTCAATGTATTTGATGTTTAAGACAAAATCAGAATGTACAACTGTAATATTCTAGAAATACCCCCAGATTCATTCAAATACAAATCTTGTTAAAAACACAGTATCTGGCAACATTATTTCATTAACTATTTTGAATTTTCTGTTCTTTTATTCAATATCTAATCCATTTATATCTTAACAAAGCTAATTTACTGTTGTAAATTTGTAAAAAAAGCACTGCAATTTAAAATGAGCTGGCCCGATGTTTAACGGCGTTCTTGTATCTACAATAGAATGATTAATGAAACACTTCTGTATACGTTATTTTCCTTTAAAATTGGAGCGGATGGAATAATGAGTCTTACTGTAAAGACGGAGCGACAGAGTAACACGTTTTATGTCTGCAGTCGACGATACTCACAGTGATTGTCCACCAGAAGCAGCAATCAAACTGGAATCGCTGTCCACAGATAGCGCCACTGGTGGTATCTTATACTGAGACGTATTATGTGTATTTATTTACCAAGTTTTACACCATATTATAAGTATGTACTTCAGATTACGCTTAGACTTAATTGTTCTTTGCTGCTTTAAGACAAAGGCCAGCTCAACTGAATTCAGCGTTAACTTGACAAAGACATATATTGCAGTGTAAGAAAGCAAGTCTTTGAAACTGTATTTATTTTGACCGTTTTTCATCTAGATTACAATTTATATTCAAATACATGAGTAAGGTTTTGTTGGAATTTGTACCTATTTCGATGAATATACTTGGATAGGAGTACTCCTTAGAAATTTCATTTCTGTCATAGAATTTTAACGCAATTGCTGTTTGTAAGAAGACTTGATAAGCAGTACTAATGAACCTCAAGTTTGAGAAGAAATTGTTGGAAATATTATACTGTACTTGCTGATGTTTCAGTTTATTTTAGTGGGACACATAACGTACACTTAAGTACTAACGTACTTTGAAATTCTACTCGAAAATCTCTTTTCTCTTTACCTTGCAGTACGGATGGCTCCCTCAAACTAATTATATTGTGTAAGAAGGGGGTTTTAAAATATGTTTCCTCGTCTAACTTTCAGTTCTATCGTGTTTACTGAAAGAAATGACCATTATGTTGCGTTATTCCATACGGATTTTTTTCTAAGTTTATTTCCAATATTTAATTGCAAGAGACTTCAAATTCGAGTGTTTTTTTCCTTTGAAAAAATTTGCTTTGGGTTAATTTGCTAGTAGTCATAAAGTGCTGTGTTGAACATCTCACACAAATGTACAGTGTTATAGCACATACACTTGAATATTTAACACTAGAGACGCACTATTTACAGGCAATAAGGTGACTTTGTGGGTTCGTGAAATGAAAAGTCCAATTACACCACTCAACAATGTTCTTTATTTCCACCGACTTACAGTTAAACACTTGCCAATTACACAGAATTACGTGCTGCAACAATTACAATTCACCAGTTCGTCCGTTACAATTTCCTTGTACTCGCGGTTACGTAAGCTCCGGTACACCTTCACAGTTACGTACAGTCTTCCGTTGCACAATCATTCCGTTCATTAACACGTCACTGACTAACACTGCCTTCTTACACCAAGAACTGTCCTCACTCACACACACTAACCAACTGATTGACCAACTCAACTCAACTCTGTCTGTCTGTCTGTAACCCTCTTTAAATAGGAATATCGCCAACTTCTGGTGTTTACAGGATTGTTCTAGTAACAGAAAGATCGAGAACCAGGTGTAAGGAACATACGGCACAGTCATGTTTTTCCCCCAACCACAGCCTGTCACTACTATAGGACAAACGAGGCGAGGGCGTGGCTAACCCAACCTTCCCTGTCTCCCGCTGCCAGCTGCTTTCACAGGGTGTTCCAGCGCTCCCGTTACACTGCTCCCTCCTCAAAGCTGTTCGCCTCGAACAGCCCCATCGTAGCGTGCGAGGCGGTCCAGGTGTACCACCAGCATCTGCTCGGAGTCTCAGCCAGAAGTAGCGCTGCCGTAGTTTGTGAATCATTCGGTTCGCTCCCAGGTGTCCTCCTGAAGTACCGGCGTGCACTTCCTCCAAGACTTCCGGGACCTTGCTCCGGGGAAGTACCAACTGTTCTCTCTGCGCCTTCCCATCGGGTGACTCCCATACCCGGAACAGCACGCCCTCTCTGGTCTTCAACGAGTCCCATCGGGCCCAGTGCGACTTGTAGGTGGCACTCCTCGGTGCGATGTCCTCCCAGGTTGGTCTCGTCCCTGCGTCCACTTCCCTCAAGAGTGGCCCCAAGTCTGCGTCCGCCAGCTGCTCCCTCCTCAGGCCTGCGCTATCCCAGCCTTCAGCAGGCACTGCCACAAATACTCGGACTGCTCCGGCACGCTCCTCCTCTTCCACTCTTGTGCGCTCGTGGCCGTCCTGGATCTGCGATAGGACACCTCCAATGCAATGGTCGCTGGCGTCGGTGTCCACAATGAAGGCGCCACCGCGTTGTGGGAAACCCAAAATTGAAGCACTGCACAGGGTCCCCTTCGGGTGCTGGAAAGCGCCTTCGGCGTCCTCCGTCCACACATAAGGCCGGTTTTCCTCCGTCAGGCGGGTGAGGGGTTTTGCGATGTTGTCGGCCTTTTCCTCTAAATCATTAAGGCGGTCGTCTACTTGACACTTCCGTTTGCCCAGGTTCGCGACGTCATCCCTCACGCCGGCCAAACGTTCCTCAAACTTTGCGGCGAGAGCCTCGTTCGCCGCCTTCATTTCCGTGGCCAGACTGCCGTTCGCTGCTCTCATTTCTGTGGTTAACTCGGCCTTCATTTCTTCCATCTCCGCGGTGATGATGTCGTTGGCCGTCTCTATTTTTGCAGCGAGGTTTTCAGTTGCCGTCTTCATTTCTTTCAGTTCCGCTAAAATCTTTTCTAATGCTGCCTCCATGGTTGTAATGTTCGGTGATGTTATGTTGTTTTCCCGCTTCCTGACACCAGTGTGACTTTGTGGGTTCGTGAAATGAAAAGTCCAATTACACCACTCAACAATGTTCTTTATTTCCACCGACTTACAGTTAAACACTTGCCAATTACACAGAATTACGTGCTGCAACAATTACAATTCACCAGTTCGTCCGTTACAATTTCCTTGTACTCGCGGTTACGTAAGCTCCGGTACACCTTCACAGTTACGTACAGTCTTCCGTTGCACAATCTTTCCGTTCATTAACACGTCACTGACTAACACTGCCTTCTTACACCAAGAACTGTCCTCACTCACACACACTAACCAACTGATTGACCAACTCAACTCAACTCTGTCTGTCTGTCTGTAACCCTCTTTAAAGAGGAATATCGCCAACTTCTGGTGTTTACAGGATTGTTCTAGTAACAGAAAGATCGAGAACCAGGTGTAAGGAAACATACGGCACAGTCATGTTTTTCCCCCAACCACAGCCTGTCACCACTATAGGACAAACGAGGCGAGGGCGTGGCTAACCGAACCTTCCCTGTCTCCCGCTGCCAGCTGCTTTCACAGGGTGTTCCAGCGCTCCCGTTACAATATGCAAATCTAAGAAGTTATAATTATGCAAATCTGAAGACTCCCAGCTTCATCTGTACAAATACAATTCGGAATTTTTATTCTTCAAGTTTCACTTGACTTTTCTCAGTGCGCTTGAACGTTTCGTTGTATTAGATTTCCAATGTATAGAATCCTTTGTCTGTTGTTCAATACACAAACATTTAAGTACCTTTTGATTAGGCATTTGAAATAAATTGGCAATTGTTATTAAAGCAGCTACGTTCATCTTACAGAGCCACAAAGGCGATATTCAGTAATTCAGATACCTAGTACCAAAGAAAACGATTTTGAGTGCGGCTACTTGCTAATAGAGATATTAAAGGATACGAAATTGCAATGTTTCCTTTCAGATTATTAGGAAGAGCGTTAAATTGTTGGTCTCATAATACACAATTGTTTGGAAACAAAGTTTTGGCTAGGATGATGGAAGTTAAATCGTTGTCTACTGTTTATTTTACAAATTCCATTAATCGTTAAAACTGAAGCCGGAATGCGTAAAAGGACCTTCAGATTGACAATATATACATATAAGCAAGGCTTAAAGTCTTCAGTATTCTTTGCCCACAGAGTAAAATTAAAGTTATACCTTTAGCCTCCTTTTGCATAAGAAATATTCATTTACTTCCTGAGCAGAATGGCTCATGTTTCCAAGGCCCGCATTCGGGAGCCACGGGTTTGTTTCCCTTTGCCAAGCTTGACTGAAAGAAAAAGACTTGATCATCGGTCTTTAACATGATATTTTCTACCCATTTTTTGTTTTGTTACATAAGCTAAGTAGAGGAGGTGTTGTATTCAATTTCGATATTTCAGCAGAAATACACGCTTTAATGGACATTAATTGTTCTTTAACACCAGCCTTGTGTAGGCCAAAGTTCGGAAATGTAGAGTCTGACAGAAATTATACTTCCAGAATTTAAAACAAAAATATTTTAGAAAAAATAAAGGCGTGAGTATGAAGATCTATGTTTTTGTGCGAATTGCAAAACGTAAAGTCGGTTAAATACCTAACTTGGCATTTTAACTCAGGATATTGTACGATGTACCACGAAAAGGGACGTGTATCTTGAATTTTCTGGAAATGTTTTCAGAAAGGCCTGTACAGTTCATATCTCATTGCGGCATACCCGCATGTCAGATTTCAATTGGTTGGTGTTTACTTTTGATTTGGGTTCTAATTGGAGCTATGAGATCTCTTGTCCTCAGGTGAATGGTTGTAGGAAATGGATTTGTTGTTTGCTGGCTGCTCAGTTGTCTCAATAATACACTGGTTCGTTGCAAAAATGATTTAATTTAATTCTCACTAAGTTCGTTGATTCAGATTGATTTGTAGCGGTTACCACCTGTTAGTAAACTTCCTAACAGAATTCTCTTACTTCTTTATACGGCGAATACTTTGCTATTATAAATTTCTTCTGCTGCTTCTCTTACGCTGGTTGCGTTATTCTTGACTTCCCTACATTTCGGACTTAGAAATCTTCACTACTTCTTCTTCACGCGCACTAACACATCTTTCCCCTCGTAGTATGACTGTTGAAGTGATGCTTCGTCTACTCTGCGATTCAGTTCGTACTTTATTCTGATCCCCACTCTAACCCTTATCACATGACCAAAATAACTCACCCTTCTCCCCATCTCTCAAATCTTACATTATTATTGGTTTCTCATTTTATTTCGATTTTTCTTTATTGGTTAGCAAAACTCATCGAACTCATTGACGTTACATCCCACCGTGAGTTGGGTCACGCCTACCCTGGGCTCTTTGTAACGGTATACATCGTTATCACCTCAGCAAAGTAAATCCTTTTAGGTCTTACGCTTGACCGCATCTTGAAAACCTTATTGTTCCTATACATTCTTGGTTATAGTTCTCAGACATTGAACCTTTCCTTAAACAAAGAGGCTAACGGTCACCCCTTCCTGTCTCCCCGACTTGTGTTCAGATTTTACAGAAATATTTTCTCTCCCTTACATGGATTCTGGCATGTTAGTTGTCTTAAATTATATTCTTCCCATCTTATTCTTAATTAAACCGCTATTTTAATCATTACTCTAATTTCATTCTAATTTCATATTAATATAACAATATTTTATATTAGTTTAGCAAAGCATTTTCATTAATTTATCTTCTTTTTTAATTCTCGTGATTACAATTAATTCGCCACCTCCTAAGCGCTGTCTGATACTGCGGTTACATAATGCCCGTTTGACAAAAATGAAATACCCATTATTTAAATTTTGTCAAACCCCCGTCATGACATTTCCTCCTTATATATCTTATAATTTCTCATTCCCTACTCGAAACATTTTTCAGTGGTCACCGTTCCCTCATCTTCATCAGTGTGTTACTTTATACACATAGAATGGTCAATATGGTACATCATATACATAGAATTATAGATATGATACATTACGTACATAGACAAGTACACTGTCGTATATGTGGTTATTACCCTATATACAAATAACATTCGTGATACCTCAACTATATATGCACTTCACTGAATTATCCTTGTCTCACTTGACATCAACTTGATTTTACCTTATTACATTCCTTAAGTACTACATTAATGTTACTATATTACAGTTTACAATATTACATTTTACATTCAATGATTTTTTTTAATATTATTATATTAACTTATTGGGACGTTTATTTATCTTTCAGACCTTCACCGTAAGAACATTCATCCTCACATTATTATAGTTTGCGTAATGATGCCCAAATATGGTTACCTCTACCTGCATTCAGTTGTCTACCTGTAATCAGGTGTTTCGTTTACCTGACAGTAAACATTGGCAGTTCATTGTCCTGTCTCTCCACTTCACTTTTCACTCTAAACTTTCTTTCACTTTGTCACGCCTAAGTCTGTGACCTTTACAATAACAATATAGCCTTTTGGCACATGAATACATCAATACTTATACTATATTTACATTCCACAAATTATTTTTAAAGTTATCTAAAACATTTTATTTAGCTGTAGTTATTAATAATATAATTTCGTTTGTGCACAGGAATTTTGGAACTTGCAACTCCCACGCAGTGTTTGAATTTCAAACGAAAACGTTACCCGTACTAATTATATAACTTTTACTTGGTATTCTTTACATCTTCGTATATATAATTTCAATCACATTCACACAGGTGATTCTTGAGTCTGCTCTGTACTGTTTACAACGTTTTTTTGACGATATGGCCTTATTAGGGAGATGTTATATCTGCCTATCGGTTTACCATTTCTTGGGTGTATTAGAGCATACGCTCTGTCACCAAATATTTTCTCAATCCGGTATGGGCCTTTCCATAGCATATATAGCTTTTTAGTCTTCTTTCCTAACAAATCTGACTTGTCGAACGATTTCACTAGAACTAAGTCGCCGACCTTTGGTTCCCAATTCTTCTTATACCGCAGTTTCTTTGCGTTTCTTTTCTCTACTTTTTCCATTATTCTTTTAACAGCATTCTGGATCCGTTCTCGATCTGTCTCGGTCGTCACTTGTATACTTTCCGGGACTCCCTCTATTATTGGTTCCGGTGTTAAATTCCTATGCAATTGGATAGGAGCATATCCTGTGGTTAGATTGACTGAATTATTGAATATAAACTCAATATAGTTGATGTGGTCTGGCCAGATAGTCTGTTTCAATGAACAAAGGACTCGGAGATGAACACCTAGGTCTTTCATTACGCGCTCACTTGGATTAGAGCACGGATGGTACGACGTTGTATTATAGATGCGAATCCATCTTCCAACATTTCCTGTATTTTAAGGTTCACTGCCTATTGTAAATCCAATGGAACAGGTCTGCACTTATATTTGAATGGGGGAACATCATGTATCTCGAATTCATACTCAAAATCACTATAGGTCCCAGTGTGTTCCGAAAATACATTTCTGTGTTTACATAAAATGTTATAAAAATCTCTTTTTGGTGGTCGTTAAGTAGGTTCGAGTTTGCTACTGATTCTCTTATTCTATAGGTCATGTTTACGTTATTTTCGACTACCTGGAAATCATCTAGTAGGGTAATTATCTCCTGTTCACCTGCTTCTGCCTGCCCAAGTCCATATGACGTCTTCTCTAAAAGCCGTTCTTCTCCAGCTATATACTCATCCTTATCATAGTTTCTCATCTCTTCTGCTTCTAATGGATTCATCTTAACTAGCTCCATCCCTCCTATTCGTATAAATTCTACAAAAAATGTTTCTCCATCTATTTCTTTTTCTTCATCTGTCAATCTTATCTCATTTTCTGCTTCCCTTGAGCTAAACGGAACTTTAACTATGACGTCTTTAATTTTGATTTCCAAGGCTTCCATTTGATAATTCAACTAAGCTTGAAGCGCATACAACACGTCATTACCCATAATAATGTCTACAGATAGCCTATTAATAACAAAACATACAAATTCTATTGTATCCTCCCCAATGGTGACTTTCAAAAGCATTTGTGTATTAATCTTTTGTTTGGCGCGACCTACCGCCACAGTACAATATGCACTTTTCACGGGCAATGTTTGCAATTTCATTCCATTGTTTTTTAAGTGATAAAAGAATGCTTGACTTATAGCTGAAACTGAGGATCCTGAATCTATGGTAATGTGCCATTTTTCTTTGTTTATTATTGCAGCAATACGTGGAGCATCTCTCACTTCTTGCAATTCTGTTAAGTGATTGTTTATTTGAGTACCGTTTACTATTTCTGTTTCTGTTTTATTCTGTACCACCCTACTCAGAGCCGTGTCCCTGTTCAAATTAAGAACTAGCGTGTTCATCCGGGTCCGATGCGGGACGTCTTCTATCGCACCCTGGAGTCGTTTCCCGTCTGCTGTGTCGTGTCTGGCCTTTCATCTACCTCGGGCGCCGCGTCCCTCAGTGTGGGTGGAGGAGAACGCACCCATTCTCTTGAGAGAAGTTGATTCCTCTGTCTTACTTCAGGTCTGTCTGTATTGTTCTCTCTACCAGCGTCACGTGGTTGATACTGTCTATTAGCTTCTGGTAGTCGGAACGTCGGTCTTGCATTCCCTCTTCGAGGAAATGGGGGGTGACCCCTATTTCCATTTCTAGTTACATGTACTTATCTTATAGGGAAATTATATGAATTTGAATTTGGTGGTCCCTGTCTCCCTCTATTGTTGTTAGGGAATTCCCTCGGGACGTGGGCATCGTATCTTTGACGAGTAGCCATATGGTTTGTGTTAAAATTTCGGGGATTGTGTGCCCTTTCCCCGTCATGATTATTATTATTCCACGGTCTGTGTGGATTTCTCACTGGCATTCAATTCTCATGTCTATTTTGTGAATTTTGCGTCCCAACGCTTTGTAAAGCTGTTAATAATGTAATTGCCTCTCTCAATGTCTGAGGTCTTGCTACCACCATGTGATTTCTAATGTTCTCAGGAAGGTGGGGCGTGAGAAGAGAAATCAGTTCGGCTTCCTGTAATGGAGGTTGTAGATATTTACTCATTTGCGAATATCTCAGGAAATAATCAGTAATAGACTCTCCATTATTACCTTGGTATCGGCCATTTGTTATCTGATTCCTTACTTGGTATTGGACATTGGCGTTCCAATACTTTTCCAGGAAAGCTGTTTTGAACAACTCGTAGCTGCATCCTTCTCCCACAGTTACTCGTAGCCAATTAAGTTCGGCAGATTGTAACGCCCTTTGAACTATTATCATCTTATATTGCTCGGGTACACCTCTGATGACAAAATACTTTTCTAAGTCGGCCAAAAATTGTACTGCGTTGTCATTGCGACAATTAAATTTCGGGAGGGGCAATTCGCTTAGAAAATTCATGTGCACTGGTGGATACATATTTACGTTTTGCATATTTACTTCGCTATTATTGCTGTTTTGAGGAGAGACAGAAGGGGCGCTAACCTGTTCGTTCTGCCTCTCTCGATTGTGTGTATGTATAGAACAATTGGAATCCTCAGGTACCTGCCCTTGCTGTCCCAGCTTTAAGCCAGTTACAGTATCTCTGATTTGAGATATCTCGCTTACTGTTTCTCTCAACATTTGTGTATTTTCTGATTGAATATTTGTTACACGTGCTACCTTTTCTTTTAACTTCTCCATGTCAGCTGCTATACTATTGTTTACAGTGTCAAACCGGTCATTTATCTCTTGTACAAAAGTTACCTGTGTCGTGGTCAGTTCATCTAATCTTATTCTTTCCTTATTAATTGCCTCCCCTATTCTATTTTCTACTCCTGCAACGAGAGATTTGGTAGCTTCTAGGTCACTTCTTATAGTACCTACTTCTCGCTGCAGGGCCTCTTTTACGGCCTGGATTTCCCCTGTTATTCCTTGAATTTTGACAGTGATTCTAGCTTCTGTTTCTTTCCCTTGGCTTGTAATTTGACTTAATTTTTTGTCCATAGCTTTGCTCTGATCTATTAATTTAGTCTCTAGTGATTTGTCCATAGCTTTGCTCTGATCTAGTAATTTAGCCTCTAGTGATTGGTTCTGTTCTACTAATTTAGCCTCTAGTGATTGGTTCTGTTCTACGAATTTAGCCTCTAGTGATTGGTTCTGTTCTACTAATTTAGTCTCTAGTGATTGACTCTGAATAGTAATTTGCGCCATGAGTTTCTGGAACATCTCTTGTAGATTTTCCATTACCCCAGGATTGTCACTTCTATTTACATTTAAGCTACTTACACCATTTACACCCTCATCTACTGATCCTATAACACTGCTTTCCATTACCTCTTCATTAACAACTTCTAACTCTTTCTCTGTCTCCATAACTATTTGTTCCCCAGAATTTTCCATTTTAAATTTATTCTGTACGATCTTCTTATTTCTCAACAGCATTGAACTTCCCCTTTAAATTTTCTAATTTCCCTTCCAAAATACTTATTACTAAGACATTACATAGATATTGATCTCAATGAATGATATTACATTTACAAGAAATATAAATTGAGTATGTGTAACTCACAGTTCTGTTGTACGGCTGTGGTGTTTATGTGATGTCTTTACCAATTTTTGTCGTGCTGCTCGTCGTCTAGTAGGCTCAGTTGATGTCGAAAGAACTTGAACTTCTCTCTTGGTTGGGGGAAAATTCTATGTAGTTGTTTTTTGCCGTCTTCTTCGTAGTCTCTGCTGTCCTCATCGTAGTTGTCGTCGTCGGTCTTCTCACTTCTCCTCGTAGTCGTCCTTCGTCGTCGTTCTTCTCACTTCTCCTCGTCGTTGTCGTCGTTACATTTCACCCATTTCCTACAATTCGAAGCCCCAAAGTGTCGGCGCCATTATGCGGCATACCCGCATGTCAGATTTCAATTGGTTGGTGTTTACTTTTGATTTGGGTTCTAATTGGAGCTATGAGATCTCTTGTCCTCAGGTGAATGGTTGTAGGAAATGGATTTGTTGTTTGTTGGCTGCTCAGTTGTCTCAATAATACACTGGTTCGTTGCAAAAATGATTTAATTTAATTCTCACTAAGTTCGTTGATTCAGATTGATTTGTAGCGGTTACCACCTGTTACTAAACTTCCTAACAGAATTCTCTTACTTCTTTATACGGCGAATACTTTGCTATTATAAATTTCTTCTGCTGCTTCTCTTACGCTGGTTGCGTTATTCTTGACTTCCCTACATTTCGGACTTAGAAATCTTTACTACTTCTTCTTCACGCGCACTAACACATCTTTCCCCTCATAGTATGACTGTTGAAGTGATGTTTCGTCTACTCTGCGATTCAGTTCGTACTTTATTCTGATCCCCACTCTAACCCTTATCACATGACCAAAATAACTCACCCTTCTCCCCATCTCTCAAATCTTACATTATTATTGGTTTCTCATTTTATTTCGATTTTTCTTTATTGGTTAGCAAAACTCATCGAACTCATTGACGTTACATCCCACCGTGAGTTGGGTCACGCCTACCCTGGGCTCTTTGTAACGGTATACATCGTTATCACCTCAGCAAAGTAAATCCTTTTAGGTCTTACGCTTGACCGCATCTTGAAAACCTTATTGTTCCTATACATTCTTGGTTATAGTTCTCAGACATTGAACCTTTCCTTAAACAAAGAGGCTAACGGTCACCTCTTCCTGTCTCCCCGACTTGTGTTCAGATTTTACAGAAATATTTTCTCTCCCTTACATGGATTCTAGCATGTTAGTTGTCTTAAATTATATTCTTCCCATCTTATTCTTAATTAAACCGCTATTTTAATCATTACTCTAATTTCATTCTAATTTCATATTAATATAACAATATTTTATATTAGTTTAGCAAAGCATTTTCATTAATTTATCTTCTTTTTTAATTCTCGTGATTTCAATTACTTCGCCACCTCCTAATCGCTGTCTGATACTGCGGTTACATCATAAAATTTGGGAATTATCAATTTCATGCCGAATTAAGAATTTTTACACATTTTAGGGGTTAGTGCACAATTTTTGTATATAACAATATATATATATATATATATATATATATATATATAAACAATAGATATATAACAAAGACACCTACCTGAAGAATGGTTACATATCTACACAGATGTGTCTAACTTGGAAAACAACTCAGGAGCAGGAATTAAGTGTGCACTGTTCTCGTTCTTTCAACCAGAAGGATACCACACAACAAATTTTGATGAAGAAGTAACGGCTATTCATATTTCACTCAAACACCTTCTATACAGAATAGATAAATTCAAAAATTCTGTCACAATTTCTAATTCTACAGCAGCATTATGTGCAATAAGTTCATATAAAATGAGTTCAATTAAAATTAAAGAATGTCACAAAATGGTCCAACGAATTCAAAAACTACAGAATATAATTATATTAAAGTGGATGCCTGCACATTTTGGAATTGCTGGAAATGAATCAGCTGATTTTCTTGCCAAAATAGGTGCAAATTGTATTGAGAGCAAAAGTAAAAACTTACCCTTTACATCCATAAAAAGATTAATTAAAAACTAATATAAAAACAAACAAAACCATTCAATATCTAACAAACCCAAAGATAAAAATGGAAAATTTTAATTAAAAATGCAGAAATTTTTCCAGAAATCCCAGGTAAAGCTGCAGTAGAAAATTTTAGATTAGTTACGGAACATGATTATTTTGCCAAAAACTTATACAGAATAGGAATTTATACAAGTCTAAATTGTGCACTGTGTAACAAAGAAGAGGAAATGACTGAAGAAAATCTTTTAACCTGTGAAGCCCTACCTGCCGGAACCACTACAGAGAAATACTGGAGAGCAAGAGGGCTAATGTCTTCATTGCCAAAGCCTAGCATTTGAAAACAACAACATATTCTTTTGTTCTTCTAGAGAAATTTGAATTAGATAGGTTTTGCTATTTTTTTCGTTATCATGTTGTACGAAGAGAATAAAGTCTTGCTGCTAGAAATCCTCTCAGTTTAATATATTAATAACCGCAAACTGTTTTCGATATTCATCTTAATCAAGTTGCTTTTGTGTAATTGTGTAATTATTGAGCTGCACCGTTCGTTAAATTGTAAGTAGACGTTATGTTTTCTATGAGATATAGACAAAAACTAAATTTTTTATAATTACTATTTTTTACAACTTTAAAATACCTCTGCCCGTGTATCTACGTGACTCCCTCGAGCAACGTTTCCAGAGCGTCTGGTATAGGTAAAGTATTACAAAAACGTAAAAGTAGTTGTTTAGGATGATTGCACAGTGGTACATAAAAATCTCTTGAAGCTCTGGATCGTTCGTTACTAGATTTGCGTGGAAACTTTCAACCATTCGGGAGTGCATTGATATTGCTAGCAGGAGATTTTGGACAAATTTTGCCTTTAAGTTCTCTATCGGCCCCAGCGGACGAAATAATTGCTTGTTTGAAATATTCAACATTGTGGCAACACGTGCGCACATTATAGTTGTGTCCGAATATGCGTGTACAGCTTCAAAACCATCAATCAGCCGAGGTATTCTCACGATAATCAGTGGACATTTGAAACGGACAGCTGCCAATAGATGAGACGAGACGAAAATAATTTTGCCATCTTTTTGTAATTCTTGTAATGTCGAAAGTAGAACTTATTCTTGTTGTTGCTGTAATATACGTCCTCCAACGTTAAGTCACATCGAGGGATGAATGGAACGGATTAAATGAAGTTTAAGTTTGCCCAGGGTCCATGGAGCTTAGTGTTACCCGACATTCGACTTGAAGGATAAGAGAAAAACCTGGAAAAACCCTTAACCGGATGACTTACCCTGACCGAGATTCGAACTTGGGCGTGGGACAGACACGCCACCATCTACACTACCGAGGCGGGCAGAGGGATTTATTGAAAAAGTATTACCTGATATTCAAATTAATTATAAGAATCAGATAGTGCTCAGAGAATGTGCTGTCCTTGCCATGAAGTATAAAAATGTCCACCAACTTAATAATCTTACACGATCCAGCATTCAAAGTGAAGAAACTATAATATATAATTCCTTAGACATCATTGTCGAAGCAGATGAAGTAGTTAATTTCTCAACGGAGATTTTTAATTATCTTGATCTGCCAGGAATGCTACCACACATATTCAAATTAAAAATAGGTTTTTCAATTATCAATTTGTGTAATGTTAATCAGCCAAAACTTTGTAACGTCACGCGGCTCGCTGTTAACAAATTGATGAACAACGTAGTGGAGGCAACGATATTAACTTGGGGATTTCAATTACGAGGAAGGCCTCATTTCTAGAATTCTATTTGGCTCTGCAAAATTGTATTTGTGATTATTAGGTTATAATTAGTGCTATTTTTAATTTTAAGATGAAAACGTATGCAAAAGAAGTATACCGAATATAGCAAATAAAATAACAAAACAAATATGAAAATAAAAACGAACGATAGCGCTTGTCTAGTAACAGAAAAGAATAAACAAACTGTACAGATGGAAATGCCTGGAACATTTCGGATAGAAGTGAAGAGTATACCTAAAATATATTTGAGTAAATATATGTAACCAATATTCATAATTATTTACTTCTAGATCAGTTCTAATAGCTAATGTATATATGTAAATGTTCGCAATGTACTAATTCAATAACAATCTTTAACTACCAGATATAAAAGCGTTCAGTGTGGATTATGTAAGCTTCTGTGTTAATTTATTTGTGTTTAGTTAATGCTTTTTGGTTCAAGGAGTATATTTTCGCTGTTTTGTCCTGTGATTATATGCTTTTGTGTAGTTATTTGTCGATTTTTGTGAGAATCTCCTGTAGGTTCGGGAAACATAGTAATTTAAGTTACACCATTTTTCTGTAGTTGTAGATGTTTTTTATGTAAGGGAGAGCAATTTTAAGGCATCTCAACCGTAGAAGAGAAAGGTAAGGTGATTTTATTGTCTTCTAAGATGTTTTTAGATTTTGTTTCATATGCATGTAAAAATGAAACAAAATTAATGGTTTTGCTCATGAAACATCACTTCAGCATCTGGAATTCATCACAATGTTTGCTAGTATGTATACTGAACCATAATTGAATATGTGGTGGACAAATCATCGTTGTTACGAAGTGCTCTTCCTGCAATATATCCCTTGTAGTTTAATATTACCTCATTAGTAAATTTACCTCAAATTTTGCAGACAAACGTCAAACACTTCAAGTAGAAAGACGTCAGGAATACATTTTCTTCATCACTTATTAGTTGAGTAATATTGACTTGATACGTATTTGACACTAAAAATAGTGAAAGACATTGTTTCTCATTAGTTTATAATTGTTATCTTCCAGAAGTACAGGATCACAAAATTTAATTGAAACAGCTGACTAGATATTCATTAGTCAAAATAAATAATTATACTAGTAAAAGTTTAGTTTTGTTAATCTTTATGTCAGTGTTCCTTACCTTTACAACATCAATTAAACAATAAATACGCAAATTATGATGATATTAACAGTGAAGTAAGCAAATGTGTACAAATATAACAATTTGTAACTTAAAGCTTCACTTATCTTATAAGAAATGTTGAAACATTTCTTATAAATGAAGATTTTGTGAAATTGCGATCCTGATCAATTTATAAGAAAAAGTTCATCATTTCTTATCAGATAAGTGAAGTTTTAAGTAACAAATTATTATATTTGTATATATCAATTAAACAATTAATACATTTAAAGGTATTGCAGATATTGAGGAGATGTTTTGTTCGCTTGATGACTTTATATATTCCTTACGACAGACAGTTCAGAAATGTATTTATAGGATTAGCAGAATTTATAAAATTTATCAACAATGTATATTCGTAAAAAATGTTAATTTGAAATTCAATACATATTACACAAATATGACTGATTTAAACAAAAACTTCACCTATAATAAGAAACTGATATTAACTTTCCTTATTAATTGATAATTGCTTCACGATGCAGGCAATTTGTTTGTAAAATCGATCTCAATTAATAAGAAAAATTGAAATAAGTTTCTTAAGATAAGTAAAGTTTTTGTTACAAATAGTTATATTGGTGTAAAATTCATTGCTTCACTGTAGCTAGCTTCACTTTCTACGTAATTAAATACATATCTTAATAAATTGACATTCGTATTCGATGACTGTATAAATACTCCGGTGCTATGAATTGAGATTATATTTTGCCTTTTTACATCAAAGACAAGTGTTTCTATATAATGTAAATTAAAAACTGATGATAGGAGGTGTAACATTCCTGTATGTGAGTACTTGAGTATTAAGCTTCTTTGTGATATTCCGCCAGTGATTCTGTTCTCTTCTTACATCTCTATATGTGATATCTTTCTTAGGTGACCTCGCACAACAAACATTTGCACGCCACGTTCGGTTCTTGTACATTTTTCTGATTACACACTTTAAAACGGAAGCCATGCACTGCAATTCTAGAGATGTAGTTTAATGTAAGTTAAAGATAAAATGTGAACTAGTTAGACAATGAATTAGATTTTCTTAGAAACACTTCTTTTATCAGATTCATATTCCAAAATGCAGTTTTAATCCAATTGGAAATACCCATATAGATTTCAAAAGTGGAAGCAATTAACTATTTGATAAGCTTTCCTTTGATTATTAAGGTTATATAAGCTTTTTAAATTTTAGTAATTTAATGCAATAGATTTTAAAAATTTTCTTTTGAACTAAGACTGGTAAAATAAAATTAAATGAACAAACTATTCTTTATAATCTGGTAAAAGCAGGGTATTAGAGAAATGCAATATTTTTAAGGTTTCGCTGTGTTAGGCATACGATCATATAGTAAGCGATAAATCTTAATAATTCAGAAACAAAAAGAGATACACTGGGAAAAATTAAATTCTTTATGTACTTATAAGTGCTGATTAAAAACTAAATTTCAGCTACGTTTTACTGAAAACTTGTAAAAAGTGACATCAGTTTTGCCTATACTTCACGTAACAAGATTTTTATGTCCTACATTCTTAATGGAACAAAATATTCTTTTGTTCGCCATATTATTTGTCCTTAGTGTTGGCCATTTTTCTGTAAATTTGGTATATTTAATTAATCAATAAGCAAAAAAGCAACTTTAGATATTCAGATGCGTATATGTATGCTAAATAAACACAGGTCTTACAAAAACTTGAGAAAGGCCGAACAGATTTGCTTAATATTATTTCTGTAATATTTGTATAAGTCCATGGAAGTTTTGAGAGGTGAGAAAGAAAACCTGAAGTGATTATGGATTGGGCGATTACCTAAATACAAAGATATTCACGCAAAGTTTTATGGAACACATACACCTTCTTTTATTTTGACAAACAGAAGTATTACAAAGTAGAAACATATTCTACTCCTTGCCAAAATCTTAAAAGATATTTCACTTGCCGTGTTTTATTAAACAACGTTTATCGTTTGTTATTAAGAATTTAATTTGTTTATGTAACATGAACACGTCTTTCGAAGATTAGGCAAAAAATTAATTTCTGAACACATTATAAGACTATAAATATTTGACCACATCTATTTTCAAATATTGGGGAATACTTGGATATCTTCTTTCTATAATTTGTGTTTGTGAATTCTTCAATGTGCGTCTACAATTTCTCGCACGTTTGGTCTTTCAATGACCATAAATAAATCTCAAGGGCAGTCGTTGGAAGTTAGCGGAATCAAACTGGAGTTTTCCCGTTTCTCTCATGAACAATGACACGTCGCGTGTTCGCGCGTCGGAAAGCCATCACCTTTATATATTTACGCACCTCAAAATATATCAAACATAATATTTATCAGAAAGTTTTAAATTTATTAACTTATTTTAACTGTGTTGTACTTAAACTTCACTCTCAATTGCAGATTAAAGGCCTAAATATTTCGTATTTATTTTATTTAGGAATATAAGTTTAGACAATTTTTATTGGCGGTAGGAAATACGTTGGGATATATATATATATATATATATATATATATATATAGAGAGAGAGAGAGAGAGAGAGAGAGAGAGAGAGAGAGAGAGAGAGAGAGAGAGAGAGAGAGAGTCCTACCTACATCGGCCATCTCAAATATCTCCGAAATGAAACAAAATATGAAAACTACATTTGGCCAGGAATGTACCTATGTCAGGGGCTCACACAATGAGTAAGTATGCACAATCCATATAGGTAAACAAATAATACTTCCAACACCAAGTTGCGTTTTTTTAAATGGAACATGCATGTCAAATCTATCAACATGACAACTAGAGCTAAAATTAGTTATTACACGTTGGTTCTGCTTTTCTAAACACATTTGCTAGTGGCTACAGCCCACAGAAACTTCAGTTCTGTGCATTACATCCGGCATGGAAGATGCACCCGTTTGCATCAATGTAACTTTTAAATCTAGTAGCACGAGAGTGTTGCACATATCGCAGTATCTCTACAGATATTGCCGCACACGCCGCAGGAATACGATGTTGCATATCCTCTACTGTCGTTGGCGGTTATTGCTACACTCTATCATTTACTGTGCCCCAGAGAAAGAAATCTAATGACCTCAAGACTGGGGACCGAGCTGGCCATCGCACAGGATCTCCCCATCCTATCCACCTATTTGAAAACTTAAAAAAGCTTAAGATTACTATAGCTTAAGCTTAGTGTATTCTCCTATTCCTATTGTTTCTATGAGAAAACATGTTATAAGGCTATTTCTGTAAACATCTATCTCAACCTCAAATACAGGAATAGGAGTTCCGAAGAAAATTTTGTACATGAATGAGTAGTGAAAACCATTAGAGTGCGTAGACCAGGATAATTTGTTTCGATTTACGTTAGCCATCTTAACTATGGCCGTGGACAACCTTTATACTTAAGTATTATAATTATTCTTACCAAGTCAGAAATTAGTTGAAGATGTTGGATTTCGGTTTTATTACATCAAGGCATAAGTGTAAAAGCTTTTTAATATTTTTATGATGCTAAATTTTTGCATTATAGCTTTCCTTTCCTTAAATTCCATAATTTATGTCTTCTGTCAATTTAAACCTTTTTCGTTAACTATTCTTTTAGAGTCCGAGAGTTAAGCTGTTTGTGTTTCTCTTGTCTGCTGGCGATTTAATAAATTATTTGGAATACACAAAATCTATAACCATCATATATAGCCTATAGTCCCCACACCTCTATAATCATCATGTATAGGCGAGTTCGTAGCAAACTGTAAAAGGCACCAAAATAAGAGTTAACTTCACTACTCGTGCGACGGTTTTAGTAGCCTCTTTATACCTTTAAACTCATATGGTTGATTCCCAAATATCTAATCAGTTATATTAGTTATTTTATTTACCTAAATCAAAATAAGCTTCTGATTGTACTTCATTTTAGGTGTGGCTTCGTATTTATTTTTGGTTGAAATGTATTTTCAAATGAAGATATATTTTGACCCTAGTCGAGAGGTAAAAAGCCATAAAAGGCAGTCTGTTGTGATTTGAAGAAAAAAATTGGTACTAAGTTTGCTCCCATAACGTTGGTTAAGATGTAGTCCAATGACAATTACAAAGAATTTAACTTCCAATTTATGGAAGATGTTTAGGCTTACGATTTTCCAAGGCCAAACGGAGGATGCGTTAGGCAAGAGGATACGAAGTGTGGCCGGCCGGAAGGTGACATGATAGCAGAAGTCAGAGCTACTAACCGGTAGAAATTGAAACTGTACTTTGGGGTTACATACAACCGGCTCCCTTACAACTTGCGGATATACACATTCCTTGAAGATTGGCCGGAAGCGGTGTACGTCATTTGATCCATCCTTAAAATTGTTTACCATTTGTATACGTCAAAAGAGTGTTTTCTCTGCATTACCTGGCTACTGTAGTGCTTGTTTTTTTAATGACGTAGGAATATCCTTTGTTCTACATTTGCAATCGATCCATAAAGCATTTATTTATACTGAAAAGGTTGTTGAAAATATTGACGACATCTTTTTTATTTTAATGCGGAAAATATATTACAAATAACATGTACAGACATGCTTAAAAGCTAAGATTATAAACTTCTCTTAAAGTCTGCGCCGAATTGTATAATACAGGAATACATATATAATATACATATACATACATATATAATACATATTATTTCAGTGTTTTATACACAACCAATAAGATAATACATGTTAGTTATTAAAACTTTTATTTCTTTCTAGGTTGAGTTGGTGACTACTTAGCTACTAAACTTTCTGTAGTCATCGGTATACAGCCGGAGAGAGAGAGAGAGAGAGAGAGAGAGAGAGAGAGAGAGAGAGAGAGAGAGAGAGAGAGAGAGAGAGAGAGAGAGAGAGAGAGAGAGAGAGAGAGAGAGAGAGAGAGAGAGAGAGAGAGAGAGAGAGAGAGAGAGAGAGAGAGAGAGAGAGAGAGAGAGAGAGAGAGCGGGAGCAGATATTCATGGCTCCGTGAGTTTACTTGTTGACCCTTTCACTGATGAAGGATAATCCTGTTTGTGGTGCCCACCCAGCAGGTGCGTCACTCAGTCTCCAAGTAGCACCCTTTGGGAACGGTGAGCTAGCAGCCCTCGATCAACCGGTCCTTTGATTTCCACGCAAGGTATGGTATACCAGATTAACTTTCCAAAGTAGACTTGGCAAATTATAAATTTGAGCCTGGTTGTGTCCATTGAATTAAAAAATTACTAGTTCTTAGTGCTTATGTGTTCTCTTATCAGCGGCGTTTCACAGAGCTTAATAGCTTTAAACTAAAATATATGTGACAGACAGTTCAAAACATAATTTAATTTAATTACTCACTCGTTCTCGACTTTCAAAGCAACCTTATAATTACGTTCAATGTAAACATTTGACAATCATCACAGGGCTGTTGTTTTATACTTCCCTCGCTCGAACAAAATTATTAATCGGTTAAATTTGAGAGATGTTGACCTAGATTCAATGAATTCTAAAGACAATAATTTAGGTTTTGTTTCCTTAGTGCCCTCCTGCTTCTATTTAGTCAGAAGCAAGTTATTCATTAATAAACGCACCCTGGTGTTAAACAAGAAGGTTTCTGGGGGAGAGGTTTACATTCATTCATAAAAGTAAACAGTTATTGTTATACAAAGTCATATGAATCTAATAAATCACAATATTTACAGAGAATTGAAAATGTTTGAATGAGAATGCTATATTCATAGAGGAAATGATATTTGAGAGGGGTTTGCTCGCTTGGGTTTTGGAATCTGCATTTAGATAGGGGTGCTGGTCCCATATGTGAGAAAGTGTGTTTGAATTTTATAATTATTAAAAGTTTGTCAAATGGGAGGATGTTTCTCTATCTTTTTTCTTTCACTGGAAAATGCAAAGAGATACAAATAATAGAGTCTAACACATATCTCCCCATCGTTTAAAAGCAGCTGTGTTCCAGTACTCCACATTTACACATAGAAGATCAGTAGCAATAAGGCAATGTCTGGCACCATCTATCTCAGTTGGCAGACGGAAGTAAGAATGGCTTCCCCAACAGCAAAGAAAATCATGA
This sequence comes from Mantis religiosa, assembly GCA_030765055.1. Classification (NCBI taxonomy): domain Eukaryota; kingdom Metazoa; phylum Arthropoda; class Insecta; order Mantodea; family Mantidae; genus Mantis; species Mantis religiosa. Next base: position 240,382,932 of record CM060950.1, on the reverse strand, counting down.
GAGTACAATGATCATGTAAAACAAAACTAATGAATAGTAGTTAAAACTTATTCATAAGTATTGGAAATAAAAACCATAAATTTACAATCCAAAGAATCAGATTGAAATTCCAATATTCCGTCTAAACTACTTTCAAGAACTTATTATGATGGCGGCCTCCTGCTCCAACTATGGAAGATTTTTTTTTGGTGTAATAATTCAGTTATATCTTCTTTAGAGAATGAGGGAAATAACTTAGTGGTTTATTTCCACATTAAATTATTTGATAGCACGGACCACAGGGCTTCAAAATATTTTGCACACTACTTCCCGCAGCGTCGTAACTCCACCGTCGCGCTATCTATTTTGCGGTGGACCAACTACCTAACCCCAAACGCTCCTAGCGGCACATGCTCAAGTGTTGACAAGACACTCAAGCAGCATCATCGGCAACTCTTCGTTATGGATGGTCCTCTCTAAGGACATAAGTAGTCAGTGCTGCCAATAACATTACCTAACATGGCATTTACCTCCCGGTATATAATACGCGTTTTTAGTTCATATTAGGGCCCAAATGACCTTGTTGTCGACGGGCCCTTAAACACCACACACTCACTCACTTTAGTTCATATTCACATGTAGACTCCCAAATGCCTGGTTTGCTTTTCGGAAAACTTGGGAAGGCGACCTAAATAAATACGGAAACATTAAAAGGTATTCGAGTTCTATATATTTTACGGTAACAGGGATTGCGGCGCTCTAAGCTTTATGGAGCCTTGACTCATTTGAGCAGCATTTTATTCATCGTCCAATATGACGGTTTAAGAGCTTTATTATTATTATTTATTTACTTATTTATTTACGTATTTATTTACTTATTTATTTATATAAATACTCAAAACCGAAATAGTATATCAGAGATATCAAAGAGAACAATCCACTATGTAAGGTAAGGTACCTATTGACTCAGGAACGGGGAGAATATTAACAACATTCAAAAGTTAAACAAACGTTGTCAGGAATAGATGAAACGTCTGTAATATCAATAAAGTAATTGGTCTATTAAAATACAGAAAATTCCTTAAGAAAAATTGTAAACTCTTTCTTATAAGAGGTTTTAATCATCTTTCCTTCACTACATTCCGGTAGCTAATCCACTGAGATATAACCTACGTTTTCTGTACCGTTCTTCCGGACATCATTCATCTGTCACTTAGCCACTCATTGTATCTATGAAAAACCCTTTTTTCACATACTCTCACAGCTGCTTGTTTCTCATTCAGGACTTCAAGGATTAATGATACAATAAGATTATCTGTAAAAGGTGTCAAAATTTATACCTTAGATTATAAACTGTATGTTATATACCTAGGTACAGCTGAGTCACGTGGTATGCGTTTAGTACAATATAATACTGAACTGTTAATGGAGATAATCACAGGATAGGACATTATTCTTATCTCAGGTTAGATGTTCACTGGGAGTCTCACCTCGTCATTACGTTTTTTTAACTGATATTATATAAATATTTATCTATGTATATAGATATATATTTTTATTTTCCTTGGTACCAGTTAAGTAACTCACTTGAACCTAACCACACCAACATTTGATAGTCGACAGCAAATATATAAGAGCAGAAATAATTAGGTTTGGAAAGATTGATTTCCTATTGTGAAGTAAGTTTCATCTCCCCACCTGTTTTACGTACGTCCTGTAGAGGTGTTAATTATACTAATCCAAAATGAAGGTTTGCCTCTTGCAATTAGTTTTACTAAGTCTTTGTGGAAAATAACAGATCAAAAAATATTTGGTATTGAAGACAACATTCTTCGCAATAGTTTCCAGTTTCAATAATTTTGAGTGCGAAACAAGTAATAAAGACAGACATAAAAAAAGTCGAACAAAATTGAAAACTTGCCTCAAAATTTGTTAGCACATGGTACAATTATGAACACAAGTTTCCAGTTATTAATTTAAATACATGTACACCCATAATGGTTCTAATTCTGCGAATGTTAATTTCCAAATCGATTCTACCGAACTTAGTTATGAAATGCCGAGAATAGGCATTTCATGTGCAAAGACATGGAATAATTTACAAGCTTGGTTTATATAACGCTACGTAATGTACTTATAATGTACTATAGTTGCTCAGAAATCGTTTCAAAATGTAAAATGAAAGAATAAATCCATGCAAGAAATAAGTTGAAACCTTTTGACTTATACAACTCTCTGTAGACTTCTGTTCTGAAACACAATGTTACTTTTCTGCCTTATATGAAACATTTTCTGTAATATATCTCTAAATTATTATACTTAACATTTGCATCTACTTTGCAGTTAAAGCAAAACATCACTGTTCCAATATGTTGCAAAAGCTGCTTAATAACTAGGTTACATACCTATACAATTGGCATTTATAACTTCAGCGCCATCTGCAATGTTATACGTGTACTTTGTGTTGCACGAGGCGGTATGTCGCTGTGCTCACAGTCAGTCAGCTAACACGCTGGATATTTAAACTGCAAGTTTGTACAGGTTATTTCGTTGGTCTGTATTTTAGGGTTAAAAGAGTACTTTTTGTAGAATTGCACTGGACCCAAAAATTCAATGTCGAGATTCCTTTGGAAATGGAACGGCCGAATATGGAGAAAATCCTCCAAAATAACCCAATACGCAAAAGTACGTAAATACCAAAGTTTTATATAAGTTTAGCTTCTTAAAGGACGACAAGCAAGACTTTCAAAAAGTCTCCGAATAACAAACAACCCCTTAAGTGGAAGATTTTTAGAATATCTCGACCTTATCGAAAATGGTATATAATAATTTTAATTAAATTATTATATTTTTAAAACATCTTCATGAAAAATGAATATGTTTATCTGCTGGGAATGTCCTCAAAATTTCCTTTCACTCTGGAGCACTTTAAATAACTGTAAAGTTTAAGAGATAAACGTATTTTTACTTCACATGGAATGTAGATTGTGCTGTTAAATACAAGTTATGTCTGATACATTTTATTTTGTAAGACCAGCCATTCCAGGTTTACTCTTGATTATATTAAACAATTCCTCAATAGTTATATTTTCTAAAAGGCAAAGTCCTTCTGCGGTACTTGGGTGTGGAAAGTATTTCGTTAAGGTTCAAAAATTCTTTACAGAGTCTTCAGTAGCAACACCTATAAGTTTTGATGTCCCCTGAATTAAAGCTTATTTTCAAATTAGCCCCAACCGGATATGAAAAGGAAAGAGGCAGTTTGGATCCTAGAACGCTAAAACAGGCAAATGTTAAAACAGAAAAAAAGATACAATAACAATATAGTTGCAAAACGTCCCCCAGACAACCGTTTAAAAACATCTATCACGTAATATCTACTGTATTCCCTTGTAACTACAATAAAATGTTTATCTTGAAGTAGATAGAGCAATAAGTGGTTGTGGAACAGTAGAGAAAGTAATGTGAGTGTATTGTTACGTGTATAAGCTGAGCTAGATTTGGAAATTTCGGTATTCTGTAACATGTATTGATTCTAACAGAAATGTATGTCAAACGTAAATTCTGCTGACTGGCAGTCTGTTGGCATAAGGAAATTATCCACATGTGACCCAGACTGATTCTGCTGACCAGAAGAAATAATAGGTCAATACAGGCTTAAACACTCTCGCTATGATGCAAGCGGTATGATGCAAATTAATAGTGGGAATCGCTGAATTGACTTTTTGTAGAACCGCTATTTAAGCCTAGTAGAGTTAACCCTCAGTGTGAAACGTCGCAGGGATGTCAGAGGAGACCCTATGTCGATCCCTGTGAGAGGTAACAGAAGTATTTAGCTGACAGTGTATCTACGAATACCATAACTCCCGCCGGACTCAGCAGATTATACCTCTCCGGACAAGCCCAGCTATACACCTGACACATCACCAACGGTAAGATTGTATTAAATAATTATGTCACCAAGTATTACCAAAGCACCCCTGGTCTCTTCTAGACTCAGCGGGTACTCTGTATGATTATTAGATTTCTTAAAATAGAGTTAGTCAGTTTAAGTTGATTTAATGTTTTAATTTTGCTCTACCATCCCTATAGCTACACCCCCAGTTGTAGATTAGGTTTGTAAGTCTTCCTCCCCCTTACAATCCTGGTATGCAACATGTGGCGGAGGCTGCCGGTTTCTACCACCCTTATGGTCAGAAATATGGTTTCGATCCTTGTACCTCCAAACTCCCCTATCTTCATGTAATAGTATGGCAGAGTACCAGGGTGTTCCATTTTGCAACAGTTAAATAACGATTTTCAGACCTCAAATTCTCTTAAGTTTGCTTAAATTTTATTGCTACTTTTATTAAATATATTATTTTCAAGTTTAATCATAATAGTATCTTGACTACCTACCCAACCCACCCTATCGGATTTTAGATAATTTTACAAGTGTGAAATCAGTTTTATTATAAGTAAAAAATTGTAATTCACAAATAATTTTTGTAATTATAATTTTGTCACATATAGATTTTCCAATAGCAGACATAATAAATAATGTCAAACACTATTTTTATGCTTTCTAACTTGAAAATTGTTTTGCAAACTCAAAGATTAGAATTTTTGTTCTGTTTGTTCATTGATTTCAGGTTGAAATTGTGATAATGATGCAATCTTTTTGTGTTATGAATACAGATTATTAATGCATAGTTTTTTTCAGGTTTATTGCTTTTGCATTTTCTTGTGTGGTTGTAATGATTGGATGTTTTATATTGGCATATGTGTTGTGTGTATTTGATGTTTTGTGCTGTGGGCTGATTTCATTGACTTTTGTTAGCACTCCTAAGTTATTGTATAATTACCCCTATATTGACTTAACGTCCCAGGTGTAACCGCAGTATCAGACAGCGATTAGGAAGCGGCGAATGAATTGAAATCACGAGAATTAAAAAAAGAAGATAAATTAATAAAAAATGCTTTACTAAACTAATATAAAATATTGTTATATTAATATGAAATTAGAATGAAATTAGAGTAATGATTAAAATAGCGGTTTAATTAAGAATAAGATGGGAAGAATATAATTTAAGACAACTAACATACTAGAATCCATGTAAGGGAGAGAAAATATTTCTGTAAAATCTGAACACAAGTCGGGGAGACAGGAAGAGGTGACCGTTAGCCTCTTTGTTTAAGGAAAGGTTCAATGTCTGAGAACTATAAGCAAAAATGTATAGGAACAATAAGGTTTTCTAGATGCGGTCAAGCGTAAGACCTAAAAGGATTTACTTTGCTAAGGTGATAACGATGTATACCGTTACAAAGAGCCCAGGGTAAGCGTGACCCAACTCACGGTGGGATGTAACGTCAATGAGTTCGATGAGTTTTGCTAACCAATAAAGAAAAATTGAAATAAAATGAGAAACCAATAATAATGTAAGATTTGAGAAATAGGAAGAAGGGTGAGTTATTTTGGTCATGTGATAAGGGTTAGAGTAGGGATCAGAATAAAGTACGAACTGAATCGCAGAGGAGACGAAAAATCACTTCTACAGTCATACTACGAGGGAAAAGACGTGTTAGTGCGCGTGAAGAAGAAGGAGCAAAGATTTCTAAGTCCGAAATGTAGGGAAGTCAAGAATAACGCAACCAGCGTGAGAGAAGCAGCAGAAGAAGTTTATAATAGCAAAGTATTCGCCGTATAAAGAATTAAGAGAATTCTGTTAGGAAGTTTAGTAACAGGTGGTCACCGCTACAAATCAATCTGAATCAACGAATTTAGTGAGAATTAAATCAATTTTTGCAACGAACCATTGTATTATTGAGGCAACTGAGCAGCCAACAAACAACAAATCCATTTCCTACAACCATTCACCTGAGGACAAAAGATCTCATAGCTCCAATTAGAACCCAAATCAAAAGTAAACACCAACCAATTGAAATCTGACATGCGGGTATGCCGCATAATGGCGCCGACACGTTGGGGCTTCGAATTGTAGGAAATGGGTGAAATGTAACGACGAAGGACGACTACAAGGAGAAGTGAGAAGAACGACGACGAAGGACGACTACGAGGAGAAGTGAGAAGAACGACGACGAAGGACGACTACGAGGGGAAGTGAGAAGACCGACGACGACAACTACGATGAGGACAGCAGAGACTACGAAGAAGACGGCAAAAACAACTACATAGAATTTTCCCCCAACCAAGAGAGAAGTTCAAGTTCTTTCGACATCAACTGAGCCTACTAGACGACGAGCAGCACGACAAAAATTGGTAAAGACATCACATAAACACCACAGCCGTACAACAGAACTGTGAGTTACACATACTCAATTTATATTTCTTGTAAATGTAATATCATTCAGTGAAATCAATATCTATGTAATGTCTTAATAATAAGTATTTTGGAAGGGAAATTAGAAAATTTAAAGGGGAAATTCAATGCTTTTGAGAAATAAGAAGATCGTACAGAATAAATTTAAAATGGAAAATTCTGGGGAACAAATAATTATGGAGACAGAGAAAGAGTTGGAAGTTGTTAATGAAGAGATAATGGAAAGCAATGTTATAGGATCAGTAGATGAGGGTGTAAATGGTGTAAGTAGCTTAAATGTAAATAGGAGAAGTGACAATCCTGGGGTTATGGAAAATCTACAAGAGATGTTCCAGAAACTCATGGCGCAAATGACTATTCAGAGTCAATCACTAGAAGCTAAATTAGTAGAACAGAACCAACCACTAGAAGCTAAATTAGTAGGACAGAACCAAACACTAGAAGCTAAATTAGTAAGTCAAATTACAAGCCAAGGGAAAGAAACAGAAACTAGAATCACTGTCAGAATTCAAGGAATAACAGGGGAAATCCAGTCTGTAAAAGAGGCCCTGCAGCGAGAAGTAGGTACTATAAGAAGTGACCTAGAAGCTACCAAATCTCTCGTTGCAGGAGTAGAAAATAGAATAGGGGAGGAAATTAATAAGGAAAGAATAAGATTAGATGAACTGACCACGACACAGGTAATTTTTGTACAAGAGATAAATGACCGGTTTGACACTGTAAACAATAGTATAGCAGCTGACATGGAGAAGTTAAAAGAAAAGGTAGCACGTGTAACAAATATTCAATCAGAGAATACACAAATGTTGAGGGAAACAGTAAGCGAGATATCTCAAATCAGAGATACTGTAACTGGCTTACAGCTGGGACAGCAAGGGCCGGTACCTGAGAGTTCCAATTGTTCTATACATACACACAATGGAGAGAGGCAGAACGAACAGGTTAGCGCCCCTTCTGTCTCTCCTCAAAGCAGCAATAATTGCGAAGGAAATATGCAAAACGTAAATATGTACCCACCAGTGCACATGAATTTTCTAAGCGAATTGCCCCTCCCGAAATTTAATTGTCGCAATGACAACGCAGTACAATTTTTGGCCGACTTAGAAAAGTATTTTGTCATCAGAGGTGTACCCGAGCAATATAAGATGATAATAGTTCAAAGGGCGTTAGAATCTGCCGAACTTAATTGGCTACGAGTAACTGTGGGAGAAGGATGCAGCTACGAGTTGTTCAAAACAGCTTTCCTAGAAAAGTATTGGAACGCCAATGTCCAATACCAAGTAAGGAATCAAATAACAAATGGCCGATACCAACGTAATAATGGAGAGTCTATTACTGATTATTTCCTGAGATATTCGCAAATGAGTAAATATCTACAACCTCCATTACAGGAAGCCGAACTGATTTCTCTTCTCACGCCCCACCTTCCTGAGAACATTAGAAATCACATGGTGGTAGCAAGACCTCAGCTTTACAAAGCGTTGGGACGCAAAATTCACAAAATAGACATGAGAATCGAATGCCAGTGAGAAATCCACACAGACCGTGGAATAATAATAATCATGACGGGGAAAGGGCACACAATCCCCGAAATTTTAACACAAACCATATGGCTACTCGTCAAAGATACGATGCTCACGTCCCGAGGGAATTCCCTAACAACAATAGAGGGAGACAGCGACCACCAAATTCAAATTCATATAATTTCCCTATGAGATATGTACATGTAACTAGGAATGGAAATAGGGGTCACCCCCCATTTCTCCGAAGAGGGAATGCAAGACCGACGTTCCGACTACCAGAAGCTAATAGACAGTATCAACCACGTGACGCTGGTAGAGAGAACAATACAGACAGACCTGAAGTAAGACAGAGGAATCAACTTCTCTCAAGAGAGTGGGTGCGTTCTCCTCCACCCACACCGAGGGACGCGGCGCCCGAGGTAGATGAAAGGCCAGACACGACACAGCAGACGGGAAACGACTCCAGGGTGCGATAGAAGACGTCCCGCATCGGACCCGGATGAACACGCTAGTTCTTAATTTGAACAGGGACACAGCTCTGAGTAGGGTGGTACAGAATAAAACAGAAACAGAAATAGTAAACGGTACTCAAATAAACAATCACTTAACAGAATTGCAAGAAGTGAGAGATGCTCCACCTATTGCTGCAATAATAAACAAAGAAAAATGGCACATTACCATAGATTCAGGATCCTCAGTTTCAGCTATAAGTCAAGCATTCTTTTATCACTTAAAAAACAATGGAATGAAATTGCAAACATTGCCCGTGAAAAGTGCATATTGTACTCTGGCGGTAGGTCGCGCCAAACAAAAGATTAATACACAAATGCTTTTGAAAGTCACCATTGGGGAGGATACAATAGAATTTGTATGTTTTGTTATTAATAGGCTATCTGTAGACATTATTATGGGTAATGACGTGTTGTATGCGCTTCAAGCTAAGTTGAATTATCCAATGGAAGCCTTGGAAATCAAAATTAAAGACGTCATAGTTAAAGTTCCGTTTAGCTCAAGGGAAGCAGAAAATGAGGTAAGATTGACAGATGAAGAAAAAGAAATAGATGGAGAAACATTTTTTGTAGAATTTATACGAACAGGAGGGATGGAGCTAGTTAAGATGAATCCATTAGAAGCAGAAGAGATGAGAAACTATGATAAGGAAGTGTACGTAGCGGCAGAAGAACGGCTTTTAGAGATGACGTCATACGGACTTGGGCAGGCAGAAGAAGGTGAACAGGAGATAATTACCCTACCAGATGATTTCCAGGTAGTCGAAAATAACGTAAACATGACCTATAGAATAAGAGAAACAGTAGCAAACTCGAACCTACTTAACGACCACCAAAAAGAGATTTTTATAACATTTTATGTAAACATAGAAATGTATTTTCGAAACACACTGGGACCTATAGTGATTTTTGAGTATGTCGCATCTATAATACAACGTCGTACCATCCGTGCTCTAATCCAAGCGAGCGCGTAATGAAAGACCTAGGTGTTCATCTCCGAGTCCTTTGCTCATTGAAACAGACCTCCTGGCCAGACCACATCAACTATATTGAGTCTATATTCAATAATTCAGTCAATTTAACCACAGGATATGCTCCTATCCAATTGCATAGGAATTTAACACCGGAACCAATAATAGAGGGTGTTCCGGAAAGTATACAAGTGACGACCGAGACAGATCGAGAACGGATCCAGAATGCTGTTAAAAGAATAATGGAAAAAGTAGAGAAAAGAAACGCAAAGAAAATGCGGTATAAGAAGAATTGGGAACCAAAGGTCGGCGACTTAGTTCTAGTGAAATCGTTCGACAACTCAGATTTGTTAGGAAAGAAGAATAAAAAGCTATGTATGCTATGGAAAGGCCCATACCGGATTGAGAAAATATTTGGTGACAGAGCGTATGCTCTATCACACCCAAGAAATGGTAAACCGATAGGCAGATATAACATCTCCCTAATAAGGCCATATCGTCAGAAAAACGTTGTAAACAGTACAGAGCAGACCCAAGAATCACCTGTGTAAATGTGATTGAAATTATATATACGAAGATGTAAAGAATACCAAGTAAAAGTTATATAATTAGTACGGGTAACGTTTTCGTTTGAAATTCAAACACTGCGTGGGAGTTGCAAGTTCCAAAATTCCTGTGCACAAACAAAATGATAATGTAATAAGAATAACCACAGCTAATGAACATGTTAGAAAGATCTTTAAAAATAATTTGTGAAATGTAAATATAGTATAAGTACTGATGTATTCATGTGCCAAAAGGCTATGTTGTTATTGTAAAGGTCACAGACTTAGGCGTGACAAAGTGAAAGAAAGTTGAGAGTGAAAAGTGAAGTGCAAAGACAGGACAATGAACTGCCAATGTTTACTGTCAGGTAAACGAAACACCTGATTACAGGTAGACAACTGAGTGCAGGTAGAGGTAACCATATATGGACATCGTTACGCAAAATATAATAATGTGAGGACGAATGTTCTTACGGTGAAGGACTGAAAGATAAAGAAACGTCCCAATAAGTTAATATAAAAAAAAATCATTGAATGTAAAATGTAATATTGTAAACTGTAATATAGTAACATTAATGTAGTACTTAAGGAATGTAATAAGGTAAAATCAAGTTGATGTCAAGTGAGACAAGGATAATTCAGTGAAGTGTATATATAGTTGAGGTATCACGAATGTTATTTGTATATAGGGTAATAACCACATATACGACAGTGTACTTGTCTATGTACGTAATGTATCATATCTATAATTCTATGTATATGATGTACCATATTGACCATTCTATGTGTATAAAGTAACACACTGATGAAGATGAGGGAAACGGTGACCACCGAAAAATGTTTCGAGTAGGGAATGAGAAATTATAAGATATAAGGAGGAAATGTCATGACGGGGGTTTGACAAAATTTAAATAATGGGTATTTCATTTTTGTCAAACGGGCATTATGTAACCGCAGTATCAGACAGCGATTAGGAAGCGGCGAATGAATTGAAATCACGAGAATTAAAAAAAGAAGATAAATTAATAAAAAATGCTTTACTAAACTAATATAAAATATTGTTATATTAATATGAAATTAGAATGAAATTAGAGTAATGATTAAAATAGCGGTTTAATTAAGAATAAGATGGGAAGAATATAATTTAAGACAACTAACATACTAGAATCCATGTAAGGGAGAGAAAATATTTCTGTAAAATCTGAACACAAGTCGGGGAGACAGGAAGAGGTGACCGTTAGCCTCTTTGTTTAAGGAAAGGTTCAATGTCTGAGAACTATAAGCAAAAATGTATAGGAACAATAAGGTTTTCTAGATGCGGTCAAGCGTAAGACCTAAAAGGATTTACTTTGCTAAGGTGATAACGATGTATACCGTTACAAAGAGCCCAGGGTAGGCGTGACCCAACTCACGGTGGGATGTAACGTCAATGAGTTCGATGAGTTTTGCTAACCAATAAAGAAAAATTGAAATAAAATGAGAAACCAATAATAATGTAAGATTTGAGAAATAGGAAGAAGGGTGAGTTATTTTGGTCATGTGATAAGGGTTAGAGTAGGGATCAGAATAAAGTACGAACTGAATCGCAGAGGAGACGAAAAATCACTTCTACAGTCATACTACGAGGGAAAAGACGTGTTAGTGCGCGTGAAGAAGAAGGAGCAAAGATTTCTAAGTCCGAAATGTAGGGAAGTCAAGAATAACGCAACCAGCGTGAGAGAAGCAGCAGAAGAAGTTTATAATAGCAAAGTATTCGCCGTATAAAGAATTAAGAGAATTCTGTTAGGAAGTTTAGTAACAGGTGGTCACCGCTACAAATCAATCTGAATCAACGAATTTAGTGAGAATTAAATCAATTTTTGCAACGAACCATTGTATTATTGAGGCAACTGAGCAGCCAACAAACAACAAATCCATTTCCTACAACCATTCACCTGAGGACAAAAGATCTCATAGCTCCAATTAGAACCCAAATCAAAAGTAAACACCAACCAATTGAAATCTGACATGCGGGTATGCCGCACAGGTCACAAATAATAGAACCACAACTCAGCAAATTTGTAAACTCACACCGGACCAGCAATTCTCTTTTAATAAGTTAGTTTCAACTCATAGCCTTACCTCTGACGACATTAAATATTTTCCCCCTGATGTTCTAGAACCTTGGAGATCTATGCACAAAGTGACAGTTAGAACCTCCCGCCGAGTTCGTAAATTATCACCTGTTTCATACATCCCAGACAAACGAAGAAGTTTAAGTGTAGGAGATTTAACAGAAACTTCCCCGGACATACAAACTCATCCAACCCCCTCAGAAGCATTCTCTAAGTCGATATTTAATGATCAAATCATGAACGCTTCGGTTCCTCAGAACAGTTCTATACCTAGCAAGGACATAAACATTAAACCTGCATTATCTGTCGAAATGCCGTACGCACGGCCGTTTATTGACCCTGGCGTGTTTGAAGGCAGACTCGGACAGGACATTTTTGCTTACCTCTACAATTTTGATACTATAGCAGCAGCTAATGGCTGGGATGACCACGCAAAAACACAATATTTACCATGTTATTTACGTGGCGCTGCAGCCACTTGGTTTAAAACATTTGCTCCCCGACATACACAGTATACCTGGACAGACTTAAAATCCGCCTTACAACAAGCGTTTGTGCCAGCAGCATACGAAGATGTGGTAGAATGTGGGCTTAGGCAAAGAATGCAAGATTTGGCCGAGCCTACAGAACAATATATCTATGATGTTCTAGCCCTATGTGATCAAGTGAACCACAATATGACAGAGACAGAAGGCTTACGTCATGTTACCCGCGGACTTAAATCATCCTTACTGGAGCAAGTGCTCCCTGCAAACCCACAGACTGTAAACGACCTAATCACATTTGTCCGTAGGATAGAAACAGCTAGATATCTGGCAGGACAACGTGTGGACTTAATGCAGAGACCTACATCGAGACCTGTATCAGCCATTAACGATGCCAATGCATCAGACCCCATTGACACGTTGACTGAAGCCGTACAAAAATTACAAAAGCAAATACAAAGACTTCAATTTTCACACAATGACAGACATAGTACATCACCTCGTGGACACGTTCGCGGTACTAACTTTGGCAATCACTTTACACGTGGTTTTTACAAAAAACGCGGAACTAATTTTTCTGGAAGACCCCTTAATGCTAAACAAAATATCAGCTGGCAAACAAACAGTAGAACAGCTGATGCACGGCCTGTGTGCTTTGCATGCCACCGACAAGGTCATACAGCGATAAACTGCAGACTTAAGCAAAGTCACATAAACGGGCAAGGGACGTCACAGGAGTAAAACCTGTGGCGCCCATAGCAGCTAATATTCCAGATTTTACAATTGCACATATTCAGCCTATGAATGTACTTACGACTCAGGGTATTGCAGCTAACAACCAAGTGATTAGTATATTGTTTGACACCGGCAGTGCCGTTAGCATAGTGCATGAACGTTTCGTAACGTCACTCGTATTTCCAATATCTAATAGTTTACTCCTTCGCACAGCAGACAACAAACTACTAGACGTTGGTCATTCGACCCAGTTTCAGTTTCAACTTGCAGGAGTACAATTTACAGAAGAATTACTAGTGGCACGAGAGTTCGCTCACGACCTTCTGTTAGGAATGGACTTTTTGAACAAATATCAAGCTCCTATTAATTTAGCTTCTTACGATATAACTCTTAAGACATCTGACGATAGCACAGTAAATATACACTGTGGCGAGAAACAAAACTGTCACCTGGCTCAAATTACAATTGAACCAGAACAGGACCCTGACACTGTACCTAAGGCATATTGTACACAGGACACTCGTATACCTCCTTTCACTTCCATGAACGTACCAGTAAAAATTAATCTTGATAAACCAGGACAAATTTTGTTAGAACCCAGAGACTCGATTATGCAAAAGAAATGTTTACAAATTTCACCTATCTTATTTGATAATGCAGGACAATGTTCACTACCAGTACATAACAATACTGCTGAACCGAAAGTTATTTTTGCTAGAACAACCCTTGCCAATGCTTATGAAGTATCCCTTATACAGGCTTCTAATTGGTCTTCTACAGATTCCCAACCCATCGAGCTTAAAAACGCTAAATTTAACATTAATTCACAACTCACTTTCGAACAGAAATCTCAAATGACTAGTTTATTACAGAAATACCGTCATGCATTTGCTACAAAGTTGCAAGAATTAGGCCAAACAGATATAGGAGAATTCAAAATAGAAGTCACAGATGAAACACCCATAAAACAAAAACCATATCGTGTATCGCATGCACAAAGAGAAATCATAGATTCCCAAATTAAAGAAATGCTAGATGCCGGGATTATTCGCGGATCCCATAGTCCCTGGAGTTCACCCGTGGTCTTAGTTAAAAAGAAAAGTGGTGAAATGAGATTTTGTATAGATTATCGGAAACTTAATGCAGTTACAAAAACAACTTCCTACCCCCTACCCCTCATAGATGATTTGCTTAGTTACTTAGGCAACTCAAAATGGTATTCCAGTTTGGATTTGTTAAGCGCATATTTTCAAGTTCCTATTGATGAGAAAAGCTAGAAGTATACAAGCTTCGTTACAAGTTCTTCCCAATATGAGTTTAACAGACTAAGCTTTGGACTTGCTAATGCCCCTAGGTTTTTCTCAGAAATTTCTGGTAAATTATTGGGTGATCTTTGTTATAAAAAAGCTTTAGTCTATTTAGATGACATTGTTGTTTTCGCTCCAACATTTCATGAATTATTAACAAACTTAGAAGAAGTCTTTCGTCAACTATGTAAACATAACTTCAAACTAAAACCAGAAAAATGTTTTTTGGTATGTCAAAAATAAAATTATTAGGCTTTGAAGTATCCGCTAAGGGTATAGAACCAGACAATGATAAATTACGAGCTATTCAAAATTTGCCAGTCCCTAAGACCACTCGTGACGTTAGAAAAGTGCTTGGTTTATTTAGCTTCTATAGACGTTTTGTCCCGAATTTCCCTTCTATTGCTTCACCTCTTCCTGAACTAACTCGGAAAAATAAAGATTTTGAGTGGACAGCAACGCAACAAGACTCATTCGATAAATTAAAACAGTTACTAACAACTGCCCCAGTATTAGCTCACTATCAACCAGGAGCCTATTCAGAAATTCATACTGATGCCTCTACGTCAGGAATTGGTTGCGCTCTATTGCAACGCATAGATGGCGAATTGCATCCAATTGCTTACTGTTCACGTTCTCTAAACAAGCATGAAAAAAATTACAGTATCTCGGAACTAGAATTGCTAGAGATAGTATACGGCCTAACACATTTTAGATCATATACTTATGGTTTCCCCGTCAATGTTGTAAGTGATCATCATTCCCTTTGCTATCTTCGAAATTTAAAAGACATCACAGGAAGACTAGCACGCTGGGCTTTAAAACTCCAGGAATATGATTATTCCATCATTTATAAATCAGGTGCAGAACACACGGACGCAGACGCTCTTTCCCGTTTTCCAGTGGATAAACCCAACCCCTATTTAGTGGAACAATTGGACGACTTGCCAACTTGTCTATTAACACCAGTTCAAGTAGCAAATGAACAAGGAGCTGACCCCAAGCTGCTACCCCTAATAACTACGTTAGAAAATCCCCAATCCGGCTCACCTAGGTTACAACGACAGGCAAAAACCTATACTTTACAATCAGGAGTCCTGTACCGCAAAAATGCAGGAAGTTCAGGGCCTTTGCACTTATTGGTCATCCCTGATCAGCTGAAACACGAGATTCTAATATCGTGTCACTAAGATCCTCTGTCAGGACACCTGGGATTCCAGAAAACTTTTACAAAAATCAATTCCAGGTATTACTGGCTTGGGATGAAGAAAGACATTGAAAAATACGTCCGCACATGCCAATCTTGCCAAGGGCGAAAAGGACTGACAAATGTTAAACCAGCTGGTCTTTTACAGCCAATTCCCGTTAATAATGTCGCAGAACGCTTTGGCATTGACCTCATCGGTCCGATTCATCGTTCCAGGCAGGGCAACACTATGATTGTTCTAGCAACTGAATACTTTACAAAATGGGTAGAAGCTCGTGCTATTCCTAAAGGTTCTGTAGAGCACGTAGCTAAATTTGTGTTAGAAACAAGAAAATTTGTGTTAAATTTGTGTTAAACAAGAAACTACGGGAAAATCACCCTTCTTCCTCTTGTATGAACGCAATCCCACCCTTCCCAACGAAGTTCAACTAAAATACACCAAGGACAACCCCTTTGTCCAAACTACACAAAAGCACATTCAGATAGCTCGTCAACTAGCTAAGGAAAGGATCAGGCTAAAACAAATTAAGTACAAAAAAATATTTGACAGAAAAAGACGCACCATTAAATTTCAACCCGGACAATTAGTGAAAGTATTCACCCCAACGAGAATGAAAGGCAAAACGACCAAATTGCTTCATCGGTATCATGGACCATTTCGCATTGTGGAACAAACAAGTCCCGTAAACTACCGCATTAAAAATGTTACTGGACGAAAGAAATATGATAGTATCATACACGTATCAAGACTACATCCCTATTATGCACCTTGATAATTTATTGATATATTTAGTTATAGAGTACCTGTCACAATTGCATTACAATGACTTTAAGATTGAGCATGCAGTATTACTCCCTATATGATTAAGAATGGAAGCAAACCGAAAAAAAAGAAACAAACAAATGTTGCCAAGTCTGTCTATCTCTATCTTTCTCCCCTCCAATGTGTTCAAATGTTTTTCTTTCCCTATTTTCTTTCTCCTAGATAGTTTACCACAACAAATCCAATATGGTTTTCCACTACTTTTGCAATATTTTATATGAATTCTCATTCAATAAGATGATCTTATTATTAATCCAAATTCCTAGAATTCATAACAATCCACACAAAAAATAATCAAATTTCAAAAACTGTCGGTCTCTATCTTCCTTCCTCTTAGATGTTAAATTTTGTTTTGCCTTATCCCTAATGGCCAATGGCCGTGAAATCAACATAGTGGTACGTTGTTTTTATAAAAAGAGGAAGAAAAAAAGAAAAGCTCTGTAGAATTAATAACTATGAGCTGATTCTATGACCAATCTAATTTCCCGGAAAATCCCATAATACTTCAGGAAAAAAAAATAAAATAAAACAAAAGACAAAGAATACATAAAATTATTAAAATGTGCCCTGAATTAATATTTAGTACCGATAATTCTCACTTAATGAATGGCTTTACATGAAATTTAAATTCTGCGCTTCGCTCACGCGAAACAGGAATCAATTCTTTTCGTAGTTACACATATGAATGTTTTCCTCACTCACTCATGTTAAGCAATTCCAAACCTTGGGAACGCATTATACCTTCCACAAATATATAACTAACGAACCCCCACACTCAAAATACAGAGAAAAATGTTCGTTTTCCCTTACATGTAACTCCATTTACAACACTCGTTGTGCTTAATCTCACTCAAAAAAAAAATTTGTCTCTTGATTATAAAGTATCTTTCTAAATCTATAATTACAATGGTTGGTATTTCACTGACCTGATTTGGACCAGCTAGCACGTTATTTCATTCTATACATACACAATAATACACATTAAGTTCAATAAAATAGCACGCGACGTATTAAGATGACATTCACCCATTAAATGATGGAAAACGATTTAACACAGTTACTTTAAAGCATTTTTTTCTCTTCCAAAGTTATAAATACGTAGAACGGACCCACAGATCTAATAATTAACATCTGTACACGCTAGTATGCGGTACTCATGAAAATTGCCGACTTTCATAGGTCAGCAAAAACTAAAATCCTGACGTTGAGATTACACTGTGAAATATACAACTTTGCAAGCTAAACGTTGATGACAGGAAAGACAGACGTGTTCACGCTAAAGAACAAACTTCCATCGTGGATAAGTCCCGTGATTCATATCGAACACATTATTTATATTTTCAAGCAATACAACGTTATAACCATAGTTTCTGAATAGGTATTATTTCTAACACGTATTAATATTATTTTCAGCAAAAAGCCCCTTCCTTCATCCGTTATTATAGACAACTAATTCCTTTCTAAATCATCACTCTTATGAAAGATTATTCGGTTATACTCATTAATTCCCATTACTATAAACTTTTAGCAATGTCTCGGCAAATGGATTCCCCAGAATTCCTCCTCTGGAACATTCGCCGGTATGACAAGGCACATATTCAGCCCTTCTCTTACTCCCTCCCTTCCGAGAAATAAAAAAAAATAATAATAACAACAACTATACCAGCGGTACACCGTGTTTTTTTATTATAAATCAATTCAATGTGACCTTATATTCTCTGTGCTTAAAAGTTATAAGTTATGATCATTGCAACCAAATGCTTAGGATTTGTGAAGATAATGTATGTTTGTAGTATCCTTTGACCTTAAGAACAACCGCGAGGCGTTCTTAGAGGCTATTTTAAGTGTTTATAGATTATATTAGTAATGTGTCCTGTTCCGAATCCATCGCAAGATTTTCGGAAACAGTTTTAGTGAATATATATGCATATACGATGGTACCTTCAAGTTTCAAGCTTTCAAGCTATAAGAGTTTTTTGTATGAGCGATAGAGGTTACATCCTTTGGTGTTCGCGAGACCCTTAGGTTGTGTATGCCTCTCATGGTGCTATGATATAGATACAGCTGTTATAATATAGAATGGGATTTGTCGTGCAAGCGTTTTCCCAAGTTAAAGATATATAGTTACTGATCAGTGTAAATAAAGAAGTTGTGAAGACAAAATAGCATTAATGTTTAAGTATGAATGAGAGCTGCGCAGCGTGAATGTGAAATTTTTGCTGTGGGGGAGACGTCCCTCAATCAGCTTATAGTGAAGAATGATGCTAGTATGAAAGAGAATAAATCAACACAAATCCTAAGATTTAATAAATAATTGTATTAACAATGATGATTCACCAGCAAGGAAAATGATTGAAAGCAAAATAAACAAAAAGAAAGGCACAGAATTTTTTAAACTAAGGTGTTACCTAAGGTTCTAAGTCATAGAATTCAGCTATGTTTAAGTATTGATAAAGAAATCCATGACTTATATTTATTGTTTATCAAAGCAGACTGATCAACTTGATGTAATTATCGTGGTATGCTATTCTAAAGGTACTTCCTCTTACACCAGTCAGTTTTTCTATCATTTATTGAACTTTTAATTCAGCGGGCAGCACATAACTCAAATACATCCTTTGACAATATTCATTATGAATCTGAGACATAACCAATGATCAAGATTAAACTAATCGTTATATCAAGTTCTGTTTACAGGTCACAGCACGATGAGATCTACAACCTATAAACCCCCTCCCCTTTCTGTTGCTATCACTCATAATTACCATGCTATAAAAGCATGCCTAAATTTGTTAGGGACTGATAAACAACAGAAGACTTAACTATTGTCAGTTAACATTTCATTTATAAAACAACCCAACGCACTATAATTTAACACTTGTTTTTAACATCCAGTGACAGTAGAGTACATCATATCTCCAGATAATAAGATCGATATTGTTTATCGATATCTTTGATCACACTTTTTTTGCGAAAAGAAGAAAAGAAACATTATACCTCTTGTTTAAACAATCAATGCTAAACCAGCAAATGTCAGAGTTACTTTTGCTATATTTATGTAAAAAGATAAAGTTATAGGATATCCTTATAGATAGTAAGATGATTGTATCAATGTGACCTCAATTACCATGTATTATGAAGATATGTTATGTAACTCTAGAAACACTTTACTCCAGTATCATCAAGACTAATTGTAACAAAATAGAAAGACATGGTTAACTCTGATATTTGACTGATTTTATGACAACAGTAGACATTTGTTAGGCGTAAGTCTAATCCAGTATATAGATGCTATTATGGCAAGTCATTAGACATGATTTCTGTAAATAATGCCCTATAATTTATAACAAGTACTACTCATTAAATGAACTCCATTTTTCTTTAGCTAAATTGTTATCATTATTACTACTAATTATGTATAATTCAATTGTATAATGATCTTATGAAGAATACTTGTAATTTATTCCAAGTTTATCACTAATGTGTGAACAACCATACTTAAGTGGAACATCTATGCAGTTTCCATAGGTTATTTACTTATGTTATTCAGCCATAAGGCAAACATAAAATTTCATTTTTGTTTACTCTATAAACTTTAACCAATTTTTTTTCCTTCTACCTTTAATAATGGTTCCACATAAATTCCATACATGTTCCATTTATGATAATAATTTGTAAATAGATATAAGAAATATTCAGTTGGTAATTTGATACCTGAAAATCCCTTTCATTTAATTACATTCCCGTGAACTTTAACCCATCCTCACCCCATAGAAATATTCTTGTGCATCAATCCTAACTCTGGATCATTTGTTTTTCTGTTGCGGCATGGATGAACAAACACGTCGAAGCATCAGGAAACACCACCACCATAAGGAGAAAGCAGAGGAGACACCTGGGTCCCTAGCAGTTACTCTTTCCTGGGAGAACCAAAGCACCCCAGATGACCAAGTATCACACCAGGAGTGGCAACCAAGGCTACTCGCGTCTGGAAAGGCACTTAATCTTTCCAGAGGACCTCCTCAACTTCATGGACTCATGGCTTTCGCTGTGAAACCCTGGGTAAAAGCCAAAGCAACTCTACCCAGCAAACTTTTACAGTGGCTCAAATACAATAACTTATAAGTCACTCTTTCGTGTTCTCACCTGCAAGAACTCAGACCCAGCTGAGGTAGGCGAGTGTAAGCTAAGCGGACTATTCAAAAAACCATAAACTCCACTTTCAAACTTTTCATCGGCTCTTCAGTACAGACTTTTCCAAGCAATACCAAAGAGCACCGTACGCTTGAACACGATATCATATAAACAGCAAGCCACAACCGAGGTTCTTCATCAGCTTCCCTGTTTTAAAAGACTAAGTACAGACTACCAAACTGTAGCAGGAAGCCCATTAAACTGTTTTCTCTTTGAAGTCACATTACTTGCGACAGCTAGGGCCTTGTTAGACAAACTTAAAGAAGTAATTACAACCCTTCAGTGATCAAGTGTTGTGAAGTGTCTCCCAAAACTATAAACTCATAGTGGGGGAACAGTGTGTTTCTATGGAACTATGGACTTCATTCAGCGTGGGACACTTCGAAACCAACCCGCATCAACCCATCCCCATTTTCCTGTCCTCTGATTTTCTTTTTCAGGTGTTACAATTATGACTTTTCAAAAAAAAAAAAATATGTACATGTAAATGTTTGTATGCTCTATTGCCTATGTAAGTGTAAATTATTATTTTATTTATGTAAAAATCTTGTTACCAGTCGTTTGGATTTGCTGAGGGCAGCAAAATCTAAACGAGGGGGATGTGTTACGTGTATAAGCTGAGCTAGATTTGGAAATTTCGGTATTCTGTAACATGTATTGATTCTAACAGAAATGTATGTCAAACGTAAATTCCGCTGACTGGCAGTCTGTTGGCATAAGGAAATTATCCACATGTGACCCAGACTGATTCTGCTGACCAGAAGAAATAATAGGTCAATACAGGCTTAAACACTCTCGCTATGATGCAAGCGGTATGATGCAAATTAATAGTTAGTGGGAATCGCTGAATTGACTTTTTGTTGAACCGCTATTTAAGCCTAGTAGAGTTAACCCTCAGTGTGAAACGTCGCAGGGATGTCAGAGGAGACCCTATGTCGATCCCTGTGAGAGGTAACAGAAGTATTTAGCTGACAGTGTATCTACGAATACCATAACCCCCGCCGGACTCAGCAGATTATACCTCTCCGGACAAGCCCAGCTATACACCTGACACATCACCAACGGTAAGATTGTATTAAATAATTATGTCACCAAGTATTACCAAAGCACCCCTGGTCTCTTCTAGACTCAGCGGGTACTCTGTATGATTATTAGATTTCTTAAAATAGAGTTAGTCAGTTTAAGTTGATTTAATGTTTTATTTTTGCACTACCATCCCTATAGCTACACCCCCAGTTGTAGATTAGGTTTGTAAGTCTTCCTCCCCCTTACAATCCTGGTATGCAACATGTGGCGGAGGCTGCCGGTTTCTACCACCCTTATGGTCAGAAATATGGTTTCGATCCTTGTACCTCCAAACTCCCCTATCTTCATGTAATAGTATGGCAGAGTACCAGGGTGTTCCATCAGTACGATCCGTGCTAGTACGGATGGTATTGAAATTAAGGATTTATTATAAATCGGAACAATAAATATAATATTATATTCAAATATTCACACAATAGCTACATCTCCTTCTTGAGTTAATATTCGGACACTATGAGACTTTACATTCGGATAATAAATAACCAATCAATATGAACTCTCTGAAACAAATGATATACTGATTAAATGAAGATAAATAATTCAAAATATTAGTGATAAGACAAATATTAATAACGAAAATTAAAACAATTTACGGTAAACTTTCCTAATATATATCACAAAGACAAATATATCGTGACCTAACACTAAACATTTTGAACTAAAGCAAAGTTAAAACATAATTAACAAGTTTAAATGTAATCAATGTAATATTATTAAGAAAGAATCCCGAACATAACCTGCAGATCAACAAGGGAAGTATTACTTGACGTAAAAAATTACCTCCTACCGGACATATAGACAATTAATATGTATTAAACTGCATTGTAATTACTATTAAATATTCTTTAATAATACATAACGGCGGCTCCAACATGCAGGAAGTTATAAATGTACAGATATTTTAAATGTATGGTCAAATTGCTATTGAAATAATTAAAACAATGAATTATTAGTGACAAATTAGCTATAATGTCAGATAAAATAATTGAAATGCGTCCCCGTAACGAATTGTTTGCCATGAAAAATGATTCTTAGCGACAACTCTATGCTAAGACCAACAAATAACTGCCTTACCCGCTGTTCATCACGACTTGTTTTAGAAGAAGTGAACGCCCACGAAGTGATAATATCCGTGATAAATTCCGAAATAGATCAATCCCAGGTGACGTAACTAAACACGGAAGCATTAAAAAGTATTTAAGTTCTCTATTTGTAACGGTAATAAGGATGGCAGCGCTCTAAGCTCTGTGGAGCCTGGACTAATTTAAGCATCTTTTAATTATAGCCAATTTTATTGTTTGAGGGCTTTATTATTCTTTAATTCATTCACTCATTCACTCAGTCATTCATTAGTTCAGATAATTGTAGTAGTATATCCATATAACCTGTTCTTGAGACCTGTAACAAAGGAGATAATGTATTTATGTTCAGAGCAATATACACTTAACTTTAAACACTACGCAGTTATATATTATTTTAACTATCGCTAATCTATGAAAGGTGGAAGTATTTCGTTCGAAATAAAACTACAAATGTGAGTATTGGAAATGCATTGGAAAAGGAGAAAGGGAGCTTCAACTGTTTGAGGAATGTATATGCGAAAGACGAAGAGAGAGAAAATAACGTCAATAACAAATCTATCGATGAGTACCTGAGTTGATACTGGAATGTTGTATAAAACCACCTACGTTTCATGTGGCAAAAGTCTTTTTATTTTCCTTTGAAACTTAAATAACTGTCCGCCGAACACACTGGTTAGGTATAAGGAAACTGAACCGTACTGGCGCAACTAACAGATGCAAAGCCACCTCCCTCCCATAGGTCAGTCTTTCAAGTATCGGAATACATTTTCTTGCGTCTGTACAATAAATCAAAGTTGACCACAGCGCCAACTCCTCTTTATACTAAACCTAACCCTAATTTCAGTGCAGTTTAAGGCAGAGTTCGCAAGTTGTTTGCAGGTTTCCATAAGAAAATCTGCTCTACTAAATGTGTATAAAACAATTGCGTAATCATCACACCTGAAAAATAGAGAATCACTGCAGTTTTCAAAATCTTGTAACGAAAAAACTAGAAAGGAACCCTGAACCACGTATGTTGCAATATCGCCTGTTTTTGTGGATATTACATATCAGCATTAGCTCCCATTTTAGCTTCCAAGGAATGTCTAAAATGTAAACGAATAGACTTTAGAATTACAAGTAATGATGAAGTTACTTAAATAATTAATTGAAGAATTAGAAATAAAGATTTACAGATAATCATTATGTCCATTTTACATGCTTTGCGCACTTGCTGTACTTTTGTTTCCGGTTCTTTTTCTGACGCCATCTTGTGTTTCTTATTCAGACAGTTGAAGACCTGGACCAAATTGCGCAGAGCATGCGGTCGGCAATGTAGCAGAATAAACCTAATAGCGCTGTGTAAACTTACAAAATGGTCCGGTAATAATACATACCCTGGACGTTTTTTCCTGTCAAATAAAGGTCCTGTACCAATATTACGCAAGTCCCGAATTCTATGTTCAAAGGCTGCACTTCATAAACTCTTAACGGTGTACCGCTTGGCTCTCACCAAGGCTGCCCGGGTTCGATCCCAGGCGACCGCAAATTGAGATTTGTGGTGGACAACACGGCGTTGGGGCGGGTTTTCTCCGGGACCTCCGGTTGACCCCGCTATCTCATTCCACCGGTGCTCCATCTTCATCTCGTGCATCATCAGTGTCACCGCCTGCGGTGCCGTATGCAGTAAAAGCGGGCGTTAAACCCTACACATTCATTCTAAACGGTGTGTATGAAAGAAGGATGTTACTTACTTACATTTGTATATGATATACCACAATATTAGCAACAAAATTAATCACTAAAAAGAATGTTGGAGCAAATCTATATCGTGGGTTAAGCATGCTAAATGTTGGTTAAACATCTAGACCCTTTATCTTTCTTGTAACAACAAGGAAATGTGTAATAACTTTTATCTTACATTTTTAACAGGTGTAAAAATAAGCCCTTGTTGAAGATTTGATTGAGGAAGTAGTGTGAGTTAAATATATTAACGTTTTGCTATAAATATGCGTTATGAATAAGCCGATTTTGTTATTTTAAATTGCCCTCCAGGGAGGACCAGTAATGGAGAAACGCGTTCCCCTGCCCACAGATGGATCTACCTGTAAAATTGCATAGTAGGAAATAAAATTTCTAAATATTCGCAAAGATAAGTAACAAATTGGAATTATGTTATTTAAATATAAAGTAAAATTTCATAGTAGGAAATAAAATTTCTAAATATTCGCAAAGATAAGTAACAAATTGGAATTATGTTATTTAAATATAAAGTATATTAAATTGATTCCAATAGCATGGAGACGAGGAGTAGTTATACCATTAAGTGAGATAAAATCTAAAAAACTAATAATTGTTTATGGGAAGGGAAGACTTCTAAATTGAATATATGTGTAGCGCTGTTTGCTTCCCTTTCTATGATTTCCTTCTAATAATGTTCTACTAATGTAAACTATATTTAATTGATGCCTATGGCATTGAAACGAAGAGTAGCTATACCATACATTGAAATAAAATCTAAATACCTAATAATTGTTTATGCGAAAAGAAGCCTCCTAAATTGAATGTATGTGTAGAGCTTTTTGCTTCCCTTGCTTTGATTTCGGTGTTATGGAAGATAACCTCTGCCCATATGATATTTTGAGTATATAATTTCTAACAAGAATCTCCAGTATATAGAATGTGCTGGTGATTTAGTTGTAATGCTGGTATGTGTACATGCTTAAGACAAAGTGAACCGTGGTTTAAATCCAAGCTATGGCTCCGGCTCTACCTTTCCACGGTTACTGTCACAGCATAGTTAATTACTTTATACCTCTCGCTTACATATATTTTGCTTTAATGTCACTAGATTTTGTGTCCAGAACTGAGATAATACAAACCATTATTGTTTATGACTAAGAAAGGTTATGAAATTGTATTTACTGCTTTCTCTTCTTCAACCACATGGGTTTAATGTTACTACAGCCTACTCGATACATGTAGTGTATACAGCTATAATATTTACAATTGCAGGTGAAATAATGTGTATGATGCCACCCCTGGATGATCGATTTGTTTTCAGTTTTCATTTTCTATCTTAGAAATGTGTAAGCAACATACTTGTGATTCACATTCATCTACACGTGAAAGATTAGCGGCTTTCACTTAACTACGTTTGTATGCAATTAGACTTTTCTTCCTAATAGTAGTGGTTCTGTGTACTTTATATTCTAGAGGTCCGTAGTTCGAATGTCGGTCAGGATCCGCTATCTGGGTAAGGTATTTTTTGCGGGTTTCCCTTATCCTGAAAGATTAATTTACGGTAACTATAAACTTCATGGTCCCTGGACACATTTGAGCATCATTGCACCCATTTCATTCACCGTCCGATATGACTTAAAGTTGGAGGACGTAAAATTCCCAAAACAAAAGAAAAAAACCTATTTCGATATGCCAACTTCTATCTAAATACATTACATGTATTGTCATACCAATAACCTTAAACAACCAGCAAACCTACAAATGTGTATCCATACTTCCTGGAGTTGTTCCAAAGTGATGTGATTCAGAGGTTGCACTATTACAAAAACAATATCTTCACCCCCTCAAATGTATTCCGATGTACGCTAGACTGACCTACTTACTATTCATAGTAGAGAAGGTAAAATATAGGATAACTTTAAAGTTACAAAAAAGTACCAGCCATTCGAAAATGAGTCTAGCTGTGTTTCTTTAATTTTATATTTCTCACTTTTTAATTAAATGCTACAAAAGTGTCATCGTTGTTCACAAAACTGAAATTCTGATAGAATAATACAAGCTAAAGGTCTGCCAGCTAAACGAAAGAGTGGGTGTAGCCAAAATAGTCGTACCCATGCCATCCACTGGGAACACGTAGAAGCACAGTGTCATTCCATTTTAGGTTCCCATTAATGGATGCTTCTGTTTCTGACGGACGTACGTTCACAAAGTTAGGCGAACGTTAATAATTCTTTGTAACAAATATTTACAAGAACTCCTTTTACTGCGGTTATCGCCTTTAAAGTCATCATAAAGCCAGCAGATTGAATTTTTTACTGATCCCTTAATGCCTACTGAACTTCCTTATTGCCCTTGCATGTAGGTACACGACTTTAGCAATAGAATATGTTGCACGTGAAGGGCGATAATTATGTGAATGAAACACGTACGATATTTTCTAGATTCCACATACGCACACACTCACACAAACTTGCCCAGTGTGCGCGCGAGGAGAGAGGAAGAGAGACAGAACCACTTCATGTCGCATTACATATGTGAATCTTTCCACACAATGCATCTTTTACTGTTCAGCTGCCTTCAAAACAATATTTGTGCTGTCTTGTTTTAGACGTACAGCAATTGTTCCTATCCAACTGTGCCCTACACACCGATATGTGGATATCTAATTTTTGGTTGGAATGCAACATTTGCTCTACTTACATTAGTAGATAGTAGACCACCAAAGACTATTCATATACTATGTAGCATTTGCAGAACGTGGAGTGCGTCAGGGAGAAGATAAGGAGGTCCATCCTTGCCCAATCTGCCTTACTTTTATTACAAGCGGCGTCCAGAAAAACGTTCTGTTTCAAGTTATCTCCGCTGCAGCGCTGCGATGGTAGTTCCTCACATGCGCGGTAGACGCTCCGTATCAAGGAGAAAAAACTGCACCATTGTGAGATCGCTGTCGGCCAAGTACACTTTGTTGTGCTTGTTTACAATGTCGATGTTGATTGAAAATCCCGCCGCTTGTGAAAACAGAACTGTGATTCGTTTTCTGAATTCTGTGAAAGAGAAAAAAAATTGATATTTATCAACATATTTCCGATCTAAAAAAGTTTGGTGTTTCTCCACAACAGCGCACGCCAAACACTGCAAATGCGACGAAAAATGTCCTACAGGGATTTGGCTGGGACGTTTTTGTCCACCCTCCGTACAGCCCTTACCTCGCTCCTAGCAACTTTCATCTGATTTTGCATCTCAAATCATTCCCTGGCGGTCAACACTTCAGCAATGACAAAGAGCTGAAAGAAAATGTTTCCAGCTGGTAGAAGACACAGGGGGAAAACGTCTATGAAGAAGTTATACAAAAATGTTTGCCTCGTTATGACGAATGCCTGCAAAATTTCGGCAGTTATGTGGAAAATTAGTTTAAGGGTTGTAGAATTTTGAGCAATAAATAATTTGTGTGTAACTGTACACAATTTAATTGTATTACCTAACAGAACTTACTTTCTGGACGTACCTCGTTTTGTTAGTCTGTTGTTAGGAATAGCCGCGACTACGTGAAATTGCAAATTTGAGATCATCATCCACAAGTAATACTTTGTGACACATTGTACAACAATTCTTTCAAAGTAAGGAGGTTAAATTAATTACCTGGATTGTGTCTTATCTATATGAGAGAAAAGAGAAGGTGGAAATAAACACACATATCAGTTATCAAAAGGAAACCTCAAATTGTAAAATGTCCTTTAAAGGAAACGCAGGTAATTCTGTGGTAATTCCGGATTAGAACGCGGCATATTTCGATTAAAAACCACAGTGTTAGTGCAGAAATGGCTGCGCATGGTACTATACAAGGGCGGCCTTTTTGATTCTTTGTATAGTATCATTCTCATTACTGCTTGATCATTTGGTATCCTGTTGGAACTTATACTTAACTAGTAACACGTATTTTCACATTCCAATCGAGAAACTTAACCTGGAAGTACGGATCAGCGTCGCCAACTCAATTAGATGGGATCTAGTTACATGTAGAGCAAAATCCCGCTACAAAAATATAAAAAATAACCACAAACCCTTCTCTTTGAGATCACAAGATGAGCCAGATGTTGCAATTATTAGTGATTATGATGGTCCTCTGATTGTTTAATGAGGCTGTTAATATACCTAATAAATTATTAGCTCTCACTACAAATAAGTGTAGGAGATCTGCACTGGATGCCTAAAGTAGTTTAAGAGTCGTCACTGTACGAAGATTTTATTGTCACTGTAGCACGTTTTGACAAATTATACATAGATTTTCCAAATTTATTTACAACTTTATCAGTTAATGTGTATGAGATACAGTAATTCCCTTTGTTCTGAATGCCAAACTGTACCATTAGGGGGTCAGTGTTCAGTTATTCCTTTTTTTAGATTTAATGTCAGTCATTATGGTATACATTCTTTCCACATCACGTTTCCATGTGGCAATATAAGTAATGGTTTAGTCAATTTTGAAATATTCGAGAGGACATAATTTCCTTCAAAACGAATTTCTCCTGCTTGGCACCAGAGCATAAGGGCACTGTTTGATTCAGTTACCTTTTCTATAATGTATCATTGGTGACATAAACCCAAACGTATTAAAACGTACTATTGACTTGAAAAGTTAAGAGTGCATTATAAATTGCAATGAAGCCTGAGACCCTGGAGGTAGCCAGCGTTAACAAAGTTTGTCTAGGATGATGCACGCTGAACCTTTGTCTACTGTATATTTTACGAATTCCATTAATTGTTAAATCTGCAGCCTGAATGATTTCAAAGGACTTTCAGATTCAGAATATATAAATTCACGGAAGGGTTAATATCTCCAGTCTTCAGAAGGATATTTGCTAGTGCCTGCTGTGTAAAGAGAAAGTTACACGTTTAACCTTCTTTGGCATAAGAAGTATTCATTTACTTCCGGAGCAGAATTTCTCAGGCGATTTCGTCTATGCCGCGCATGCGAGGGGCCCGGGCTCGATTCCTGTAGCCGAACTATCTGGCCCATAGGTTTCTTTCGGGAGATTTCCCAGGTCACCAGGCGAATACCGGGTGGGCTAAACGCATCCACCGAATTTCTTGTGCCTCCATTTCTCACCATTATCATTTCACGTCGTCTCTCCCCTGGTGGCCGTTGGTTGTCTTGGTGGTGCATGGCAGTATGATATGCTCTGAGAAAATTCCTCCCTTGGTAGACGTTTACCGGTCTACGATCTCAGTCTTGTGGTGGGGCTGTATCCGAATGGCAGAAGGGTGGGATATACTTTCTCCTGGCCTGCCAGAGATCCTCCATGTAGTAAAATGTACTAAAATGTGCCCTCTGAAATGTCCTGTCTCCTTGGCATGGCTGCCCTTTGCCTCCTCTCGCCACATCCTTCCTCCTGGTGGTGCTCCCAATTAGGGCTATAGGCATAAGAACTCGCAACTAACTCTCCGGGCCGATTCCCCTCCGTAAAGTAGGCCAGTCCGGTCCAGTCCATTCCAGTCAAGTACCAATGAGTTGTCCCATAATAGTACATCATCTTCCAAACTAGAGTTACAATATCAACAGTGTGCGAATATAAGTGTATCTATAGAATATTTATTCACTAGTGCTCGGGTAGGACAAGGAACAAAGCTGATTTTGTGTAAGATATAGTTATGTGAACTTGCCAATCTGTAGATATAACTTTCTAATTCAAAGCCCAGAAATATGATACAGTCAATTTCTTTTAATAACACAATTTTAATCCCAGCTTCTATCGGAGAGTATGAGTTATGATGAGTTGTATGTGTAACAAGCTTTGTTTTCTCTTACTTCGCATATAATTTATTAGCTGTAAACAAGAACTTATGACACAATTCTAAACATAATTGTTATAAATTGCACACTAATTTCAATGTTTACTGACCACCAGGACACTAGTTCCATCAGCAGATAAAGATATACCTGAGATATCCTTTATATAAGGTGATGTGTCCTGCATATAGATGAGAAATAGTAAATGCCCTGACACTGAACTTTGTAGTACTCCATCTACTATCATTTTACAATTTGATGTTTCCTTTTGATAACTTATATCAGTGTTTATTTCCACTTTCTCTTTTCTCTCATATAGATATGCCACAAACCAGGTAATTCATTTAACCTTCTTACTTAGAAAGAATTGTTGTACAATGTGTCACAAAGTATTTGTTGTGGATGACGATCTCAAATTTGCGCGGCTATTCCTAGCAACAGACTAAGAATACGAGGTACGTCCAGAAAGTAAGTTCTGTTAGGTAATACAATTAAATTGTGTACAGGTACAGAAAAATTATTTATTGCTCAAAATTCTACAATTATTAAACTAATTTTCCACATAACTGCCGAAATTTTTCAGGCATTGGTCATAACGAGGCAAACTTTTTTGTATAACTTCCTCATAGAAGTTTTCCGCCTGTGTCTTCAACAAGTTGGAAACACTTTATTTTAGCTCTTTGTAATTGTTGAAGTGTTGGCCACCAGGGAATGATTTGAGATGCAAAAACAGATGAAAGTCACTAGGAGCGAGGTAAGGGCTGTACGGGAGATGGTCAAAAACGTTCCAGCCAAATCCCTGTAGGATGTTTTTCGTCGCATTTGCAGTGTGTGGTAGTGTGCTGCCGTGGTGAAGCACAGAATCTTTTGAGATCACAAATATGACGATAAATTTCAATTTGTTTCTCTTTCATAGCATTCAGAAAACGAATCACAGATCTGTTTTCACAAACGGCGGGATTTTCAATCAACATCGACATTGTAAACAAGCACAACAAAGTGTACTTGGCCGACAGCGATCTCACAATGGTGCAGTTTTATTTTCCTTGATACAGAGCGTCTACAGCGCATGTGAGGAACTGCCATCGCTGCGCTGCACCGGAGATAAATTGAAACAGAACTTTCTTTCTGGAAGCCGCTTGTAATAAAAGTAAGGCAGATGGGGAAAGCATGGACTTCCTTATCCTCTCCCTGACTCACTCCACGTTCTGCAAATGCTACATAGTGTATGAATATGTCTTTGGTGGCCTACTATCTACTTATGTAAGTAGAGCAAGTATTGCATTCCAACCAAAATTTAGATATCCACATATCGGTCTGTGGGGCACAGTTGGATAGGAACTATTGGTATATGTCTAACACATTACAGGTAAAATATTGTTTTTTGGAACTCAGCTAAACAGTAAAACATGCATTTTGAGGAAGATTCACATATGTAACGCGACATGAAGTGGTTCTGTCTCACTCTTCCTGTCTCCTCGCGCGCGCTGAGCGCGTTTGTGCGTGCGCGCGCGCGCGCGTGTGTGTGTGTGTGTGTGTGTAAATATGTGTGAGAGTATATGTGTAAATGTGTGGGAGCGTGTGTGGATGTGTAAATGTGTGTAAGTGTGTGAGTGGTGAGTGTGTGTGTGTGTGTGTTTGTGTGTGTGTGTGTGTGTGTGTGTGTATGTGTGTGAGGTTTTTTTTTTTTTTTAGTAATTTACGTCTTCAAACATTAAGTCATATCGGGCGATAAATGAATTGGGTGAAATTGTGCTCAAATGAGTCCGGGGTCCATAGAGCTTAGAGTTACCCGACATTCGTCTTACAGGATAAGGGAAAACCCCGGAAATTACCTTATCCATGTAACTCACCCTGAACGAGATTCGAAATTGGGACCTCTTGAATGTATGTGTGTGGTTGTCTGTGTATATGTGTGTATGTAAAAACCGAACAAAGTCGTACGTGTTTCACTCACATAATTGTCGCCAGTGACGTGCAACATATTCTATTGGTAATGTTGTGTACCTATGTGCAATGCAATAAGGAAGATTCGTAAGCACCAAGTGATCGTTAAACGAATTTCAGTCTGTTTGCTTTATGATGACTTTAAAGACGATAATCGCAGTAAAAGAAGTTCTTGTATATATATATATACATATATATATATATATATATATATATGTCACAAATAACTGTTTACATTAGCCTAACCTTGTGAACGTACCACCGTCAAAAACAGGAGCATCCATTAATTGGAACCTAAAATGTAATGGCACTGTGCTTCTACGTGTGCCCAGCAGATGGCATTAGGTACGTCTAGTTTGGCAACATCCACTCTTCCTTTTAGGTGGCAGAACTTTAGCTTGTATTATTCTATTCTAATTATTGCTTTGTGAACAACGACGACATTTATGTGGTATTTAATTAAAAAGTGATAAATATGATACTACAGAAACCCAGCTAGACTCATAGGCTCTAGGGATTAGAACGCGGCTCATTTCAATTGGAAACCACAACGATAGTGTACCACGCGTGTCATAGGTTGCCTATGTAAACTTACTTCATGTATCATTATCAGCTTCCGCAATATTCTTTAGTACTGGTTTGTATTTTCGAATGCCTGGTACTTTTTGTAACTTTAAATTTATCTTATATCTTTACCTTCTCTACTATGAATAGTAAGTAGGTCAGTCTTGTTTACGTCGGAATACATTTGAGGGGGTGAAGATACTGTTTTTGGAATAGTGCAACCTCTGAATCACATTACTTTGGTACAACTTAAGGAAATTTGGATACACATTTGTATGTTTGCTGGTGGTTTGAGGTTATTGATATGACAATCCAGGTCTTGTATTGCAGATAGAAGTTGGCATATCGAGATAGTTTCTTTCTTTCTATTTTTTTGGAAATTTTACGTCCCCCAACGTTAAGTCATATCGGACGATGAATGAAATGGGTGAAATGATGCTCAAATGTGTCGAGGGTCCATGAAGATCAGAGCTACCGTACCTTAATATTTCAGGATAGGGAAACCCCAAGAAAATACCTTATCCAGCTAGCGGAACCTGGCCCTCTAGAATTAAAGTTCACACCACCACTACTATTAGGAAGAAACGTCTGATCCATACAAACGTAGTTAAGTGAAAGCAGCTCATCATTCACGTGTAGATGAATGAGAATCACAAGGCTGTTGCTTACACGTTTCTAAGATAGAAAATGAAAACTAAAAACAAGTTGATCATCCAGGGAAGGTATCACAGAGATTATTTCACCTGCAAGTGTAAATATTATAGCCGTATACACTACATGTATGGTGTAGGCTCTAACAACATTAAACCCATGTGGTAGAAGAAGAGAAAGCAGTAAACACTTATTGGTAAACTTTCTTTGTCATAAACAATATCTGATTTGTTAGATATTATCTCAGTTCTGACCACAAAATCAAGTGACATTAAAGAAAAATATATGTAAGCGAGAGGTATAAAGTAATTAACTATTCTGTGACAGTAACCGTAGAAAGGTACAGGTGGAGCCATAGCCTTGATATGTACCACGGATCACTTAGTTTTAACCATGTCAACATAACAGCATGACAAAAATATCAGTAGCACATTCCAAGTACTCGAGATACTTTTTAGAAATTATATACTCAAAGGAACATATGGACGTAGGTCAATCCTATAACACTTCATAGCAATGAATGCAAAAAGCTGTACAGATATATTCAATTTAGAAGGCTTCCCTTCTCGTAAACGATTATTAGTTTTTTAGATTTTATCTCAATGTTTGGTACAGCTACTTTTCGTTTCCATGCAATAGGCATCAATTAGATATAGTCTATATTGTCCGAATATAATTAGAAGGAAATCATGGCAAGGGAAGGAAAAAGCTCTACACATATATTCAATTTAGAAGGTTTCCTTTCCCATAAAAAATTATTAGTTTTCTATATTTTATATCACTCTATGGTATAACTACTCCTCGTCTCCATGTCATATGAATAAATTAAATATAGCTTATATTTAAATAACATACTTACAATTTGTTACTTATCTTTGCGAATATTTAGAGATTTTATTCCCTGCTATCCAATTTTACAGGTAGAGCCATCTCTGGGCAGAGATACGAGTTGCTCCATTACTAGTCTTCCCTGGCGGGCAATTTTAAATAACAACAAAATCGCCTTATTCATAACGTGTATTTATAACAAGACGTTAATGTATTTCACTCACACTACTTTCTCAATACACACTTCCACAAAGGGTTATTTTTCCACCTGATCAAAATGTACGATAAAAGTTATTACATATTTCCTTGTTGTTACAAGAAAGATAAAGGGACAAGATGTTTAACCAACATTTGAAAATTAACCCACGAAAGAGATTTTCTCCAACAATCCTTTTAGTGATTAATGTTGTTGCTATTATTATTGTATATCATATACAAATGTGAGTAAGTAGCCTCCTTCTTTCATACACACCGTTTAGAATTCATGAAGTGCAGCATTTGAAAATAGAATTGAGGACTTACGTAATATTGGTACGGGATCTTTATTTGACACGAGAGAACGTCCAGGGTATGGAATATTATCAAACCATTTTGTAAGTTTAGACAGCGTTATTAGGTTTATTGTGCTAAATTGCCGACCGCATGCTCTGTGCAATTTCGTCCAGGTCTTCAAGTGTCTGAATAAGAAACCTAAGATGGCGTCAGAAAAATAACCGGAAACAAAAGTACAGCAAGGGCGCAAAGAATGTAAAATTCACATAATGATTAGCTGTAAATCTTTACTTGTCATTCTTTAATTAATTCTTTAAGTAACTTAATCATTACTTGTAATTATACAGTCTATTCGCTTACATTTTAGACATTCCTAGGAAGTTAAAATAGGAGATAAAGCTTAATTGTAATATCCATAAAAACAGGTGATATTAAACTTACGTGGTCCAGGGTTCCCTTCTAGGCTTTTCGTTCTAAGGTAATGAAAACTGCGCTGATTTGCAATTTTTCAGGTGTGATGCTTACGTAATTATTTTATATACATTTAGTAGATCAGAATATCTTATGGAAATCTGCAAACAGCTAGCGAACTATGCCTTAAACTACACTGCAAGTAAGGTTAGCTTTACTATGGAGAGGAGTTGGCACAGTGGTCAGTCTTAAATACGGTGCAGACGCGAGAAAATGTATTCCGATGCTTGGATGACTGACCTATGGGAGTGAGGTGGGTTTACGTCAGTTAGTTGAGCCAGGAAGGTTCAGTTTTCTTATTCCTAAACAGCGAGTGCGGGGCACAGTTAGTTAAGCCTCACAGGAAAATAAAAGCAACTTTGCCACATGAAACGTAGATGGTTTGATACAACTCTCCAGTATCAAATTAGGTATGTATCGATCTTTTGTTATTGACGTTATTTTCTCTCTCTTCGTCTTTCGCATATACATTCCTCAACCATTTAACCCCCCTTTCTTCTTTTTAAATGCATTTCCAACACTCACAATTGTAGTTTTATTTGGAACGAAATACTTCTACCTTTCATAGATTAGCAATACTTAAAATAATATTAAACTGCGTGGTGTATAAATTAAGTGTGTCTTGTTCCGAAAATAAATACATTATTTCCTTTGTTACAGTTCTCAAGAACAGATTAAATGGACGTTCTACTACAATTAATATAACCACCAAGTTACCAAACGACTTGACACCAAAATGACTTAACGTCCAACAAAATATATAAAATAATTATTTTGTTTGATAATGACAGTTCATATACAAAATCACATTAACGTCACCGGTATGTCGAAGGTTTAACGAAGGGGTTCTTTAAATGTCAGTAAAACTTATTTGATACATTTCACGTTTAATTTATCCTCCGGTGGGACAGACTCCGGACTAAATAAATGAATGAATGAATAAATCAATGACATAATGAATTAATGAATAAATGAAAAACAAATGAATAATAAAGCACCCAAATTATCATATTGGACAATAAGTGAAATGACACTTAAATTAGTGCAGTCTCCACAGAGCTTAGAGCGCTGCCATCCTTATTAGCATTACAAAATATAGAACTCAAATACTATTTAATGTTTCCGTGTTTAGTTAGGTCACCTGAGATAGATCTATTTCGGAATTTACTACGGATATCACGTCGTGGGCGTTCACTACTTCTATAACAACTCGTGATGAACAGCGCGTAAGGCAGCTATTTGTTGGACTAGCGCAGAAATTTTGTCCCTTAGATCCCGCAGTGTAATAAGAACATATAGTTGTCACTAAGAATCACTTTTTATGACAAACAATTCGTTACGGGGATTCATTTCAATTACTTTATCTCACATTATATCCAATTTTTTAACAATAATAGTTCATTATTTTAATAATTTCAATAACATTTTGACCATTCACTTAAAATATCTGCACATTTATTACCTTCTACATTTGGAGCTGTTGTTATGTATTATTACTGAGTATTTAATAGTAATTACAACACATTTTAATATACATTAATTGTCTATTAGACTGGTTGGAGGTCAGTGTTTACCTCAAGTAACACTTTAACTGTTTATTTGTTGGTTATGATCGGGATCCTTTCTTAATAATATTACATTGATTACATTTAAATTTGTTAATTTTGTTTTAGCTTTGCTTTAATTAAAAATAGAACTATAATGTTTATTGCTAGGTCAATGCATATTTGTCTTTGTGTTATATATTAGGAAAGGTTACTGTAAACTGATTTAAATTTCGGTATTAATATTTGTCTTATCTCTAATATTTTGAATTATTAGTCTGTATTTAATCAGTATTTTATTTGCTTTAGAGAGTTCATATTGTTTGGTTATTTATTATCCTAGTGTAAAGTATAACAATGTCGAAATATTAACTCAAGTAGGACCTGTAACTGTTGTGTTAATATTTTAATATAAAATTATATTTATAGTTTGGATTGCATAATAAATCATTAATTTAATTATAAGCTGTACTAGCTGGGATAATACTGATGTGGTACACTCACATCACTTTTTTTACTCTTGTACAAACACTTATTTCTCAATACTTCAACATAAACATCTTATTTTAGTTACATGGGAATAGAGTAGACGTTAAGTGATAGTCAGATGTTTTTAACCGTTTGTCTGGGGGACGTCTTTGAAACCATAATGTCATTGTAAATTCCTTTTTCTGTTTTAACATTATTTTGTCTCAGCGTTCTAAGATCCAAATTGCATCTTTCCATATCATACACATATTTTTAAATACGCTTTAATTAAGGAGCTATCAAAATGTATACGTGTTGTCACTGAAGGCTCTCTATTGAACTTTTCGACCTTAGCGAAATACTTTCCACACCCAAGTACGACAGAAGGACTTCCCCTTTTAGAAAGTGTAACTATTGTGGAATTGTGGAATATAATCAAGAGTAAATCTGAAACGGCTGGCCTTACAAAATAAAATGTTTCAGACATACATTGTATGTTACCACAAGATCTACATTCCATGAGATGTAGCATTTCCTTTATCTCTTACACTTTACAGTTATTTAAAGAGATCCAGAGCGAAAAGGTGTTTTAAGAACATTTCCGGCATATAAACATATGTATTCAATTTATCATTAATATGCTTTAAAAATATAATATTTTAATTAAAAAGATTAGATCACATTTTCGATAAAATCGAGATATTCTAAAATGTTTCCATTGAAGGGGGAGATTTTCTTGAAAGTCTTACTTGTCGTCCTTTAAGAAGCGAAACCTATATAAAACTTCGGCATTTAACATTCATTCGTGTATTGGGTTATGTTGTGAGTATTTATTCCACATTTGGGTATTCCATTTCTAAAGGAATCAGGACATTGTATTTTTGGGTATAATGCAATTCTACAAAAAGTACTATTTTAACGCTAAAGTAGAGACCAACGAAAAAACCGGTAGAAACTTGCAAATTAAATATCCGGCG
Organism: Mantis religiosa; assembly: GCA_030765055.1. Lineage (NCBI taxonomy): Eukaryota > Metazoa > Arthropoda > Insecta > Mantodea > Mantidae > Mantis > Mantis religiosa. The sequence continues at coordinate 240,344,603 of CM060950.1, read as the reverse complement.
TGCTTCCTGACTGACTGCGATCACAGCGACACGCAGTCTCATGCAACACAAGGTAGACGTAAAACATTGCAGATGGCTCTCACGTTATAATTTCAATGTGTATAGGTGAGTAACTTAGTTATTAAGCACCTTTTGCAACATACTGGAACAGTGATGTTTTGTTTTAAGTGCAAAGTAGGCGTATATGTTACCTATAATAAGTTAGAGGTACATTACACAAAATGTTTCATATAGGCGGAAAAGAAACATCGTGTTTCAGAAATGAAGGCTATAGACATTTTTATAAGTAAGTAATTTCAAGTTATTTCTTCCATGAACGTATTCACCTTTATTTAGCATATTTAGAAAGCTTTGTGAACAGCTCTAGCACATTATAAGTACACTGCGTAGAGTTATATAAACCAAATTTAAAGATTATTCCATGTATTTCCACATGAAATGCCTATTCTCTGCATATCATGTCTAAATTCCGTAGAATAGTTTGGAAATTAACATTCGCAGAATTAGATGCATTATGCGTGTACTTGTATTTAAATTAACAACAGGAAACTTCTGTTCATATATAGTACCATGAGATCACATAAATGTTGAGGCAAGTATATCAATTTTGTTTGATTTATTATTGTATGTCTATCTTTGTTACTTGTTTCGCACTCAAAATTACTGAAACTGGAAACTCCTCCCACAACTTGTCTTCAATACCAAATATTGATTGATCTGTTATTTTACACAATGGCCCAGTAACACTAATTGCAACAGGAAAACCGTCAATTCGGGTTAGTATAGTTGACAGCAACACCTCTACAGGACTTACGTAACAACAGGTGGGGAGATGAAACTTACTTCACAATAAGAAATCAATCTTGCCAAAGCTATTTATTTCCCCTGTCGTATATTTGCTGTCGAATACCAAATATTGGTTTGGTTAGGTTCAAGTTAGTTACTTAACTGGTACCGAATGTAATGTTGAGGTCAGACTACCAGTTAACATCTAACCTGAGATAACAATGCTGTCAAATTTTGGGAGTATCTCTATCAACAGTTCAGTATTATACTGTACTAAACGCATACCACGTGACTCAGCTGTACCTAGGTATGTAACATATAGTTTATAATCTAAGGTAACAACTTTGACGAATAATATTATTATATAATTATTCCTTAAAGTCCTGAATGAGAGCCAAGCAGCCGTGAAAGTATTTGAAATTTTTTTTTTTCATAGATACAATGAGTGGCTAAGTGACAGAGGAATGATGTCCCGAAGGACGGTAAAGAAAACGTTTATGTCTCAGTGGATTAGCGACCGGAATGTAGTGAAGGAAAGAGCATTCAAACCTAATATATGAAACCGTTTATAATTTTTCGTTCAGGCATTTTCTGTAATTTTATCAACCAATTACTATATCATCTAAATATTCCAGACAGCGTTTGCCTAAGTTCTGAATGTTGTTATTATTCTCCCCGTTCCTGAGTCAATAAGTACCTCACCTTACACAGTGGATTGTTATCTCTAATACCTCTCTGATTTACGATTTCGGTTTTGAGTATTTAGATAAATAAATAAGTAAATAAATGATAATAAAGCTCTCAAACCGTCTTATTGGACGATGAATAAAATGATGCTCAAAGGTGTCCAGGCTCCACAGAGCTCAGAGCGCCTCCATCCATATTACCGTTACAAAATGTAGAACTCAAATACTTTTTAACGTTTCCGTGTTTATTTAGGCCAGCTTCCTAAATTTTCCGAAAGGAAAACCAAAAATATGGGAGTCTACATATGTATAAGGACTAAAAACGCGTATTATACACAGGGAGGTAAATTTCATATTAGGTAATATTATTGGCAGCACTGACTTCTTATGTCCTTAGAGAGGACCATCCATAATGCGGAGTTACTGATGGTGCTGCTTGAGTGTCTAGTCAACACTTGTGCTTGTGCCTCTAGGAGCGTAAGATATCCCACCGTAAAATAGATAATGATACGACGCTGCGGGACGGAGTGTGCAAGTACTTTAAAGCTCTGTGGTCCGTGCTATCAACTAATTTAAAGTGGAAATAGACCACTAAGCTATCCCCCTCATTCTCTAAAGAAGATATAATTGTGAATTATTACATGTAAGAAATTTGTGTTCCAGAGGTTGGAGCAGGAGGGCGCCATCATAATTATAAGTTCTTCAAAGTAGTTTAAACGGTATATTGGAATTGCTCATCGGGCATGCAGGGCTTCCGCTTCGTTATACCCCATGATGCGGTCAGGGATGTCCAAACCCCTTACGTTGCGCCCTTTTCAGTCTTTGATTCTGCCAATAAAGCTTTAAGGGTGCGAGGTCTGGGGCATGGCCGCAGGAACCAATCTGCTGCAACTCCAGCGTGTACAGAATAGATGCCTCTGGGCCATGTACTCTGTGGGCTGGTGGTTTCCCGCAAAATAACTTAATGAAGCCTCATCTCTTCACTATGTGGAAGATGTCATTAGGGGCCGGGCCACAAAGTTCTACGCGAGTTGCCTCAACATCCGGGACCCTGGTCAGGTCTCAAAGAACTATCGAGCATCAGAAAGACGCTTCAAGCTCTACTGGTTCACAGCAGGGCATGTGGGCACGCCCGGTGACATTAAATTTGTTATTACAACGTAAAAAGTATTCCTACCTGAAAAATTACACTAATGATTATTCTAAATTAAACTCTTCCTTAATTTTCTCACACCAGCGGTGCACACAAGCATTGTACCCAAGTAGGCTACCATGAGGAGCTACGGCTACCTCCTTTCTTCTCATCCAACTAAATTTAACCCACCACCCTGCAAAACACCACATATCCTGTCATTAAGTGGTTAAGTCCGTATAGGACAGGTACAGAAATACCCTCAGTCAGCCGCCAGCTGCTGCTTGCTTGCTTGCTTGGTGTTGCAATCTGATCCTTTGGATTGTTAATTTAGGTTTGTTTCATTTGCAATACTTATGATTGGTGTTTGACAACTATTATTTGGTATTGGTTTTATGTGATCATTGTACTCTCATGATTTTCTTTACCGTTGTGGAAGCCATTCTTACTTCCGTCATGCCAACTGAGAGAGATGGTGCCAGACATTGCCTAATTGCCGCTGATCTTATTTGTGTAAATGTGGAATACTGGAACACAGCTGCCTTTAATCGATGGGGAGATGCTTAAAGGCTACACGATTTTCATTTTGCTTCTTTTATTTGGATCTCTATGCATTTGCCAGTGAAAGAAAAAGACAGAGGAACATCCTCCCATTTGACAAACTTCTTTTAATAATTATAAGGTTCAAACACACCTTCTCACATATGGGGCTTGTACCCCTATCTAAATGCAGATCCGAAAACCAAAGCAAGAAAGTCCCTCTCAAATACCAATTCATTTATGAATATATCGTTCTAATTCAAACATTTTTCATTTCTCTGTAAATATTCTAATTTATTAGATTCATAAGAATTTGTCTAACAATAACTGTTTAATTTTATGGATGAGTGTAAACCTGGCCCCAATACATTCTTGTTTAAAACTAGGCTGCGTTTATTAATTAATAGCTTGCTTCTGGTTAAATAGGACCAGGAGGGCACTAAGGAAACAATACTTAAATTAATTGTCCGTAGAATACAGAAAATCGAGGTCGAGATCTCTCAAATTTAACTGATGGCTAACTTTGTTCGAGCGAGGGAAGTATAAAACAGCAGCCCTGTGGCAGTTGTCAAATGTCTACATAGAAGATCGTTATAAGTTTGCCTTGAAAGTGTTGAACGAGTGAGTAATTAAATAAAATTTTGTTTTGAGCTTTCTGTCACATAGCTTTTAGTTAAAAGCTATTCAACTATCTGACTACTTAGGCAAAACAGAGATTGTAAAATTTACAATTCTCGTATGCAATGTACTACAACACTAGGTGGGATTTAAAAGATGTTATTAAAAGAAATTGTATCTCACTTCCGGGCTTTCAGTTACACGGATATATAGATTAGCAAGATCACATAAACCATCTCTTACACAAATTCAGCACAGACCGTAGTCGTAACCGAGCACTGGTGAAGGGAACTACTGTAGATACACTTATACTGGTATACTAATTATATTGTAACTCTATATGGGAATATAAAATATTAATATGTATCAGCTCAGTAGAAAGTAAATAAATATTTCTTGTGCAACAGCAGGTTAAACGCATGATTTCTAACACACAGAGCAAGCACTTTAGCACTTGTGTGTATATATTCTTAATCTAAAAGTCCTTTGTACGCATATGGTCATCACCTTAAGCAATTTAATGCAAATAATATTCCCATGAGTACTTATGATAAAGTGAAGCACAAAATTAATATAATTTTGAACCGAACTAATACTCAGTGCCTCATACACTGCTAGTGTTTTCGTAGGACGCGTTTCTTTAGGACGTTCAACAGCATTTTTACACAATTTACACAGCTATATAATTGAGAACAAAACTTGAATGGAGTTATTAACTAAGAGTTAAATAAACAAAATCACGGGGTTCAGCATCGTATATACACATTCTCAATAACTTGCACACTAACGGTGTGACTTCCAGTTCAAATATGCCGCGTATAAGTTCGCCATCTACACGGAGGAGCGGATGTAGCCAAACTAGACGTACCTAGTGCCATCTGCTGGGTACACGTAAAAGCACAGTTCCATTCCCATTAGGGTTGGCATTAATGGATGCTGTTGCTTCTGACGACCGTAAGATCACACCGTTAGGCCAACGTAAATTGTTCTTTGTAACAAATATATACAGGAACTCTTTTTACTGCGACTTTTGTCGCTTACCAGTTTAGTTGTTCTCTTTCTCTCTCTCACACACACACAAACACACACATTGGAATGGAGGGACTGGTAAAGAGAGAGAGAGAGACAGAACCACTTCCTATCTCACATACATATGTGGATCGTGCCGAATAATCTTTTGTCTTCAGTTGCCTGTAAATATATATTTGTGGTGTAATATTTTGGGCGTACTGCAATAGTCCCTTTATTTCAGATTAGGAAACAAGTGGAGCGAGTAAGTTATCATTCCTTCATCCACATTACCTTATTCACAACTCATGTTTCTCTAAAAATTAATTCAATTTGAAAAATAGTTATATTACACGAAGACGCAACTTTAAATTGGATTTGATTGTTTGAACTGGGTTCGAGAATGATGATTCTTTATTCAAGTTATTATTTAAATTTTTCTTCCGTTAGCCTTCCCACCTTTTCACCTTCACCTCCTACCTACCCACCTACCCAACTACCCACCTACCCCCCTACCCCCTACCCACCTAACCACCTACCCACCTACCTACCTCCCTATCTCCCTGCCTCCCTGCCTCCCTGCCTGCCTGCCTGCCTACCTACCTTCCTTCCTGTCTCCTTCCCTCCTTCCTTCCCTCCTTCCCTCCTTCCCTCCTTCCTTCTCTCCTTCCTTCCCTCCTTCCCTCCTTCCTTCCCTTCCTCCTTCCCTCCTTCCTTCCCTCCTTCCCTCCTTCCCTCCTTCCTTCCCTCCCTCCTTCCCTCCTTCCTTCCATCCTTTCCTCCTTCCCTCCTTCCTTCCCTCCTTCCCTCCTTCCCTCCTTCCTTCCCTCCTTCCCTCCTTTCATCCTTCCTTCCCTTCCTCCTTCCCTCCTTCCCTCCCTCCTTCCCTCCTTCCTTCCCTCCCTCCTTCCCTCCTTCCTTCCCTCCCTCCTTCCCTTCCTCCTTCCCTCCTTCCCTCCTTCCCTCCTTCCTTCCCTCCTTCCCTCCTTCCTTCCCTCCCTCCTTCCATCCTTCCTTCCCTCCTTCCTTCCCTCCTTCCCTCCTTCCTTCACTCCCTCCTTACCTCCTTCCCTCCCTCCCTCCCTCCCTCCCTCCCTCCCTCCCTCCCTCCCTCCCTCCCTCCCTCCCTCCCTCCTTCTCCCCTCCTTCCCTCCTTCCTTCCATCCTTCCCTCCTTCCCTCCTTCCGTTCTTCCTTCCTTCCGTCCCTCCTTCCCTCCTTCCCTCCTTCATTCTCTCCGTCCCTCCTTCCTTACCTCCCTCCTTCCCTCCCTCCTTCCCTCCCTCCTTCCCTCCTTCCCTCCCTCCCTCCTTCCCTCCCTCCCTCCTTCCCTCCCTCCTTCCCTCCCTCCTTCCCTCCCTCCCTCCCTCCCTCCCTCCTTCCCTCCTTCCTTCCCTCCCTCCTTCGTTCCCTCCCTCCCTCCTTCCTTCCTTCCCTCCCTCTCTCCCTCCTTCCCTCCCTCCCTGCCTCCCTCCCTTCCTTCCTTCCTTCCTTTCTTTCTTTCTTTCTTTCTTTCTTTCTTTCTTTCTTTCTTTCTTTCTTTCTTTCTTTCTTTCATTCTTCACATTGTTTATATCTATCTGAAATAGGGCATTACTGCATTGCACCCATAAGCTGACTCTTAACTAAAAATACATACTTTGAAGCACGCCATTCTAAAGATATGCATTTCTGAACGAATTTCTGAGCATGTGTGCGTTTGTGTGCAAGCGCGCACGTGCACCTGCTTCTACAAATATTTGTGAACAGTTAAAACAACGTTACATACTTACCGGTATTTAAATTTTCATCGTCGAAGGATGTAACATGGATATACGTAAATGTTTTAAAATTTAAACTTCAACTACAGATCATCCTGCACATGTAAAACGGTTTTTCTTCCAAACTGTTATAAGAATTATGAATTTGTAGTATCATATGGCAATTTCAGAAACTATAAAATGCATATTTTCTGTGTTGTAGGGATTTTCTCTGAAGTTCTCCTCGTTCTGGGTGACATTTGCATAATTGATAGAACTTAAGTGATCGAGAAAGCTTTGCTACCAAAAAAATGTAGGTCTCCTTTAAAGAGTACACAATTTACTTCCATTTATTTCATACCAATTTAACTAACCCTTGCTTGAAGTAAGTAGGACAACGAGTTCGTATTCCTTGATCCAGGAGTAATATCCTAGCCTCTGTTTCTGATAGATCTTCTTGGTGTATAAACACCCTTAGCATGTCATACTTCTGAAGGGAAGTAAAGCGGGCAGTCCCGTTTCCGTAGATCTTCGACACATAACATACCCTCAATGCTCTGAGAAATTGATACGGATGCTGAGAACTACTGCGTCCATAAATATTCGCCACGAGAATTTATCAACTGGACACAAGCGTCAGCCAAACAGTTTCAGATACGGGGAACTAGGAGAAACAATTGCTTACGGTAATATTTATTATTTTTAGGTCAAATATTTTTAAGGGATCTATGCCCATTTAAATTATTAACATTTATAGTACTAGTATTTAGAACTCATCATTGGAATTTTTTTTACTTCATGGTAAATGACACCCACGTTTATTTATAAATTCATTGAACCAATACTGAAGTCGGCCTCTGTTGCGTAGATGCTGGCCTGTCTGCCTAACTTCGAATATCGAATGTCGGTCAGTATGATTTATATGGATAAGGCTTTTTCAGGCGTATTACCTTATCCTGAACAGTCAATGTTCAGTAACTCTAAGCTCTTTGGGGCCTTGACTCATTTGAACGTCATTTCAATCATCGTCGGATATGATGGTTGGAGATCTTTATTTATTTAGTCCTTCACTTAATTACTTATTCATTTATTTACATATTTATTTACTTATCGGTAAATTTATTTATGTATTTATTTATTTGTTTTTTTTATCCATTTGTTCTAATTTTTTAAAAAGTTGTATTGTAACTCTCCGTCGAATTCAAAGAGTCAGCTGTCCATAATTCCATCCCGCAGGCTTATTTTGTGATGTAGAACATTCACAACGGTCTTTGGTTCATCTAGATTCTTTTGTCAACTATACAGATGTAATGGGAACAGGACAGCGTTGTGTAGTGCTCGGAAAATAAACAGAATGGCAACGCCGCTAGTTGCAAACGATCGTTTCACATCTGCCTTGTACCTATGTAAAATATTGCTTATTCTTTTATTTACTTCATCCAGTTGTTACAGTTTTGTAATCGTATGTACGGTCTCTTTACTATCCTGTTTACTGTTTATCCTATATTATGCACACCGTAATCCAAACTGGAGCTAGGTCACAAGTTTCTACTTCTGATGAGAATGAAGAACATACACCGCCGTAGTTTTGACTAATTTGAATACCCAGTCACAGTCACTTGTTTCCTAACGTCTGTGTTTCACAATCGTAAACTACAAGAAGAACCTTTTACATATCACGATAACACCTTAAACTTCTGCTATCCAATGAAAATCTTTATTCCTATTTTTGATAATTTCAAAGTTTTCTAAAATTTGGCGTCCCAACCTTGGAAGATGTTCATCTTATATACCAGATTTGTTTTCATTTTTGTGTTATGCTACTCACACTTCGCCCAAATTCAAACTCACGCACACAGAAGGCTACGCAAACAGGGAGTGCTCCCAGAAGAACTTTGAGTTCTCGGCGCATTTTGTAAGACAATTTCCAACTTTTAACTTATAACAGATATTGTAAAGAAGCATGGATTATATAAAGTTATTACACCCACTAAGGGTATTTCATTTCTTCTTTTGTTTGGTTTCAGTTCTCCTGAAATCGAGTATCTTAAACGCAATAATCCACATTCCCATTTCTCTGGTGAACATATAGGATGTCATGGTGCTTAAAACATGGTACAACTTGACTAACTACACCAAAGTGGGCTACGAAGCTACTTCTGCATACGGATATATGCCATTTGGAAAATATGAAAATATTACATTTTCTGGACGATGGGCTAAAAATGTATTTTGGCTATAATATTCAAAATATTAGAAAAAAGAAATACGTTACACACCTGCAAACATTTCAGCTGTAGCGTTACTCCAGGAAACACTTTTCCGTTTAGAAACATCGTACGTTCTAAACAACCTTTAGCTGCTCACCATAGATGGCTCTACCTGTAATATCTTACAGCGGTCTGGTTGAATGATAATAACATTACAAAGCTTAGTATGAGTAGTAACCTGGTCCTTTAGTTTTGGTGCACATTTAAGTGTACCTCCCTGTCTGAAAGTCAAGGTTACGTAGAACTTATTCAAAACGTAACGTCAGAAGAACGAATAACTGCATTAGAGAATGGAAGTACTGCAAGTCGGGTATATATTAGCGCTTTTCGGTATCCTGAGCTATGAATTTGTTGTTATTCCACCAATGTTTCTGATTATTTTAAATATAGTACCTGTATCCAATAATTATCATAACTATCCTTTACTCTGCCAACTCCTTTGTGTATACGGTAGCATATCTGCGGCACGCCTTAGAGGTGCCGAGTTCGAAATACAGCCATGGTTAATTATATCATAGCCCGCTCACATCACTTAATACCTTCACTAATTACAGTGCATAGTATAGAAGGTAAAATTATAAGATACATTTAATAGTTACAAAAAGTACCAGGCTTTTGATAATGGTATATATATTTGGAAGAAATATTTATATATCTGAAGGGATATATCTATTAATGAAATTGACAAAATGGAAGATCTCGCACTCTCTCTATGAATACTGTTACACTAACTCTCATATACATCGTGCCTCGTCCTGTTATACTATATACTTTATCTTATTACGGAATATAACTGGTTTAGTTTAAACTATGTAAGAACTTAGTCAGATTTCCCAGTTTTGTCAGCTCTGAAAACACTTCTCTAATATTTCGACGCTTTTGCATTAGGCATTTTCTATAGGATATGTTACCTGTGCTTCATTCTCACATACGGGGCGTGTACTCCTATGAAAATACAGAATAATAAACAAAATCGAGCAAATCACTTTTAAATGTTAATTCTATTCTAAATATACAATTCTCTCCCAAAGGCTCCGGTCTGTGTAAACCATGGGATTTGTTTCATTCAGATATATTTGTGTAACAATTACTAATTAATTTTATAGAGGAATGTAAACCTAGCCCCAAATACATTCTTGTTTTAAACCTAAGGAACATTTATTAATAACTCACTTCGAGTTAAATATATCCTCAGGGCGCTAAAGAGAGAATTTCTAAATATGCAAATAACAAAGAGTTCAACTACACTGCCCAAAATAACATTTTTTTCATACCTGCACACTACTAATAGGTAATTCTCAATGAATAAGTGTGCTGACTTTATACCTGTCACCAGAAATTTCCTATCAGGTCAGGGTAAAACATGTGACGACACTAGGCTCTTCACCTACGAGGTTTTAGATTGGATATAATGTTACATCTAATTTTGTTAAAAAAGATATATGGCGCAGCATATACTATACATTATGGTGAATTTAGATTAATAAAAAGTGTGGTCTTTTTATGCTGTATAACATTAGGAACATATATTTTGAAACGTACTTGTAACTCTGCTTAAAGGTGCTTAGTAGCATGTGATGGCTCTTGTACTACTGTCTGCTTTCCCTCACAAGAAACCGACAATAATCACCGATCATTACCGGGTACTTACGAACTTGGAACCTCGTCTCCACGACTGAAGTGCCCTGATAATACCATTGCCATTTTTGATGAAGAACATCAAACAGGTTTTCTTGGGATACATTGTAAATAAGAATGGAGGAAATGAATTTTCAAGGAATTCTGTAACCTATGTCTGTCATATTTGAACAAATTTCCTCCCCAATTTTTATAGTGATTTTTCTTTGTGCTTACAACAAACCGACCCACAGTCCTTGTAAATGACTGCACAGCTGCTAATTCTACCGTTTATAACGTTCTGTTAAAGGTTTTCTTCACGATTTTTCGGATTTGGAGTCCAAGAAATACTTCTTTTTCAATTTTCCATAGGCTATCTGCGTAAACTTGCCTAACAAAAATGCAAATCCACAACCATTTTTGTTAAATGCCTTAACAAAATTCATCATCAAAGAGGGAGGGAGAGGAACTTAATCAGGCAGAACCAATGTTGTTTGTTATACATTATTATACATTACTGTCACCTAGGACATATTCCTGGCGCTTGCATCTTTGCTTCTTTCTTTTTTTTCTTTACTTGCTACTTAAAAGGTAGTTATTTATTGTCCGAATGTAAAGTCTTATAACGTCGGAATATTAGCTCAAGTAGGAGATGTAGCTATTGCAGTTTAAATAGCCCGCGTGTTTCCTGACTGACTGCCATCACAGCGACACGCAGTCTCTCGCAACACAGGGTACACGTAGAACGTGGCAGATGGCAGTCATGTCGTAATTACAATGTGTACAGAAATGTAACTTAGTTATTAAGCACCTTTTGCAACATATTAGAACAATAATGTTTTATTTTTCCTGAAAATTAAGTGCAAATGTTAATTATAATAATTTAGAGGTACATTACACAAAATATTTCATATAGGCGGAAAAGAAACATTGTGTTTCAGAACTGAAGTGTACAGAGAGTTATATAAGTAAAACTAATTCAATGGCCGGTTTCCTCGGAAACCGAAGCTTCCGAGTAAAGATGGAGGGGAAGCTGTCCACCGAGCGGCCCATTGGCGCTGGAGTACCGGAAGGCAGCGTGCTGTCGCCGGCGCTCTTCGCAGCTTACATGGCCGACATCCCAACTCATCACAACACCCAAACCTGTCAGTATGCGGACGATCTCATGATCTTCGCAGTCAATAGGAATACACGGTACAGCTTCCGGCAAATCCAAACCCAGCTCCGGGCCATTGGCGAATGGAGCGCAAAATGGCGAATGGCAATTAACCCGGAGAAGAGCTCTGCTATTCTCCTGGCGAAAACCATAGCCAACCGGTTGCAGCAGAACTTCGTTTTACGGCGCCGTCGAATCCCTTGGGTGCAAACGGCGAAGTATCTCGGGGTGACGCTGGACCGTAAGTTAACTTACGTTCCGCACGTCAAGGGCAAGGTCCAGCTGGGGCACGTCGCACTCCGGAGCCTATACCCTATCTTCAGATCAACCATGGTGATCCGTCTCAAACTCCAACTGTATCGGGCGATCATTCCGCCTATGATTCTGTACGGCTGTGAGATCTGGGGAACAGTGGCTAATACCACTTTCGTCAGACTCCAGACGCTGCAGAACAAGGCACTACGCATCATCTACGATACAGGCTGGAGATTCCCGGCTCATATCCTACATGAGCACTCCCAGATCCCGTACATTGTCGACGTCATTCGCGAGAGGGCACGATCAATGTACGAGAAAATCCAAATTCACCCCAACCCTTTAGTGAACTCCCTGGGAAGGTATGACCCGAGAGATCAAAGGCGCTTGCCGTCCTTCAGACTGCCGAGAGACGTCCTGGGACCCCTTGGGTAACCCAAGGAAAACCGCAGATGTCTCTGGGAACAACTTCTAAGCCAAAGGACAAGCGCTACACAACCCGTATCCAAAACGGGGCAAAAAACTAATTCGTGTCTCCCAAAAAGGGAGAACGATTAAGTACAGCTGCCCACGATAAAGAGGGGCAACCCATTCCAAACCTATCCAAAATTTCAAACAGTAAACAAATTCAAACACCCCAGCAGAACATGGATCTACTAGTTCATTTCGCAGGTTAAGCCGCAAAGCGGCTAGGTACTGCGGCATATGACACCCGGACGGGGAAAGCCCCGCCCGACTAGGACTACCTCTGGACCTCTATATTGCATTCAGTCTCCTCCATTCGTCTCTTTGGACTCGAATGCTCGGGATCATCCGACTCGACTCCTTACTCGAGACCACCATTCGTCGTTAGAGGAGCAGCATCCGAGACGGGCTTGCGCCAGTTCTTCAGGGCACAGGCACGTGGACTGTAAAACGCGTGCTCTGGACTGTGCCCAAAAAGGAAGCAGCAGCCCGGCGAAGCAGTGCCTTCTCCTCTGCGCAGCGTAGCCAGCGCAGTAGCCTTCTTCTGCAGGCGCGGCAGCGCCTGCCCTCTTCCAGCCAGCAGTGCGTTCTCCTGCACTGGCAAGCAGCAGCAGCCCAGCCAACCCTCTCCTAGCAGACTTGCTAGAGCTAGCGCGGCGAGCTACTCCCTCAGCAGCAACTCCAGAGTCCAGAGGAACACAGTACTTGGGACCGACAGACAGACGAAACTGCAGGCCCACAAGGTCAAAGCCAAGGGTCCCGACTTAGGTTGGGACCCGGGGTCCACCCCAATCGGCGCGTGTAACAGCGCTCGACCCTCTGTGGGGAGCCGGATGGCACCTGCTACAGACAAAGACAAGCCAAGTACCAGCCGCCAGGTAAGTCCTGACGAAATGACTAGTAGAACCTCTGCATCCTCATCCTCTTCCGGCCCACGGGTAAACCTCGTGAAGGCCAAGGCCCAGGCACAAAAGAAGCAGAAGGAGGCCTCCCGCCTTCTTAACCAAGGGATAGCTGTCCCGATCTCTCCAGTCCCCAAACCAGGGAGCTCCAACACCGTCATCCCCCTCCAGGGCGTCTCAACTCCCCTTCCGGAGAGCGACACAGACGCCGAAGGTTTTGTCACCGTGCAGGGAAGGCGCAAGAGGCCCTCCGGTTCGAAGCCGGAGGGTGCTGCTCCCAGCACCCCTGCAGTGCAAGCGGACGCCAAGAGCTCCCGCACACAAAAGGCGGCCAGAATCCCGCCAATTGTGTCGGACCCGTTCCCTAACCACATAAAGGTTATGAGGGCCAAGCTCCAGGCTAGCTTCCAGGCCACCCGTTTTCCAAGTCGGGTGATCATAAAGACCACGACCCCGGAAGACCATGAAGCCGCCAGGGGGGTGCTGCGCGAAGCGGGGATAGAATTCCACACGTTCTCGCTGCAGCGACCTAACCTGGTGCGCAGAGTCATCCGAGGTCTCGGATCTGACACCGACCCGGAGGACATAAAGGTAGGCCTGGCGGAAGAACACGGCATTACGCCGCGTACCGTTGTCCAGCTGACCAGGCAAGTCCGCGAGGAAGGCAAGGAGCCCGTAAGGACCCCCATGCCACTATTCCTCGTAATAGTGGAGAAGGAGGGAGAAGGTCTTCCCAAAATTGACGAGGTGTCCCACCTCTACAACACTAAAATCAGGATCGAACCGTACCATGGCAGAGAGGGGCCAGCCCAATGCTACAGGTGCTTGGGCTTCCACCACTCGAGCCATGCGTACGAGAGAAAGACCGCCTGCATACGATGTTCAGGCCCTCACCATGTCAAAGAATGCCCGAACCCCAGAGAGGAGAAAAAGTGTGCCAACTGCCGAGAGGCCCACATAGGCATCTACGGCGGCTGTCCCGCTAGACTGCGCATAGTGCAGGCAAGACAGGGCAGAAACACAACCAGGGAGCCAGCACAAGGTTGGCCTGGAGTCAGTTTTGCCCAGGCGCTGCGCAAGCACGAACAGGTGTTGCAGCAGGCCGAGGCAAGCCAGATTCCGGCAGCGACCCAGTCAGTAAGCTCTGGAGCTACCGCCAAAACAACACCAGCTTCATCTGCAGCAAAGCCACAGCGGCCTCCTCGCCAGAAGAAGGCCACCGCAGCCCGGCGGGAAAAACCGCCGGCAACTGCGGCAGCAACGGCCGGGCAACCTGCCCAAGAATCTGCGGGGAGACAGAGCGGCCCTGCTGCCACTGCTCTCCCCCCTCTACCAGTTCCAGCTACAGTGGCTGCAACAGCCAATGAGGGAGAGGCACCCCTCCCTACAACACCTGCGCCGATTTGGGACACTGTCGTCTCAAACGAGGACTTGGCGGAGTTCCATGAGCTTTCTGCCTGGTTCGCCGAACTGATTCATCGCTCCCTCCCCATTCTGAGGCGCTGAAGGGAGCAACTGACAGATCCCCGCATCCCTGCTCTGCAAAAGCACAGCATTATGCAATAGACTGCAGGCTCCTCTTCCCTGACTCCAGCTCGTAAATGGCGTTGAGAAAAACTCAGCGAACATTGAGAGCCGCGTTCTGGAACGCAAACGGAGTCCGGGAACAGAGACCGGGCATCTTGGAGTTTGTGAGTGACCACGGGATTGACCTCCTTATGGTATGCGAAACGCACCTGCATGCTGGTATACAATTTAACCTGCCAAGTTACGCCGTCCACCGAGCCAATAGAGTCGGCCGGCGGGGCGGCGGTACAGCTATATTCATCAAAAATCACATCACCCATACTCCCATTACCATCCCTCCGCTTCAACACTTGGAGGCGACCGCCATAAGGCTCTCCTTGGGCGGTTCAGACCTAGTGCTTGTGGCGGTGTATGAACCGCCCAACCATCCCTTCTATGAAGCGGATTACAGGGCACTCCTCAACCTAGACCACCGAGTATGCATAGCCGGCGACTTCAATGCCAAACACCCAGGATGGAACAGCCGCACCCAGAATGATAGGGGAAGGAGCATCCACCGCTTCATCAGCGGAGACCCAAACCTTCATGCGCATGGCCCGCGGGGTCCAACGCACTTCCCGCCTCGTGGCAGGGCGGACGTCATAGATTTCGCAATCAACAAGAACATTCCATTTCATCTGGACCTCACGGCGGTGAATGCTCTGGATTATGACCACAAACCAGTTGTGATCAATTCAGACGTTACCGTCGCAGCTCTGGCAACGGCTGACTGGGTGGATGAAGTCGACTGGGATGCCGCCATTCTTGACATCCAAAACTCCGTGGAAGCCCGCCCTCGAATCGACTCTGTGGAGTCACTCGAGGCGGCAGCCAGGGAGTTCTCCACATCCATCCTCAACGCGGTCCGTGCTCACACACACTGCATTCCAATAGACACGCCAAACCCCACAGATATCCCAGGACCCATCAAACAACTCATAAGGGCTAAAAACGCCGTAAGAAAGCTGTGGCAGAGATTTCGCCATCCCAGGATAGGAGAAGTACACCAGAGGTTCAAATCCCTGGCAAGACGACTCCTAAGAGCACACCGCAAAGAGGCCTGAGAAAACATGTTAAGGCAAACCAATCTCCAGGAGAGAAAACCATGGCGAATAGTCCGTAGCCTGTGGAAAGACAAAACCGTACACCAGCACCCCCTACATAGCCCTAGAGGTCGACTCGTCTACGAGTCGAAAGAAAAGGCAGAGGCGCTAGCAGACTATCTGGAGGCTCAATTCCAACCCAGGGTAGAGCCAATGGACGATGACCATGCTGACCTCGTGGAACAGGTGGTGGAGGTCTTCCTAGAAGCTCCGCCCCCTGACCACGAGGAGTTCCACATTCCCATCGTTACCCCTAGAGAGTTAGCGACCACGCTTAACTCTCTAAGAACCAAAAAAGCACCTGGGCAGGACCGTGTGACAGCGGAAATGTTCAAGCACCTTCAAAGAAGAGCCGTGATTCACTTAACCCGGATTTATAACGCGTGCCTATACATGCGCCACTTTCCAGCTATCTGGAAGGAGGCGCGCGTGGTGTGCGTTTTAAAGCCGGGGAAAAATCCGGTTTTTCCTTCCAGTTACCGCTCAATAAGCCTTCTCCCAGTTTTATCGAAGGTATTCGAAAAACTGCTCCTCTCCCGGCTCCTTCCTCATCTGGAGGAAAGGGGCCTGATCCCGGAACACCAGTTTGGCTTCCGTTCTGGCCACTCCACGACCGAGTAGCTACTGCGGGTTGCCGAGAAGGCCTCCCTGGGGTTCCAGGAAGGGTCTAAAACGGTAGCAGTGCTGCTCGACGTGGAGAAGGCATTCGCCACTACCTGGCATGAAGGACTCATTTACAAACTCCTGGAGCGTGAAATTCCCCGTCCATACATTTCCTTGTTGGCCGGTTTCCTCGGAAACCGAAGCTTCCGAGTAAAGATGGAGGGGAAGCTGTCCACCCAGCGGCCCATTGGCGCTGGAGTACCGGAAGGCAGCGTGCTGTCGCCGGCGCTCTTTGCAGCTTACATGGCCGACATCCCAACACACCACAACACCCAAACCTGTCAGTATGCGGACGATCTCATGATCTTCGCAGTCAATAGGAATACACGGTACAGCTTCCGGCAAATCCAAACCCATCTCCGGGCCATTGGCGAATGGAGCGCAAAATGGCGAATGGCAATTAACCCGGAGAAGAGCTCTGCTATTCTCCTGGCGAAAACCATAGCCAACCGGTTGCAGCAGAACTTCGTTTTACGGCGCCGTCGAATCCCTTGGGTGCAAACGGCGAAGTATCTCGGGGTGACGCCGGACCGTAAGTTAACTTACGTTCCGCACGTCAAGGGCAAGGTCCAGCTGGGGCACGTCGCACTCCGGAGCCTATACCCTAGCTTCAAATCAACCATGCCGATCCGTCTCAAACTCCAACTGTATCGGGCGATCATTCCGCCTATGATTCTGTACGGCTGTGAGATCTGGGGAACAGTGGCTAATACCACTTTCGTCAGACTCCAGACGCTGCAGAACAAGGCACTACGCATCATCTACGATACAGGCTGGAGATTCCCGGCTCATATCCTACATGAGCACTCCCAGATCCCGTACATTGTCGATGTCATTCGCGAGAGGGCACGATCAATGTACGACAAAATCCAAATGCACCCCAACCCTTTAGTGAACTCCCTGGGAAGGTATGACCCAAGAGATCAAAGGCGCTTGCCGTCCTTCAGACTGCCGAGAGACGTCCTGGGACCCCTTGGGTAACCCAAGGAAAACCCCAGATGTCTCTGGGAACAACTTCTACGCCAAAGGACCAAGCGCTACACAACCCGTACCCAAAACGGAGCAAAAAACTAAATCGTGTCTCCCAAAAAGGGAGAACGATTAAGTGCAGCTGCCCACGAGAAAGAGGGGCAACCCATTCCAAACCCTTTAAAAATTTCAACAGTCAAATATTTCAAACACCCAGCAGAACATGGATCTACTAGCTCATTTCGCAGGTTAAGCCGAAAAGCGGCTAGGTACTGCGGCATATGACACCCGGACGGGGAAAGCCCCGCCCGACTAGGACTACCTCTGGACCTGTATATTGCATTCTCCATTCCTATTGACCTTAATTGTGTTTTGTGAATAAATCTAATTGCACACTGTGATATAAACCAAAGTTATAAATTATTCCTTGGCTCTCCAAAGGAGTTGTCTGTTTTCGGCATGTAATAACTAAAGTCGGCAGAATAGATTTGGGAATTAATGGTAGCAACATTTGAACCATCATGCTTTTACATGTGTTTAAATTAATAATTGGAAACTTCTATTCATATGTAATACCATGCATTGGCATAAATTTAGGGGCAAGTAGATCAACTTTTTTATTCATTTTGCAAGTCTGTCTTTATTACATCTTTCGCACTCAAAATTATTGAAATTGTAAACTTCTCACTCAACGTTGTCTTTAATACTAAATATTGATTGATCTGTTATTTTCTACAATGGCCCATTAAAAATAAGCACAAGAGGCAAACCTTCAATTAGGGTTAGTATAATTGACGGCAAAGCCCCTGTAGGACTTATGTAACAACAGGTGGGTAGATGAAACTTACTTCACAGTAAGAAATTAATCTTTCAGAATATAATCATTTCTCCTGTCATATATTTGCTGTTGACTGCCAAATGTTGGTGTGGCTAGGTTCAAGTGAGTTACTTAACCACTACCAAAGGTAATGGTGAGGTCACACTCCCAGTTAACATCTAACCTGAGATCACAATACTGTCCAATACTGGGACTGTCTCTATTAGCAGTTCAATATTATATTGTGACTTTGTGGGCTCGTAAAATTAAAATACCAATTGCACAAACTCAAAACGTTCTTTATTTCCACAGAATTATAGTGGAAATACTTTCCGATTACATAGTATTACGTTGCGCACACTGTTACAATCCACCATTTCGACAGTCACAGATACACTCCACACTCACAACTCCTCTGATATACGTATGTAGTCCTCCAGTTCGTTCTCTAGCACTGCGTTCTTCAGTGCTGCTCGCCTAGATCTGAACTGACTCGTCCACTGCAGCCGTTATATACGTAGATCGCTGTGTCTGGAAGTTTTGCGGCTCAGTGACTGAACCCGGTTGTTCCAGAAGTCAGGGGAGGGGAAAGAGACGGTACGTGAAACTTCTCTAACGATTCCTTCGGTTGGCGCCAGAACATAAATGGGTAGGCGTGGCGTCAATGCCTCCTGTCCCCTACCCAGCTCCAGTTGGTCGTGCCTTCCGATAATTGGGTATTACTACTCACTCCTCAGAGCTGGTGGTAACGTAAAGCACCATCGTAGTGGGCCAGGCGATCCAGATGTACCACCTACATCTTTCTTCGGGGCACCTTCTGGATGCGGTAGACCAAGTCTGTTATCCTCTTCACCACCCTGTACCATCCTTGCCATGGCTGCTGAAGTTTCGGGCAGCGTTCTTGGTCCACGGAGACTGGGACAACCAGACAAGGTCACCTTGCTGGAACCCTGAGCTGTTGGCTTGCCTGTTTTATCGGGTCTTCATGCGGTCGCTCGCCTTCTGGATCTTCTGGCGAGCCATCTCCTGTATGTCGTGCGTGTGGTCTATCACGTTCCCACATACACATTCACTGGCTGTTTCGCTTCCGGAGGGCTTCCATAAGCCAGGTCACAAGTTAGGCATAACTGTCGGCCCAAGATAAAGCTGGCTGGCTTCATCCCTGTGGTGTCGTGTGTTACGAGCGGTAGGCCAGCGAGAACAGTGGCACCTTGACGCGCCAGTCTAGCTGATGGCTGTCCGCGACATTCCTCAGGTGTTCCTCTAATGTCTTGATGTATCTTTCGACCATGCCATCCTACTGGGGATGTAGAGGCGTCGTGCGGGTCTTGTTAACCCCAAGTCTTTCTAGTGCCTCCTTCTTTAGTTTGGACTCTAAATTGGTGCCCTGGTCACTGTGCAGCTCAAACGATACCGCAAATCGGCAGAAAACTTACTATAAGAGGCAGCCTGTGATTTTCTTTGCCTCTTTGTTCAGGAGGGCACACACCTCCGGCTACTTGGTGAAGCAGTCTACGACTTCCATTAGGTACTTGTTGCCTCGGTCGGACATTGGCAATGATCCAGCTATGTCCACAGGGATCCGCTCAAATAGCGCTACCACGTTGTACTGCTGCATGCGATCCCGGCTGCTCGTCTGCTGGCCGCGACTTGCCGAGCACACATGACATTGTCGGCACCATCTCTCAGCGTCTGCTCAGAGCCTCAACCAGTAGTAGCGCTGCCGAAGTTTATCAATCGTTCGGTTCGCACCCAGGTGTCCTCATTAAGTACTGGCGTGCACTTCCTCCAAGACTTCCGGGACATTACTTCGGGGAAGTACCAACTGTCCTCTCTGCGCCTTCCCATCGGGCGATTCGCATACCCGGAAGAGCACGCCCTCTCTGGTCTTCAACGTGTCCCATTGGGCCCAGTACGAGTTTTAGGTGACACTCCTCAGTGCGATGTTCTCCCAGGCTGGTCTTGTACCTGCCTCCACTTCCCTGAAGGGTGGCCCCAAGTCTGCGTCCGCCAGCTGCTCCGTTCTCAGGCCTGCGCTATCCCAGGTGTCCGGGGGCACTGCCGTGACTACTCGGGCTGCTGCGGCACGCTCCTTTCCTTCCACTCTTGTGCACTGGCCGCTTTCTTCTGGGTAGGGCCTTCGGGACATAGCATCTGAGTAACCGCGGAATTTCCCTCTGCGATGTTCTGTGGTGAAGTCGTACTCCTGCAGTCTCTGGACCCAAAGTGCTGTCGGTACATCCAGGTTCTTAAAGCTCAATAGCCAGGTTAGGGCGGAATGGTCAGTCCTCAGGTGGAATGGCTGAGCGAACAGGTACTTGTGGAAGTGCTACAAGGTTGTTACTACCGCCAATAATTCCAAACGGGTGACGCAGTAGCTCTTCTCTGCCTTG
Organism: Mantis religiosa; assembly: GCA_030765055.1. Taxonomy (NCBI): domain Eukaryota; kingdom Metazoa; phylum Arthropoda; class Insecta; order Mantodea; family Mantidae; genus Mantis; species Mantis religiosa. The sequence goes on along the minus strand of CM060950.1, from coordinate 240,323,919 downwards.
GATAGCGTCTTGCTGTAGTAGGCTACTACGTGCTCGTGGCTCTCCTGGACTTGGGAGAGGACGCCTCCAATACAGTGGTCGCTGACGTCGGTGTCTACAATGAAGGTGCTACCTGGTTGTGGAAATCTCAAAATTGCAGCACTGCACAGAGCCCTCTACAGATGCTGGAAAGCATTTTCGGCGTCTTCCGTTACACTTAAGAGCGATGTTTATCTGTAAGGCGGGTGAAGGGTTTGGCAGTGTTGGATACCCCCTTTATAAAACGGCGGTAATAAATGCACAGCCCAAGGAGACTGCGCAATTCTCTGCTACCCTTTGGCCGGGGAAAATCTCTTACAGCATGTGTCTTCTTAGGGTCTGTGGCCACTCCGTTTGCCGAGACTATCTGGCCCAAGTAGTCGACCTCCTTGCGGAAGAGCTGGCACTTCTTCTCGTTCAGCTTCAAATTGGTCGCCTGCAAACTCTGTAGCACCTTACTGAGATTCTCGAGATGGTCTTCAAAAGCCTTGCCGTCGATGATGTTGTCGTCGAGGTATAGTAGGCAGGCGTCGTAAGTCAGTCCTCTCATTGCTGATTCCATGAGGCGTTCGAAGGTAGTTGGTGCGGCACGCAGGCCAAAGTGCATAACTGTACACTTCCAAAGCTCTTTGGCCTGTCGGGAATGCGGTCTTCTCCTTGTCTCTCGGGTCTAGAGCTAGCTGCCAGTTGTTCGACTTCAGGCCCAAGGTCGAGAACCACTGTGCACCAGGTAGCGTGTCCAGGGTGTCGTCAAACTTAGGTAAGGGGAAACAGTCCTTCCGTTACACATCGTTCAGCTTGCTGTAGTCCACGCGGAAGCGTAGCCCGTAGTTCTTCTTGGTCACCAAGGCTACAGAGGAACAACAAGGGCTGTCAGACTCTTCAAACGCTCCACTGGATCTCATGCCATCCAGCATTTCTCGTACCGCCCCTTGCTTCTCCATCGCAATGCGTCTAGGTTGTTGCCGAATAGGCCGGGCATCCCCGGTGCCGATGCGGTGAAGCAGCTTGAACGTGAGGCCGAAGTCACTGTTACCTTGGCTGAGGTGGCTGAGGAGGCGCTGTTATCGTCTCAGCAATCGCCGAACCCTCTCCAGCTGTTCTGCAATCAGGTGGTTGGCCGCCCTCTCCAGTAAGCCTTCTAGCCGGGGCCTCAGGTGTTGTAGCGGCACGGGCTCCTGTGTCTTGTTGATTGCTCTTACGGTTGCCTAGGGCTATCGCGTTCCCAACTCCGTTCCGGCCTAGACATCGTGATCGGTGTCCGTTGGATTTAGCAAGTTCACTGGCACCTCCTCTCGGCATGGCAGCAATGCCCTGTCTACACATAGCCCGTGTACAGGCGTGTTCTTGTCCAGAATCTTGTTCCTGGTTCTCTAACCTTCCAGTCGCGCCGTCACCACAACCTTTCTCCTCGCGGAGACAAACAGCTCTGCGTTCAAGACAACCCTGTAGATTGCAAGGCGCTCTTTGTGTTGACTGAGTATAAACTCGTCTCCGTCAAGCCGCAGAACCTTCCTGTCGAAGTTGACCTTTACCTCGTGGTCCTGAGGGCATCCAATCCTAGATTCATCTACCGAGCCACCATCGCGACCACTACCAACAGACGCACAGCACTCCGTCTTAAGGTCAGCTTCAGCAGGACCTCCTTCTCGACAGTCAAGGTGTCGCCCGGATGCTATCATCAGCTGGTATGGTCGGCTTGGCTTCCTCGACGGCAAACCCTTGTGTCGCATTCCGGGGCGTCGGCCTTCATAGTCCTTCAACCTTCCGCCGACGACATACTCCTCCTTGGCGTTCAGGGATTTGACGCCGCTGACGAACTTCCCCTCCAGCTCCTTAACGCGGCTCGCGAGGTATTCTACGCGCTCGTCCACTTGACCGATCCTCTTGCCTTCAGTTCCGCGGCTAGGTTGTTGTTTGCCGTTTCCGTCTTCGCCGTTAATTCGGTCGTCTTCGCGGTCAACGTCTCGGCCAAGTTGTTATTTGCCGTCTCCAACTTTTCTAATATCTGTGCAAATACAGCCTCCATCGCTGTAATATCCCACTTACTGACACCAAGTTGTTACTTTGTGGGATCGTAGAATTAAAGTTCAACTGTACAAACTCAAAATTTTCTTTATTTCAACCGAAATGCGGTGGTAATACTTGCCGATTACATTGAATTACGTAGCGCACAAAATTACCATCGACCAGTTCGTCTGGTACAGGACCACTCCACACTCACAATTACGTACAACACCTCTGACACGTACGCAGTCTTCCGGTCCGTTCGCTAGTACCGCGCTCTTCACGGCTGCTCGCCAACAACTGAACTGACTCGTCCACTGCATCCCTTATATACGCAGATCGCTGTGTCTGGAAGTTTCGCAGCTCAATGAATCATCCCGTTTGTTCCAGAAGTCAGAGGGAGGAGAAATAGACGGTATGTGATACTTCCCTAATCATCCCCTCGGTTAACGCCACAAAATAAATGGGTAGGCGTTGGCTAAATACCTCCTGTCCCCTACCCAGTTCCAGTTGGTCGTGCCTTCCGATAGTTGGTTGACAATATTGTACTAAACGTATATCACGTGACTCAGCTATACCTAGGTATGCAACATACAGTTTATAATCTAAATGCACTTTGAGATAAAACGTTCAAATATGGCCGAGAAAGCTACCTGAGGTTTCTTTAATCTCAAACAGAAGCATTACGAAGAGAGTCACGAGTGCCCTTGGACAATACCATCTGCTGCAAAATATTGAATTGCTTATTTCCACAATAGATGTCAATTATATCGATTAGTTGGCTTGTTTTTGTAAATTGAAGCAAGAATACTGCATGTATTGAGATATATTAACATAGTTATACATTTTGTGTTTGAATTTTTATTTATCAAACAATGACAATCTTCTATATGTAAAGTAATTTTAATATTTTGTGAATAAAAAAGAATCATATATTTGTAACTTGTCCTAAAGCACTACATATCATTAAATAAAATATACGTTTTTACTTAATTTACCTATTATAATTTTCAATTTGAATTAAATTTAATTTAAAGTGATATTTTGTTGCAGGTTAACTAAACATCTGAACAATAATTCTCTTGAAAATGCATTTTGCTGTGGAATACTCACATTCCCAGACGGTGTGTCTGAGCTGGAGTAGGCCGCGCCGTGGCTCAGTGGTTAGACCGCTTGACTCTCGCCAAGCGAGAGTCTCCCGGGTTCGATCCCAGGCGACCGCAAAATGAGATTTGTGGTGGACTACACGGCGCCAGGGCGGGTTTTCTCCGGCATCTCCGGTTTCCCCCGCCATCTCATTCAACTGGTGCTCCATTTTCATCTCGTGTATCATTAGTGTCATCACCTGCGGTGCCGTATGTAGTAAAAGCAGGTGTTAAACACTACACATTTGAGTTGGAGGAGTCTCCTGATGACATTATAAGATGACTTACACCTGCCTTTGCTGCCATTAATACACACCCATGTTGTACGTAAATAAGCAGTAAAGAAATGTAATAAATGCGCAAATGGGCGATTTGGTAAGCGGCAACACCTCAAACTTATTTAAGGCTATTTACAGCTTAAAGTTATACCTTCAAAGTCTCATGTGTGCCGTCATATAACTTTCTCAACTATTGTAAGAAGTTGTCTATGTTATTGTTAATAAATTGGTGAAGTTGAAGGTAAGTTATCTGACTTCCATAACAAATGAATTACAATACTTTCAATGTGCTCATTGGGTGGATAACTACGGAATATGGACATCACTACCACAGAAGGAAGAGAAACTACAAATATTTAGGATTTATTGTAGATACAGGGCTAACATGGAAAAAGCATACAAAACAATTACAGAAAATGTACAACAAAGGCTAACAATGCTCAAAAGAACGGCAGGCAGTAAATGGGGCTCTCAAAAAGAACCTTAGATATAACATATAAATTGTATACAAAACTAGCTGACCAGGCGATGTTCGTATCGCCTTAAAAGTTGTCTGAACATATCTACCCAAATAAAACAAATTCCGATTAGTTAGTTATTTATACTGCAGTTGGAGGATAAGTTTACGTACAACACAGTTACATTTAATTTAATAAACATAAATGTTTGTGATAAACGATATCCTTTGTCTTTTACTGTGATGTGTAAGTATACAAAGATGAAGCTTCTTCCTATGGAATTGGCTTCCTTATTCCAGTCTCTTTAAATGGTGAAAACATAAAAAGCGTGTAGCTACTTCCCATTCAAGAAAAGTATAAGTAATGGAATACTCAAACCATTAACAAGTCAACTCTCAGAAGTGGATAACTCATAAAAGTATTAACCAAAGTTTTAGTTTTCTAGTTATTTATAGGAGTTAATTAGGATTTTTTGTATTTATATATTACGATTGTGAGTATTCCTTATGATTTTCCAGCTATAGGGACGTTTTCAAAATCAATATTACTTTAGATGCTATTTCAGAAACATAAGATAGAAGCATTTCAATATTCATGAAAATATCTGAAAAGTTAATGCGCTTTTTAAGGTCAGCATTCTTTGAAAATTTATCCTTGCTAACAATAATTTTTGATGTGAGAAATGTTTGAACATCTTTAGCCGTATTTTTGGAAGCGCTTTGAATGTAAGTACTAAAAGTAACGTTTCCTTTTTGAGTCCTACTGAAAGACAGACTTCCAGGGAAAGACAAACACAAACCCACTGCACGGATGAAATAAATATTTGGGGGACTACGAAACGTCTATTCCAAGTGAAATATGATATACAACTTTTGGCCGGAATACAGTACCACTTATGCCTACTATGATCGTAATAGAGAAAGTAAAACAGAACATAGCCATGCAGTGTAATCAACAATATTTTAATTTCTTCACTAGTTACTTGCAAACCACTTAAATGACTTGAAAATCCTGCAGTGCGGCATTACTTCAGTTGCGAGTTTCTTCCTAGACTTAAACTGAAAATCTGAAACGTTCACTTAACACAACTGCTTTGTGATTATTTCTGACTTCTGTAAAGGCTAAAACTGTTTCTCTCTCTTTGACATTACGAGTGACATTGGAAATTTGGGATAATTTTGCTCCATCCCACGTTTCTTCCAGCATAAAAATTAGTTGTTATTTATGGGGTTTCAGGGGAAAGTTGAGGATTATTAGCGAGTAAGCACTTCAATGCCGAAGGCATTACACATCAGACCTCGGTAGTCCAATACGTAATTTGATCCATTAGCAATTAAAAATGGACTTGAATTTATAAGCTTTTCTTTATCTTTATCGCGTCTACTGAAGCGTAGGGAATAATCCAAATAAAATAAAGTCCCCCAGTTCTTTTAGTCCTGATTCATGATGACAAGAATAGACGTGCGTAATTCGTTTTGCTTTCTATTC